>JZKD02S1670289.1:31870-58183 GCA_000966675.3 Picea glauca
AATTTTTTCTCTAATGGGTAATTCTTAGCAAAATGATCATTTTAATAGATCCAACAAACAATGGGCTTACCTCCATTTTTGTCCTTAGGTTCATCTAGTTGCCTAGTTTTACCCTTGCTAGATTTCCTAGATGGATTTGTCTTTCCTTTTCCTTTATTCTTAATCTTTCCATGTTGTTTCTCTCATGAAATGCCTTCATTTACTTTTGGACTTCTTCCTACATTCTTTAATTAGAGAATCTTACCTACTACAACGATGGTTAGGTAAATCTTTTGCATTTTCTAGTGTCACAATGTATTTTTCACCCAAGGTGTTAGCCCCTTCATAAAATGAGAAAAAATATATTCATCAACCACGTCCTTTATTTCCAACATAAGGCCCAAAAATGCCTTGATGCACTCCTGGACCTTGATTGTATGCTTAAGATCCATTAACTAGTTTTGTGCAATCCAAGTTTGATTCCCTGGTAAAAAATAAGCCTTCGAGGTCTATTTCATCTCTTTGTCATTGGAACTGTCTATCACCAATGTGCTCCCTTGGAGGAGAAGAATCTTCAAGAAACATGCACAAATTGTGAAGCAATCAACAATTTGACATTCCAACTTTCCTTTAGAAAAGTTGTTGTCTAATACCAACTTTCGTAACCATAGATGTTTCCACCTAATTTTTCACTCTAATCACTTTAAGGGATGCAACACTACCTTATCCAAATAAACATTGCAAGGAATGATAATATACCACATAAAGGAACCACAACATTGCATTTTTAGGGAAACACTCAAGGTGGGTGCCTAAAATTTATTAATGAAGAATGTTACAACAACAAGAGTACACATAGGGGTTTTTCCATTTCCTATGACTGATTTTGTATAAGTATAAATAAAGTAAGGTTTTTTTTCATTAGTTCCACCCTACTTGTAGCAACAAACCTTTGAAGAACCCATATGTCTACCTCCTATACATCTCGCTCTTCAATAATACTCTAAAAATAGTCCTGCCATGCCCTAATCACTTGTCAATTCTTCCCTAGTCTTGACTCTTCAAGGTCTACCTCCTCAAGTTGCACTATTCAAGATTAGAAAACCCCAAGATTCTTTACTCTATCTTCTGACTAAATAACTCATGTGTCCAACCTACTGAATGAATCCTCTTGAGTGACTTAAAGTCTCATAGCCTCCACTTTAAATCAAAGAGGTGTACAAACCGTTTTCCCTAAAATGGGTTGTCTTACCACCACCTCCAAGGAAAAATAGACATGTGGCCCTCATGCTACACACTTAACTATTAGGCAGTTACAACCAAATACTTGAATGATGTCCAAGGAATTCCAGTTGATTCCTTGTCATTGATGTTTGTGCCATTGTAAATGGCCTTATTACTTCGTGAGTTGTGTTAAAAACCCAAAATGTGGCACTCTTTCCCAACATGCTCTTCTTATAAAGTTACACCTCGTGAACCAAGGAATGTACAACCCACTTGGGTTTTCATTATCTCCAAAATGCATCAATTTTCCAATTTTTCTTATGTAACCTATGTAAGAAGGTCACCTCATGGAAGATCCTATCTATTTTCCATGTTTTCATCTCTACACTTACCAAAAACATTTTCCATGTTGTCAACACTTAAGCGCACCTTACTCTTCCTAGTAAGACCACCTCATGCTTACATCATCTGGATTTGTCACTTACTCATGACATGATTCTAATCTCACCTACACTACCTAAACATTCAAGCAAAGATGTCTACTACTGGTTGAATGTAAATGTATTACATATAGTCTCTCCAAATGTGTGCTTATACTGCTTGTTTCCTTGGCTTAAGGTCTTAGGTGAATTGTTAGTAGAAAACATATTTTCCATAGGGTTAATCCCTATGGGGTAAGTGTTATTATTGAGGTTGATTGTATTGAGAGAAATTGGAAAATAATTCTCATGAGAGAAGAGGGGTTGACAGTATAAGATTAACTATCAACTTGCATTCAATAATTACAGATCCTCTACTAGTTGAGAGAGTAGCGGAAAAAGGTATCAAGTATCATCTACTATCTCTATTGGAATAAGAAACGTGTATCGAGTATAAGTATCAACATAATCAAACATAGGTAAACTAATATCAATGATTTCCATTTCTTTCAACATAGCATACCAATCAGAGTAATGTAATTACAAGCATCAATCTCAAATACACTTGATTACAAGTATACCAGTAATGAACCATACAAATCAATGGGAAACACTATGCTTGGGAAACAAGCATGCGATACTAGTTCCAACATAGATCTTACTTGATCAACTTCAACATGGTTACATAGCTAGCTCATTCTATCGTATTGGCTAAAGGTTCATGTCATAAGCTAAGAACAATGATACATGTATTAAGAACTATGATTTCTATATAATATTCATAACTTTATGGTATACATAACATACACTAGTTAATTACAAGATATGTGTGTTACTATCAACCCCATATGTTGAATTAGACCAATATCACTAATTAGGGTAATTAATCTATTGCTTATGTTTCCATAACTATACTTGGACTTCTATCTTTCCTTATACTATAGCTTTTATATAAGTTGAATCTATAATCACATGGTATTCAATTTTACTTGTATTGTGAATATAGAAGAACTGTAATGAATGGTAATCATATCAGGAATCAAACCTGTTCATGTAATCTGCTAGCTTATAGAGATATAGTGTTCAATCTAATAGGGTACCAAATTACAGCCTCTAAGAGATCAATGGTTACTTTTATTCCATAATCTATGACTCTGTCAACTATTAGTAATATAAGATAGTTATAGGATCATAGGTACATAACTACTAACATAGATAAAGAGCATGCCGAATATGTTGAATATTGCATACATATAACAAACATGTCAACTTCATCAATTTCTAATACAAGTTGTTGTTACACATCAAAATTCCTCACTTCGACAGTGTCATACTTTCATTGTTGCAAGTGTCATATGTGTCGCACTTTTATTGTCACAAGTGTCGTAAGTGTCACATTCTCTTTTCCTAAGTGTGGCATCTTGAACAAAACCATGAAAACACTTGCTACAACCCATAAAACATGTTATAAGAAGAAGCCCCATCAATTGACAATCGAAACAAGTATTTTTACTAGGGATTTACTCATCTTGGTTACTTTTTGGAAGATCAACGCTCCCCTTCTCATACACAGAGAGCGATAGTGCTTCTTGTCCATATCAGGGGAGCACTGAAGCACTCTATTGTCCATTCTAATAGAGCATTGAGTTGGTTGAGGGAATCTTGGAGGAAATCACACTTTCCTCTAAAGACAACTATGGATGGATTGGGTTAGTTTGGCTCGAATCTAACTCCAGGGGTGCATCTAAGGAAGATATCACAAATATTGGAGCCATATCCCCAACTAATTCCAAATATACCCAAGGTAGTTGAGCCTCTCAAAGCCCATAAATGGAGGCATTCCCATGGTGAAAAAGAGGAGAAAATCAACAAATCATTGTTATTTTGATTGTGGATCTTTCGAGCAAGGGTTGGATGACGAGGACTTGGAGATGTTGTTGCAACATCAACAAAATATTGTAAGTTTCCTTTCAAGGTTCTCATCTAATATACTTGGCCTATTTACTTCAAGTATGTGGTTTCATGTGCGTGTCTATGTTTAATTTTATTTGCATAGATGAATTTTCTTTGCCTAATCCATTAGAGTACAACTAATTCACTTGTTTCTTGTTTCTCATTGCAGGTATTGATTTGCGTCGAAAGTTGGATCAAGCTTGCGGATAAGAGAAACTAGGAAAAACGTTGTAAGTAGAGTACATCCTACTTTACCTTCTCCTCTCTTTTTTGATAAGAAAAATGAGTTTATAGGAATGGTAGTGTCCAAATGATTATTTATGTATTGGTGTAGGGGTCAGTAATCCAAGGGAAAATTCACATGTCCGTAGGGGAATATTTCCGTAACAGAAATTGGAGACTCCACTGGGGATGAACTTTCAGTTTTTTGTTCCCTTTGTTCGTCCAAGACTTGTTCCTATCCTTAGATATTATTTATCGATTTGATATGAATTTTTCATCTCCTTACAAAGCCTCGTCTCATAGAGCCTCTTACTGAATTTTCCTGAGTTACCGAGCTTTTTGATCTCTTTCTCAAACTTTCCTCAGAACTAGAATTGCCCTGCAGTTCAAGTCAGAATGTTATTCCCTGATCAACACTCCCACAGAGCCTTCTTGGAAGTGTTGTAGTGATTTGGTGTCTTTGTTACCAGAGTGTTGATTTTCCCTTTTCTGGAAAATTTCAGGGTTTCTTGCTTGTTGGGTATAGTCTTTGGATCTCCTTCTTTAACTCATAACTTATTTTGTCTGATATTGGCTCCTATTTGACTAAAACTTGTTGTATTTCATTCTTTTTAGTATTTAATGAGTTTGTGTTGTCTTTCTTGATTGCAAAATAGACCTTTCTCTCTTAGATTCAGTTCCTTTTTGCCAATCTTCTCAATTATCTAATTGATTAGAGGATTTCACAGGGAAGATTATTGATCACAAGTCTATTGATTTCTTTGTCTTTGATCTCTTGCTCAATTATTGAAGACTATAAAGTGTGGATTTTGGTTTCTTAGTGTTTTTAATCTTTGATTGAACAATTTGATATTTATTTTTCCTTCCGTCTCTTGTTTATTGTTGAGAGTGTCTTTGTTTGTATGCACTTTTTATTCTTATTCTTTTCAATCATCATAGTGATTTTTTTCATTATTAGTGAAAGAACAAATAATTAGACTAACATCATAATTTGCATCCACAATCAAACAAAGAAGTATTCATATGCATTGGTTTTGGATATTTAAAAGTTTTTGTGATAATTTGGAAATTGTGTGAATTCTTGTTTGGGAACAAAATAACATAAAATTTTGCATTCTTGAGTGTTTGTTAGTGACAAAAAGAAACAAAAATCTTCTCCTTCTCGTAGTTGTAAGTTCATTGAAAAATATGCATATCATTATTTTTACCTTCTTATGGAGTTGAGTCTCAAACATCATTAGTTTCACTATCATTCACCCTTGCATAACAAACAATCACAAAAATAAGCACTAATTAAAATTGAACTAGAAAAATTTATTTTTTAAGATCTTTACACCAACAATAACTAGGACTAGAGCTTTGGAATAGGCTGTAAGAATAAATCTCCAAATAATTCAATACAAACTCAAAATCTTGTGATAGGGAGAGAAAATCCAACCTTCATATAAGCATAGTTGGGATCCCCCTCTCACACAGGGGCTAAACACGAGGTCGCGTGCGAGAGAGAAATGAAGATTATCACTCTGAGGCTTAACCAATCGTAGTGGAATGATCGTATATTGGGGGTTATTCTTTAGAATCAACTATTTTCATTTGGTCTCGGAGCTTCGTGAATTCTAAATCCGTTCAGGGTCCTCTAGAGTTTACCGGTCCATATGTCCTCATTTCTCCTAAAGAATTTTGAACTTGATATCTAGCCAATATGTTTGAACCTGATTGTCGATTGTACCCACCAAGAGGATGAATGTGATTTGGTATCCTCAATGACCATAATATTTAGGGTCCTTACACAAGGTGACGGTCAAGGGAATTCTTCGTTGTACCTGGATCAGACGTTGGTCAAACTCACTCGGGCTCCTTGGAGGTAACCCATGGGTAAAACCGTGAGGGAACTTGCACTAAGGTGTAATTATGTTAAGCAGACATCCAACGTAATTGATCCACCCGCTCAAATCCTATACCCTTCTCACTTTGTTCACGCGATGTTGAATTTCATCACCAACTAGTGCGCTCATTAAAAGAAGTTATTATTTTTCTTATTGGTTTTCTATATTTTTTAGCAAATGTTGTTTGTTTACCTTAGTTTTCCTTTACATCAGTACTGTGGATGATAAAGGTATTTGTAGATCACGTAGGATTTGAGGGTTACCTCCGGAAGGTTACGAACCCATACATCCTAACTCACCTGAAGAAACTTACCATGAAGAGGTCGAAACCTATTTGGACGCTAGGAGTGTCGCTACTCCTTTGATCGAAAATCCTGAGGGAGATTTAGTAGTATTGCATGAAGGTCCTACCCCTCATGCAAACCCGGCTTTGAAAAACCCTCATGATCCACTCCTTATCCGAGTAGACTCCTCAGGAAAAATCATAGTTGAATATCATCCTAGGCTATCGTCAAGGCCATACGATCAACTAGACATGGCACCACAACAACTAAATTTCAATGAAGAATATACTACCCATTTCTTCTCTACTGAAACGGTAGATCCACAACAAACTCTTGTTTTTCCTATATGGAGAACTCCATCGGGTCGAGATGTTTATGAAAAAATTAATTTTGGTTGACCACTCTTTGATCCTCCACATTCATCTGCCACCACCAGTGCGGATGGAGGACCATCAGGTCAGCTCATTGACCATCCTTTCAAACAAACAATCAATACTGCTATCACTTTAGGACAAGTAACGAGTGAAATAGGAGTTGTTTTACCTAGTCATTTGCAAAGTACTGTGATGGTTACACCTACCATCCCTATTCAAGAAACGACCTCATACACCCCACAAAATCTTGTTGGGACACCTTCACATCAAAGAATGCAAAATGCGACCATACAAAAAAAATTGGTTGTGGGACAAATCCCTATTGGGGGGTAATTCTCCGTTAGTGGAAAAATCTTGACTGGGGGAAACCATTTTTCAATGGACAAATCCCAATTGGGAGGAAACCCTCGTTCATTGGAAAAATATCAACTGGGGGGAAACATTCCTTTAGTGGAAAAATCCTGACTGGGGGACAACCCCCTTTCACCATACAAATCCCAGTTGTTACCCAACCTATGGCAGGGGGGACAATTTCAAACTTATTTTACTGGAAACCCACGACAGTCCTAGGGACCACCCTCGAGAGGACCTTTTAATCAACCACATCAAGGAGGATATTTAAATCCCAACCCACAAGGAGGATCAATAAATCCCAATCCTTATGGACTATATTTTTTACAACCCTTTCCAGGTGTCTCGAATCTAGCTTGGGGTCCTCATGGCCAATCATCCTTTCCTCCCCAAGGTAAAATCACTTACCCTCCTCAAGGTCAACCAGGTTACTTTCCTCAAGGGAAACCTGGTTACCTGCATCAAGTTCAAGAAGGATATCCTCCCCTAGGTTACACTGGTTATCCTACCAGGGCCAAATGGGTTTTACTTCCCCTTTTATGCAAATTCTTTAACAAATGAATCCCACTTTTGCTAGTCAAAATCCACAACAACAACATATGGGAGGACCTTCTAGATACAACTATCCACCAAAACCAGTTTATGATCCTATTGGTGTTCCTATGCCACACCAATATCATCCTCAAGCTAATCGACATGTACCCTTTTTAGCCACTTTAGATCTATCGGATCTGTCGAGATTAATAAACGATCCCATATTACACTCTCCTTTTTGGCCAGTCATCCCAGCTAAATTACCTTCTGATATTCCAAAATTTGACGGTAAACCTGTAGAAGACCCCAATAATCACATCATGACATTTCATTTGTGGTGTTCATCAAACTCACTGATGGAGGACTCTATCTTTTTATGTCTTTTCCGGCGTACACTTACAAGTATGGTACATTGAGTTACAACGCAAAACTTTTCAATATTTTAATTCACTTGCCATGGATTTCCTCACCCACTTCCAATTGCCCATCATATATGTGGAACTCTTGAACTCCCTTCGTTAGACTAACTCCATACACATTTATGATCATATTCATGAATGGAGACGACGAAAACGATGGTTGATCAAAGCAACCATTCTTGACCAATTATTGGATGAATGGTTCACAAAATCTCTATTACCTCCTATTGCTCGTGATGTATCCATGGGTGGTGTAGTCACAGAAGAGGAAACCATTGCTTGTGCCCAATATTTGGATCTGGTTTATTCCCAATCCGATACTTTGTATGAATTGATCCCAAACACTCCCCGCACACTAACTGATCCATCAAAACCATCCTCCATCGCTCATTCGTATGGAGTTATCGATTCTGTCAAAACCCAATCTGGTTCACAATCGACTGGAACAACCAATCATTCAATAACTTCCTCAACTACCATGAAAATACACTCTCATCAAACTCCACCCCTACTCAAGTATCCGAAGTGAATGCCGTCCAATCAAATTCACCACAACAATCAAGGGGGGGAAATAAAAATAAGAAGAAACCCAAGAAAAATAATAATCAAACTAAAAATACAAAAACACAAGAACAACCACCTGCTACTAAAAATTAACCACAACACAAACTGAAATTTCCATGTCTCATTTGTGTTGAAGATCACTACACATGAGACTGTCCCCACCAGGAACAAGTTGCTAAATTATTTAAAGTAAATTCTCAACCCATTGTCTTGACTCATCCTTTTCCATAATAATAGTCACTGGTTGCACAAAATCCTGCACCTCCACAAGGAGGAAAAACAAGTCAGCCTCCTAACAAGGATGCTTCATCGAGTGCACACATTTATATGTTTAATGGTGTAGATTTGACCACTCGCAATACAACATATGACACACCATGAGGTAAAACTGGTAAGGAAAATGTAACTAATGGAACTGCACCTCATCCACCTTCCACTTTAGTTACCCCTCCGTTTGGACCTCTCCAAATTGATAAACTCGATTTTGACTCTATATTACGTCCACCTAAGAGCACAATCAGGAAGTCGACCTTTAATCCTAACTCTCGTGTTGCCCAAAAACACAACATTGTTAAATATTTGGCCCAAGCACCTTGTGCTATGTCAGCTCTCGAAGTTCTACAACACTTCCCTAGCCAACGTAGAACTCTCTTGGAAACCATCAGAGCTATAGATCCTGATTCATCCAATAATATCACGTTCAATATGGATAATTTTAAATCACGACACTCTCACCAAGTAGATTTCCAAATTGATGTCGTTGTCCATAATCAACATATTAATTGCACAATCTTGGATGAGGGAGCATCAACATGTGTCATGTACTTAGTTTGTTGGAAAGGCCTTAAATCACCTAGTCTTAATCAATATCCCACCATGTTAAAAGAATTTGATGGAAGAGGTTTCCGAACTCATGGATTGTTATAATCTTTAGTCGTTCAACTCAGGGGGAAAATTATTTTCGTCGATGTATAAGTAGTTGAATCTCCCCTCAATTATAACTTGTTGCTAGGAATAAGTTGGTTTTATGATATGATTGTTGTTGCTTCATAAGTCTTTTGATGTGTCCAATTTCCTCATCTAGGTAAAATTTTGAGCATCAATCAGTTAGATTACTGCACCCTTGATGCTTGCACTCAAATAGCCAACAATATTCCATTTTTGGGAGATTCAAAGATTACTTATGAAAGTGTAGGGGTATGTATAATGAAATATTCTTCGCTCATGGGCACTTTCCTGACACCTCTTCCTCCAACCATGCAACATATCACAATGGTTAATATGATTTCAACTATGGTACATCAGTCCCTCAAATCATTTGATCCATGGATCATACCTAGTCCCTTAGAATTTGATTCACTAGGTGACAGTCTTCACTTAGCCCTACAGAGGTTGATTATGATGCCATTTAGTATGTCTCTCCTTCACCTGACAACCAACATCTTTTAGCGTCTACTTCTTATTTGTCGTCATCTTAGTTAGATTCCTTATCCTCCACTTTCGATAAAATCCTACATATTTTTCCATCCGATGAATCCATTATGGAAATGCTTAGTATCGAGGAGGCACCATGGGATGCCAACCACCATCGTTCATCCTTTCTTCCCAGTTTGGATGAGATTGAGAAAGATATTTCATCTATATTTACCATCGATATCGTCGAAAATCCCCAATCTCCTATACTCACTCATGATACATTCTCTGAGGGGAATTTGGGAAACATATATCAAACAATCAATGTTGACATATACACAAAATAAGGTATTGTGGAAAACATACAACTAGGTGCCAATTGTTCAACTGAAGAGATTGAAACTTACACCACCTTGTTTAAATAATTATGCAACATCTTCACCTGGAGCTATGAATAAATGCCATGGATCGATCCTTTGATTATTGTGCATGAAATCAAAACTTACCCTAGAATTAAACCTATGAGACAGAAACTTCGCCCGGTTCATCCTAAGAAAACTGCAACAATCAAGGCAGAAGTGGAAAATTTACTATAGTCTGTTTTTATTTATCCTAAAACTTTTCCGAATGGTTTTCCAACATCGTTCGGGTCGCCAAGAAATAAGGGACAATTCGTGTTTGTGTCGATTATAGGGATCTTGATGCAGGAGCATCGTCAATAGCCAAGCAAGCATGGATGCGGAAGACAGCTGGGGAAAGCGCCAACACATTTTTCATGTTTTTCATGTTTTGAAAGATTAAGAAGCGGATATAAATGTAATAGCTAGAAGCGTACTTGCATTTATGTCTGGCTGTTGTAAATAGATCATGAGCGATTTTCTCTCATCTGTCAATGTAAAAGACATTTAAGCCCAGTTAATGAAAGTAGGTAGGTTTGAATTAATAGATTAGACAGTTTAGAAGAGCAGGAGGGAAAATGGATATAGACACCCTCGTCTTTGTATCATAGTAGTAGTTGTATCAATAACACATTAGTACAGGATAGAAGAAGAGAGTTGTAGCAGAGAGTTGAAAAGAAGAACCCATGTACAGGAGATTTGAATTAATATATAAAGCTTTGAATCAGATTCATGGTGTTATGATGTTTTTTGTTTACACATGTTGAATGGTATGCTTACAGTTGTTTTATTCTCTCTATTATGCATTTATTTTAAATACTTTGTGTATGTATGATTTCATGTTAAATGTTTGAAGTCTGAGAGAGAAAGAGAATGAGTTTCAATTGTTTCTCTTCCTGAGTGAGAAAAGTTCCTGCAAGGAGTGCAGTGAAACGTCTGCAAGGTGTGTGTTGACAAGGGTTTTGAGTTTTATCTTAGAAAGCTCAGGAGAGATACCCTTGTTCTCATTCCAGCAGAAGTGCAGGTGAAGCACAGAAGTTGTGCAGGGTGTGCACAAGCTAGTTGAGGCCTTAAACTTATCAACTAAGGTTGAAATATTGAGGGATTGTTGTTGCAAAGGGTGCACAGAGTCGAAGAATCAAATACTTAGAAGTATTTGAAAGATTTATGGAAGGAGTACGTGCATGAGTCCTTTCGAGACTTGAGTGGCAAGCGAAAGCTCAAGAGGGTCAGCACCTTTGAAAGTACTCAAAGGGAGATGAAGATTGAAAATGTCTCACAGAAGTTAAGCCCCAGTGGGAGAACACTAGTTCAATTCGCAGAAGTCTTCAAGAAGGGAATGAGTGGTTGAAATCCTCTGTGGAGAAATTGTGAAGTCGCGAGGAACATGGGATCCGGTGAAGCTACAAGGAGGTTAAGCGTTGGATGAATCTACCCTTTGGAAGGTAAGAGTCAACATGGATCGTTGATCGTGATAGTGGAGTTGTCAGGATCATTTCGGCATTTCGGTGTGTCGGGGTTCAGAAACCCGAGAAGGTAGTGTTTTGGGGATTGAGAGTCTCGAACTTCCGGTACTCGGAAGCCTGAAATAGCATGGGCTATTGGGTCTAAAGGAAGAAGGCACCATTTCGAAATTTGGGATTTCAAAGTGATAGGGGAACGACAGTTGAAGGCTTGTTCAAGTCCCGAAAGCTGGGAAGAGGGATAGATGGCGAGAGTCCACGTCAGAGATAGAAATAATTTGAGTGGAAAGGTGGCGTGTCTTCATCAAATAGGTGGAGTCAAACCTTGTTGATTGTTTCAAGGTTTTGGAGGTCAAAGGGCTAGGAGCCTTGCATCCGTATTCGCGAAGTCGCAAAGTCCGAAAACTTGATGAAGTGAAAAATTCCATTGGGAAGCCAACCTTTGCTGAACGCATCAGAATTTGGCATTTCGGGTGATGGAGGTTGTAGAGACAAGAACTCTCGACAACAGGGATCGCGAAATCGCGAAACCCAAAGTCTCGGTTCGGTGAAGGGCGTGATCTTACTGAGATCGGGAGACTTGAGTAGTGCTTTGTGGTTGATCACACGGGGCATACTCATAAGGACCTGTGGATACACCGCTGAGTGTACGAGGGATTCCCTGTGGGGAAAACCAAAGAGTCAATCAGACCCAGGAAGGTAGATTTAGAACGATCCTGAGCAGATCTTGACCTGAGGGTCAGGGGTCTACGTCATTTGGTATCAGAGCTTGACTATGTTTGTATATTGCAGACGGAGGAAGAAGGAAGAAGAAGAGTACTCTGATACGCACAAAAGTGGTATCAGAGCTGCAGAAAAAAAAAATTCTTTCTATAGTAGAGAAAAGAGGAACATTTTACAGCCATGCCGCCGAGAAGAAGAGATAGATCAATGCCTGATACAACAGTGGAGAGGGAAATTCGTAAACTACATGCCAGGCTTGATTCCATGGAGACAACACAGAGGCACACAGTTGATGTTGGGGATATCAGCGAGGTTGAAAGTGAAAATCAAGTCGAAAACAAAGGAGAAGAAGTTGCAGTCGAAGATGTTGCAGATGAACACCTATTTAGGGTTGTTGCAAGGATAGGTGCCAGAGAAAAAATGGGCATTCCAGTGTATGAGGGAAACCTAGATGTTGAAGAGCTTCTAGACTAGATTAGAGCTCTGGATAAATACTTCGACTATGAGGATGTTGAGGAAGACAAGAAAGTCAAACATGTTGTTACCAGACTTAAAGGGCATGCAACATTGTGGTGGGATGAACAGCAGGCTGAAAAACACTGCAAAGGCAAGCAAAAAATCAAAATATGGGATAGAATGGTTGCGAAGATGAAAGACAAATTCATACCCAAGGACTATCAAATTACTCTGTTTCGGAGGATGCAGAATTTGAGACAAAAGTTGATGTTAGTGAAGGAGTACACTGAAGAGTTCTACAAGATAAACATCAGAGAAGGTCATTGGGAAAGCAATGATGAAAAAGTTGCCAGGTACATGAATGGCCTAAGATATGACATCCAAGGTGAGATGAGCATGATGATCATTTGAACTGTAGAAGATGCTTATCAGATGGCTCTGAAAGCTGAAGAGAAGCTGAGCCGAAAGCAAGGTCAAAGAGGTTGAGGCAGAAGTCAATCCAGAGGAAAAACGATTGCCCAAGATAGAACTCAAAAATCTAAAGAAGAGGGGAAGAAAACTAAAACTCAACCTGAGAGATGTGGAAGCTCACAGAGAGGGCAGTATGCTGATAGAAATACTTTTCCTCGAGCTAGAGGGAGAGGAAGAGGGAGAGGAGGTGAAGTGAAATGTTTTTTTTGTGGGAAAAACAGACATAAATCTTATGAGTGTCCAGACAGAAAGAAACAAGGTGGTGAGACTCACATTGTTGAAGCTCAAGGATGGAATGTTGAGGCAAAATATGTTGAGGGCAGAAGATCCTTAATGATGAGGAAAGTTCTCTTGAAGCCAGAGAAGGATGCAGAGAACCCAACCCAAAGAAACAGTCTGTTTCAGACTGCTTGCAAAACAAAATATAGGGTATGCAAAGTCATCGTGGACAGCGGTAGCATAGACAATCTCGTATCTACAGAGATGGTAGAAACGTTGGAGCTAGAAACTACCGTACAGCCAAGCCCATACAGAGTTTCATGGCTACAAAAAGGACATCAGGTAAATGTCACTAAACAATGTTTAGTTGAATTTAAAATAGGAGGATATAAGGATGAAATATTATGTGATGGCATTCCCATGGATGTTTGTCATCTATTGTTGGGTAGACCGTGGAAATATGACAAGAATGTGGTTCATGATGGGAGAAAGAACACATACACCCTGGAGAAAAATGGGAGAATGCACATGTTGTTGTCGATCAAGGACAAAGAAGTGAAACCAGAGGTGAGCAACACTGTACTTCTCATGAGTGGGAAGGAACTTCTTAAGGAGGTTAAGAAGAAGGAAGACACAATTTGTTGTGGTCAGGAAGCCTAGAATTGTTTTGACCAGTACAAGAGTGGATTATTTGCCAAAGGAAATCCAGAAGTTGTTGGAAGAGTTCACTGATATAGTAGAGGATGAAATACCTTGTTCGTTGCCACCGATCAGGAGTATAAGCCATCACATTGATCTTATACCTGGAGCTAGTTTACCAAACAAAAAAACGTACAAATTGACGCCGCGGGAGAATGAAGAAGTCAAGAGACAAGTCCAGGACTTAATGGACAGAGGATTGATTAGAGAAAGCTTGATTCCATGCGTTGTTCCAACAGTGCTCATCCCAAAGAAAGACAGAGGCTGGAGAATGTGTACAGACTCAAGAGCGATCAACAAGATTACCATCAGATATAGATTTCCATTACCAAGGATGGATCATTTGATGGATTGCTTGAGTGGAGCAAGATTTTTTTCAAAGATTGATTTGAAAAGCGGATATCATCAGATTCGCATGAGAGAAGGTGATGAATGGAATACAACATTCAAGACGAATGAGGCGTTGTATGAATGGCTTGTTATGCCATTTCGCTTAACGAATGCACCCAATGATTTCATGAGATTGATGAATGAAGTCCTGAAGGATTTCATTGGTAAATTCGTCATTGTATATCTTGATGATATATTAATTTACAGTAGGACAGAAGCAGAACACTTAAAGCATTTAGTTGCAGTGATGAGGAGATTACAGCAAGAGAAGTGGTTGATTAATATGAAGAAATTGTCATTTATGAGGACATAACTCATTTATTTGGGTTTTGTTATCTCTGCAAATGAGCTGAAGATGGATCCCAAGAAGGTAAATGCAATTAAGAATTGGCCATCGCCAAAGAATGTGTTTGAATTTCGAAGCTTCCATGGTTTAGCTAGTTTCTACAGGAAATTCATACGAAACTTCAGTGGAATTAGAGCACCAATGATGGATATGGTGAAGAAAAGACATAAATCTTTTCACTAGACAGAGGAAGCAGAGAAGAGTTTCAACCTACTGAAGAAGAAGATCACTGACCAACCAATTTTGGTTTTGCCAGATTTTAGCAAGACATTCCAGGTCAAGTGTGACGCAAGTGGATTTGCAATAGGAGCGGTCTTGAGCCAATATGACAGATCGATCACATACTTCAGTGAAAAACTGAATGAAGCGAAGATTAAGTACTCCACATATGACAAGGAATTCTATGCGGTCATACAAGCGTTGAAGAAATGGAGACATTATTTGGTTCCCAAGGAGTTTGTTTTGTATAGTGATAATCATGCTTTACAATTTGTGACTCAACAGGAGAAGTTGAACCAAAAACATGTTAAATGGGTTGAATTCATGCAGAATTTTACTTTTGTGATTAAGCATATTTTTGGAACTGCTAACAAAGTTGTTGATTCTTTGAGAAGGAAATGTTTGCTTATGCAGGAATTCAAAGTCAAAACTTTGGGTTTTGATAACCTCAAAGAAATGTACAAGGATGACCCAAATTTTAAGGAAGCGTATGAGGCATCTGAGAATCCAATTCTCAGGGACAGAAGCCAGTGGATCGAATACATGATCCAGGATGGATTATTGTTCAGGGGAAATCAGCTATGCATTCCAAAATGCTCCATGAGGGAGAATTTGTTGAAAGAAAAACACAGTGGAGGATTGGTCGGACACTTCGGTCATGACAAAACGTTCTCAAAATTGAATGGCTCATATTTTTGGCTAGGGATGAGGATAGATGTCAAGAAATTTGTGGACAGATGTAGAATTTTCCATCACACAAAAGGGAAAAGGTAGAATACAGGGTTATACCATCCATTACCCATACCAAAAAGGTCGTGGGACGTAATGAGCATGGATTTTATATTGGGACCGCCAAGGACACAAAGGGGCTATGATTCGATCTTTGTGGTAGTCGACAGATTTTCAAAGATGGCACATTTCATACCATGCCAGAAAACCAGTGATGCAACTCATATTGCGAACCTGTTTTTCAAGGAAGTCGTCAAACTTCACGGTTTGCCAAGGAGTATTGTTTCTGATCAAGATACCAAATTCATTGGACATTTCTGGAGGACTTTGTGGAAAAAGTTGGGGACAAGTTTGTCTTTTAGCTCAGCGTATCATCCTCATACGGATGGGCAGATAGAAGTGGTGAACAGAAGCTTGGGGGATTTGTTGAGGAGCTTAGTGACTGAACACCACAGTCAATGGGATCACATTCTACCACAAGTGGAATTTGCTTACAATGATTCACTCAACAAAAGCACAGGGAAGATTCCATTCTAGATTGTATATGGAATGCATCCAAGGGGAGTTTCTGAATTGAAAGATTCAGAACAAAATGAATTCAGAAGTGCTAGTGTAGAGGACTTTGTAGAAGCAATGAAGGATCTTCACAGTCGAGTCAAGGAGCGATTGCAAATTTCAAGTCAAGAATACAAGCGGAGAGAAGATCAACACAAGCGATAACTTCAATTTGAAGTTGGTGATCTGATTCTTGCACATCTGAGGAAGGAGAGGTTCCCAAGGGGAACATATAACAAACTAAAGATGAAAAATATTGGACCATGCAAGGTCGTAAAGAAATTTGGGGCAAATGCATATGAGATTGAATTACCCAATGGTATCGGAATTTCACCGATATTCAATGTTGCGTATTTGTACCCTTACAAAGCTGAAGAAACAGGAGCAAAGGAGGAACAGAAAGAAGTTCAATGGACAAAACAAATGCCTGTAGCTGAAAAGCCGTAGATGGAAAGCATAATTGACAAGAGGATTAGAAAAAAGACCAGGAGGAAGGAGTATTTTGAATACTTGGTCAAATGGAAGGGACATCTAGTTGAAGATGTCAGTTGGGAGGATGAAGTAGAAATTCATAAGCATGGACAAACCGTGCAAGATCTCATGAACAGGAGTTCATGAAAAATTTCAAGCAAGAGAGTATGATGCAGGAGCATCGTCAGCAGCCAAGCAAACATGGATTTGGAAGACAGCTTGGGAAAGCGCCAACACATTTTTCACGTTTTGAAATGTTTTGAAAGATTAATAAGCGGATATAAATGTAATAGCTAGAAGCGTACTTGCATTTATGTCTGGCTGTTGTAAACAGATCATGAGTGATTTTCTCTCATCTGTCAATGTAAAAGGCATTTAAGCCCAGTTAATGAAAGTAGGTAGGTTTGAATTAATAGATTAGACAATTTAGAAGAGCAAGAGGGAAAATGGATATAGACACCCTCATCTTTGCATCATAGTAGTAGTTGTATCATTAACACATTAGCACAGGATAGAAGAAGAGAGTTGTAGCAGAGAGTTGAAAAGAAGAACCCATGTACAAGAGCTTTGAATTAATATATGAAGCTTTGAATCAGATTCATGGTGTTACGATGTTTTCTGTTTACACATGCTGAATGGTATGCTTACAGTTGTTTTATTCTCTCTATTATGCATTTATTTTAAATACTGTGTGTATGTATGATTTCATGTTAAATGTTTGAAGTCTGAGAGAGAAAGAGAATGAGTTTCAATTGTTTCTCTTCCTGAGTGAGAAACGTTCCTGCAAGGAGTGCAGTGGAACATCCGCAAGGTGTGCGTTGACAAGGGTTCTGAGTTTTATCTCAAAAATATTAGGAGAGATATTGTTGTTCTCATTCCAGCAGAAGTGCAGGTGAAGCACATAAGCCATGAAAGGTGTGCGCAGGCTAGTCGAGGCCTTAAACTTATCAACTAAGGTTGAAATACTGAGGGATTGTTGTTGTAGAGGGTGCACAGAGTCGAAGAATCAAATACTTAGAAGTATTTGAAAGATTTCCGCAAGGAGTGCGCACAGGATTCCTTTCGAGACTTGAGTGGCAAGCGAAAGCTCAGGAGGGTCATCACCTTTGAAAGTACTCAAAGGGAGGCGGATATTGAAAACGTCTCACAGAAGTTAAGCCCCAGTGGGAGAACACTGGTTCAATTCACATAAGTCTTCAAGAAGGGAATGAGTGATTGAAATCCTCTATGGAGAACTCGCGAAGTCATGAGGACCGTGGGATTCAATGAAGCTGCAAGGAGGTTAAGTGTTGGATGAATCTACCCTTCGGGAGGTAAGAGTCAACGTGGATCGTTGATTGTGATAGTGGAGCTGTCAAGATAATTTCGGCATTTCGGTGTGTTAGGGTTCGGGAACCCGATAAGGCAGTGTTTTGGGGATTAAGAGTCTTGAACTTTCAGTACCTGGAAGCCTGAAATAGCATGGGTTTTCGGGTCTAAAGGAAGAAGGTGCCATTTCATAATTCGGGATTTCGAAGTGATAGGGGAATGGCAGTTGAAGGCTTGTTCAAGTCCCAAAATCTAGGAAGAGGGACAGGTGGCGAGAGTCCACGTCGGAGATAGAAAGAATTTGAGTGGACAAGTGGCGTGTCTTCGTCAAATAGGTGGAGTCAAACCTTGTTGATTGTTTCGGGGTTTTGGAGGTCGAATGGCTGGGAGCCTTGCATCCAGATTCACGAATTCGCGAAGTCCAAAAACCCAATGAAGTGAAAAAGTCCATTGGGAAGCCAACCTTTGCTGAACGCATCGAAATTCGGCATTTCGGGTGATGGAGGTTGTAGAGATAGGAACTCTCGACAAAAGGGATCGCGAAACCCGAAGTCCCGGTTCGATGAAGGGCACGATCTTACTGAGATCGGGAGATTTGAGTAGTGCTTTATGGTTGATCACACGGGGCATACTCATAAGGACCTGTGGATACACCGCCGAGTGTGTGAGGGATTCCCTGTGGGGAAAACCAAAGAGTCAATCAGACCCAGGAAGGTAGATTTAGAACAATCCTGAGAGGATCTTGGCCTGAGGGTCGGGGGTCTGCGTCAGATCTAAATAAGGCTTGTTTGAAGGACAATTACCCTACGCCCTTTATCAACCAAATCATTGATAATTGTTGAAAGTGTCATTTTCTCTTTTATGGATGGATTTTGTGGATATAACCAGATCGACATTTTACCTATTGATCAACACTAAACAACCTTCATCTACCTATGGGGGACTTTCTCCTATCGGAAATTACCTTTTGGAATTAAAAATGTTGGAGCCACGTTTCAACAGGCTATGTCGTATGCTTTCCATGACATCAAACATATTGTTGAACCCTATCTCGATGGCTTTCCATCTTATTCGGCTTGTCGACAATATCATATTGGTCATCTAAGGGCAATCTTTCTTAGATGTAGGTTTTACAACATACGTTTGAACCCCCATAAATGCATTTTTATTTTTGAATCAAGGAGACTCCTCGGCTTCGTAGTATCCAAAGATGGCATTAGGGTGGATCCCTTAAAATTCAAATCCATTCTCACTTTACCTCCTCCAACAGTCTTACCCAACTACAAAGTTTGCGAGGGAAGGAAAACTTTCTCCGTCGTTTTATATGCAATTATGCTGAAATTACTAAAGGATTCATGAGACTACTACAGAAAGATGTCCCTTTTATCTGAGATGCAACTGCTCAATTCTCATTTGATGATATCAAGCATGCTTTAATGAATACATTGCTTTTACATCCACCCAACTATACGAAAGATTACATCCTGTATATGGATGCCTCTACGTCCACTATTTCCATGGCGTTAGTACAAGAGGATGACGACGGTGCTAAACATGTGATCTACTACTTAAGTAAGATCCTTTCAGGTCCTAAACTTTGTTATTCACATGTTGAAAAGTTGGCTTTGGCAGCAGTCATTGTTGTCCAAAGGTTTCGCCACTAATTTTTGCTTTGCACTACCACGGTCATTGTTGAATCGAAAACCATGTATCACATCTTGAATCGTCAAGTACCTGGGGAAAAATATTTCAAATGGATCATCATTCTCCAAGAATTCGATCTCATGTTTGTCAAATCCAAAGCTAAGAAATCGTTGGTATTTGCGGAATTAATTTGCGACCTTCCCCATACTAATGAGAATACTGAGCCCAATGATCCCCTTCTCGATGAATCCTTGTTCCTCATTAGTACATATAATATGTGGTATGGAGACATTCTTCTCTATCTCCAGACCTAATGCTTCCAGCCAGGAATTTCATGTGATGAACGACATCGCATTAGAAACCATTCAAAGCAATACCTTATCATTGGAGACACTTTGTATCGTCGAGGTATTGACATTTTTATACAACGTTGCTTAACCCATGAAGAGGTTGAACAAGTTTTAAATGACTGTCACATTGGAGCTTGTGGAAATCATCTTTCTAGGATGGCTACAACCTAAAACTTTTTACTTGTCGGTTATTTTTGGCCTTCCATATTCAAAGACTACATCGAGGCCATTAAAAAATGTCCTCCCTATCATATCTTTCAGAAGAAATCATGTGCCCACCCAACTCCACTCCATCCCATTGTCGTCATCGGCCCCTTTACAAAATGGGGTATCGATTTCATGCAATGTACGCCTACCTCAACTGGGGAGCATAGTTATATTATCATCGTCGTCGATTACTTCACTAAATGGGCTTAGGATATGCGTACATTTATTAACGATGGACTAACTGAAACACTTTTTGTGTTCAATCACATCATCACTCGCTTCGGAGTCCCACAAGCTATTGTAACCGATCATGGATCTCATTTATAGAACCAGATGATGGGTGAATTGTGCACCAAGTTAGGTTTTCTTCATGAAAATTTATCTCCTTACTATCCTTGGGAAAATGGACAAGTTGAAGCCATCAAAAAATTCCTAAAGACCATGCTTCAACGCATGGTGGGGGAAAAAAAAACCTCTTGGCATTTGCATCTCTTCTCTGCACTCTGGGATTATCGGACTTCAGTTAAAACCACCACTGGATTTACACCCTTCTAGTTGATATACAGGTTGGAAGCAATGTTGTCGATTGAATGCGATATTTCATCCTTGAAACTCACCATAGAACTCCTACCCCATATTTTTGTCGATGAAAAACGATTTTATATCTAGCGAAGTTGGATGAAACTCATCGCGATGTTTCTCTCATCAATGAGACATATAAAAAATGAATAAAGACTCAATATGATAAGTCTGTTCAACCTCGCTCTTTTGCAAAAGGAGATTTAGTCCTGGTCTATGACCAATATCATGACAAACTTGGTGCAAGTAAGTTAGAACCTATGTGGCACGAGTCATACATCATGAAGTGTGTGCTATAGAGAGGTGCCTACGAGTTAGTGGATTATGATGGATTATCTCTCGGTGAGCCCCAAAATGGGTTTTACCTAAAGAAGTACTATGCATAGAATATCTTGCATGTGTGCTTTGTACATTATTGTACTATATGTTTTTGGTTTGGTGTGTCTTTTCTTTTGCGTGCATGAGTTTTTTCCCATTATTTAAAGCTTCTTATACATTGATTTGTGCTTGAATGCACAGATTTCATCATCCTTTCCTATCTATTTTGGATTCGTCGATGGCACTAGTCGACATACCTAGAATATCGCTTATGCAACTTGGGTCATCTACCACTCTGGTGAGTTAGTGAGTTTGGGAGGAATCTGCCTCAGATATGAAATCAATAACATTGTAGAATATCATGTTGTCATTGGAATTTTAACCGAATCTTCTTCTTTAGGTATATCCAATTGATTATCAACCTTGATTCTCAACACGTGGTTCGTCAACTAAACCGTGAATATGTCGTTCATAATCCATTTTTGCTACGTCTCCATTTAAGGGTTTGTCGTCTTGAGAGATATTTTTAATTTCTAGAATATAGAGATATATCGAGAGAACTTAATACGACTACAAATTCGTCAGAAAATTATATGTTGGATTGGTACATTGCAAATAGATAAACATTCGAAACATAAAACATGTAAATAAAAACATCACATCATTTGAAAAAAAACATAAGTAGCCATCGCAAAACTCGTATATATATAGGCCTGTATATAAAATAGAAAAAGTCTTGTCAAAATACATCGTCCAAAAAGTACATAGCGGGGAAAAAGGTGGGCCATTATGTCCATGATATCATCATAAAAGACTAATGTGTCAAGAGACTCTACTCGTCTTCCTGCACTACATTGTGCTCAACATAGAACACAACTTCTCTAGCCACTCATCGTAGAAAATGACTAAGGCCTTCAGGCACCCCAACTGTATGTCTTTAAAGATGTAAGGGTACATCTTGTATCCTCATGGAAGGAACGCCCATGGTCACCCACGGAGGTTCCTCTCCACCTCTCAGAGTCCTCCTACTCTAATGTCAACCTTTGTTTCCACATGAGCATCTCCACGACGTCCTAGCGCTGGAATACCCATCGGACGTCACTTGCCTCTGTATGCATGATGAAAACAAATGACTTAGATCCCTCATTGTACAAAAAAAAAAATACATATATACATATAAAAAAAAAAACATTGTTGCAAGGTCATGATCTTTCGTATTTTACCTTATGTGTCACATTGTTCCTCTTTGGGGAGAACTAAATTTGCATTGCCCATAAAGTGAAATCCAACATACGAGAAATCCTCTATAACCATGCATTATCTTCTCCACCATGCAAAAAAGTCAGCGGTAAAGCAGAAGGATGAGGGTTCATTCCCCAACCTAGGTGAAAGACTCGTCCACCTCTCCATCTGGGGCTCGGATGTGGGGAGTACTATCAATGCAACCTGCGGTTGCATCTATGGTAATCACTCTAGAAATAATGAAACCAAGAAATATCAGTATCAAAATTGTTTCTTTCTCCCTGTTCTACACTTAGATATCTACTCTTTGATGTTTCTCAAGAACCCTGAACTCCAGTTAAAAATATTGGGCTCCAAGCACTAAATAACATATGATATATGAGACTTGGAAGAAAGGTGGGCACTGGTGCTTCCTGCCAGTTTTGTGATAGTGAAGAGAATGAATCGTAGAGATAGGTCCATCACGTCTTTAATGATGATTCTTCCCCATACCAAGCATTATCCCAACACAAAATACTCGGAAACATATGCCTCTGTTAGTTGTGGAGTAGACCGATGTCCAGACAAAAGGATAGGTGATCCCCTCTTCGAGATCCCCATCAGGAAATACAAATCATCAATGTCGATCTAAAACATGTGAGATCCTATCCAGAATGCTTTCTCATCATTGTCCCATAACCCAATCAGATACTCAAGTAAAATGACTTATTTTCTCATGTTTTGTAGCTTGAAGTACTTTAGAAAATCGCATTTTTGTAGAGCCTCCCTCACTTGAGGGTCTTGTAAGGTAGTCATATCGTCAAATTCATGTTCTCTTTCCTTCCATTCAATCATGTTGGCTAGTGAAAACCTGCAAATTCACAAAAGAATCACATTAGCCAAGTTCCAAGAAGAAAAACTATTTTTTCACACCCTAAAAACCAAAAAAAAATTCAACTTTTACGTCGAAGGCTCCCTGGAAATAAAAACCAGAGCGCTAGTGCTCCCCTAAAAGTCATACTGGGGCATTGAAATCTCGAAAAACGCCCCCCTCAATTGCTTAAGGTAGTGACGATCCTGTTCGACGCTCTAAGGCTTTCCAAGGAGCCCGAGCTCATGAAATAAAGGTTGAAATTGAACAAAAGTACATGTAAACGAATGATAAAGGATAGAGAACCAACTTGATCCAAATGGAATCACGAATGGTCGCCTGTAGCTTCTGGAGTCAACACTGAAAAATCGCCCCAAAGGGGGGAAAACCTCAAGGAAAAAGACAAATGGTAAAATAAAAGGTGAGACTAACTTGTTTTTTCCCTAATTGATTTTTAATATGTCCAAATTGAGTCATTTTCACCCTTTTTCATATTAATAATATTTATTTTTTGAGTTTTTTCTTAAATTATTGTCGATTTTGAAAGAAACTACTGACCATTTTTTTCGCAGAATAACTTGATTACGCAGGAAATTATGGAGCATAGTTTTTTTATGACCTTGTGACGTTATTGATAAAAAAAATTCATACTTCAATCTCATTAATATATGAAGAGACATCTATTGGGCGATAGATTACCCCTTTTTCGGTCCCAGCAGACGAACTATGAAAAAGGAACACTCTAGTCAATCTCGGCTAGAAGAGTTATTCATCGTATGATTTTATACTTTTTTCGGACCTCAGAGACTAAAATTAAGAAAAAGGACAACCTCAAAGTTTTCTTTAAGTTATTTTCAAACTCCCTAAACATGAAAAACAACCGAGTTTTCCTTCTCTAGACTCACAAAACTACACATTGAAGCGTCCATCTGTGGACAAACCCTTACTTCTTCCAGTTCGTTAAATAAAGGAAGAGGAACTTACAGAAGGTGAGTTATATCGAGCATGTATTACCCTCCTCAAGCTCATTAAACAAAAAAGAGGTACTCATCTATTTGGATGGGGGAAAAATTGAAGGAAGTGGGTCAAGTTTCTTGAGATATTTTAAGGGAGCGCTTAATGGTCGCCCTTGAACACGTCACTTGTTTTCACCTCACCATAAACTTGGATAATCCATTAGACTCTGCACTGAACCAATCCTATGAGTCTTTCTACTCCTTTGTCCCATCCAAATAATGCCCCAACACTCGTTGCATTATGTTTTGGTTCACTGTGAGTCTATGCTGCCAAGTCTTATTTTGTGCCTCACTGTTCAAGGGAAGTCTTCACCTCAAAAGTCATCCATCTAAAATGTCACCAATTCCCATACCTGTGTCAATCCATTTTCATCCAGTATATCTTATCACTTTCCTGTGACGAGTTTCGTGTCAATTGATGGGGGATACATCAATTCCCTCCTTCAATGAGTATTTTCCTGTCGACTTCAACAAATTATCCAGGAAATAGACTTAGGAAAACATCAGTACCTTGGGACATGCATGCCTCAATGGCATGCCTCCTCGCATTCGACAGTGGGTATGCATCAATGACCCATGACCGACTGATTCCACGAATGTTCGACTTCAGCTCATTATTCACATTCGTTGGATTGTACTTTAAAAGTACCTTGAGAATCATCAACATCAATGGTGATTTCTATCGCACTTGTTAACGGTATACCTCAATGACCGGTAATCAAATGGTTTATGTCATGTTCGACATCAAATCATCTATTCACATGGACATAATCATACTATTATAGGATCAAGATGAAGACCCTGGGTTGAGTACTCATCTCCATATACACTTTACCCATGTTGCAATGGTGATTATCCAACTGATATACATGTTTTAACATAGATCCACTTTGTATTGATATGTGGTTATGTTCTTATCACATCGTAGCTCCATTGTGTATTCTTTCATGGTTGCGATCAAGTCAGATCATAGAGAGATGGATCCACATTGTATCTTTGGTGGCCATCTCCTTAGTCAATATCATCATGGATCTGTAATGTATTTATTGGTAACCATGCTTTGAGTCATTTGAATTCTAAGCATAGGTATGCATTCCTCGGGAATGGAACGCATATTAACATTGTTTGATGGTTGTTTGCATCTTCTACCAGGTTCTCCAACTCCATACCCTTGCTTTGAAGAATCTACAAAGTGTTTTGGCCATTAGCATTCCTTTTCTGACTTCACACTTTGGGGGGCAATCTATTACACATCAAAATTCCTCACTTCGACAGTGTCGTACTTTCATTTTTGCAAGTGTCGTAAGTGTCAAACTTTTATTTTCACAAGTGTTGTGTCGCATTCTTTTTTCCTAAGTGTCGCATTCGTATCAAAATTCCTCACTTCGAAAGTGTCGTAAGTGTCAAACCTTTATTGTCACACGTGTTGTAAGTGTTGCATTTGTTTTTCCGAAGTGTCACATCTTGAACGACACCATGAAAACACTTGCTACATGTTGAAATAATGTAATTGCGAAGAGCATTCTTATTATTATTTTATTCATTGGATTAAATCCCCATTGCGGATTAATCATGTCATTATTATTATTGTTGTTATTGGATTAATCCCCATTGTGGATTAATCATGTCAGTAATTGTATAAGGACCGAATCCCCTTTTGCGGATTGGTCATCGGACAATTATAAAGGGCAGAACAAGAAGTCATCCCCAACAGTTATTATTGAAGACCCAGAAATATAATAAAGGTGGGTTTACCCACCCAGATTGAGAAGTCGGCCCTGCCAGTGAAGAGACACTTCACATGTGCTAGAACTTGTATAAATACAGGAGTCTAGCGCCTCATTTGAACACAACTCACTTGCTCATTATCTTATGAGGCAAGCTGCAATTACCAGTCAGAGAGAGGAGAAGAAGAGTGGCACGTCTCTTGGGGAGGACTATCTGTATTGGTTTGAGTTATCTCTTGAACATTGTATAAGTTATTTATGATAAGGAAGTTTTTGCTGGGTTTTCTTCCCCTAGAGGGTTTCCCAGGATA
>JZKD02S1670289.1:91761-102979 GCA_000966675.3 Picea glauca
CCCAGGATAAATGTTGTGTACTTGTGGATGTGTATTTCTTAGTGATCTTGTGGTTATTATGCTCTTATCTTTATGAAATGCAAAGAACTATAATATCAGCATAAAATATTAACAATCTGCATCAACAACTCGACTATCCTTGATTGATTCTCATCCACCTTCCTCAAGTTCTCATCTACCTTCTTCAAGGTCTCAGTGATTTCGGTTGTCCTGTGCGGTTTGCATCATAGTTCTCCTGCAAGTGGATGCCAAATTTACTTTATGTTTGGTTTATGGATTTATTGAACTCTTGTGCTAAGAAAGCCAAGTCTTGGGGCTCACCGTCATCGCCCAAACCCCTCATCTCAGCCTCTATATCGCTTGCATGTTTCTTTCTTCGGCCCATATAGATACCATTGTACCTCTGCATGCGCTAATCCTCACAGGATGGGAGGATCGGAGCTCTAATACCACTGTAATGTTCCCAAGCCAATTTTTTCGCTTAGGAACACTAACTTACTCCTGACTTAATTGTTTTACTGTTGTGTATGCAGGTCGGCCACTGATATTTCGGCTTTAGGTTTTATTTCAGTTATTCAATCACAGTTTATTCAAGATGCACTCAACACATAAAGATCTCAACAATACACAAGATATGGAACCACAAACAAAGATCTGATCTTTTATTATAAGAAAGCAAGCACCTGATACAATATAGAAGCAGATCTAGAATAGCTTCAGATGGATTCAAGACAAGGATATGAGCTGCTACAAAACACTCCCTGAAATACAAGATAAGCCTCCCAAAGGTTGAAATGTAGGATGAACACTTCAATACAAAAGCTAGGGTTTGGCCTAACCCTCAAGTTGCTAGTACATCCTACTGAAGACTGTGAAGACCAAGGGTTCAGCCCTCCTGAAGATGCAGACTCCCAAATGCTAGCAAACTCCACCAAGTGATAGATCGGGATAAAGATAACTCCCTCCTGAAGTATGGGGCCCAAATATTGATTCCTCCACCTCCAACTGTTGAAACCCTAAACTGGTACGACCCTCCTAAAACCCTAAATATGGTCAACAATTCGGCCTGGCTGAATGAGGCCTTTGAATCACCCGAAACTCTCTAGGATGATAGATCGGGCAGTCACAAACCCCCGAGAGAAGTTTCAAGATTAGATCTGAGATAGAGCCTCCTAGATCTGAGAATTACTGAATCACCAAGACGTCCTCTCTCCTCCAAAACCGTCCCAACCTACAAATAATGATCTGGACGTAGTAACTCCTCAAGAAAGCCTCCAAACTAATGAGTAAGATCCTGCAAGAAAAACCCTAATGCTGAAATCTCCCGAAGCTCTCCCAATAAGCTGGATCGAAATGTTCTTCAACCAATGGTGCGCCCCTGCTGGAAAACTCTGACTGGTACGGACCTGTTGTCCTCCTGAATAGATGATGAATGTAGAATGGTGTGGGTGGAGTGTTTCATCCCTGAGACCAAGCTTGGAACAAGTGAGTGGAATCTTTCACCACTGAGTTGCTCTCCAGGGTTTGTAATCTCAAAACCCTCAAAATTGTATG
Organism: Picea glauca; assembly: GCA_000966675.3. NCBI lineage: Eukaryota > Viridiplantae > Streptophyta > Pinopsida > Pinales > Pinaceae > Picea > Picea glauca. The sequence continues at coordinate 93,316 of JZKD02S1670289.1, forward strand.
CTCAAGAGCATCAACAAGGAAAATACCAAATATCCAAGATGAATGAATGGTGCGCCTTAGCCTCTCCTTTATACTTCTTTTATGTTTCCCTGTTGAGTTAGTTTAACCCTAGGTTTAACCCCAACTCAACCTCCAGCACTCTAATTCTTCATTGAGTTATTTTTTTGCTCTTTTTACCTTTTCCCTTAAGTCAACTTTAAAATATAACATTACTTTGGTTGACTTTTCCCCATGCTGTGTGAGACTATGGTCTAGTGGGGATGCCTAGACCACTAAGCCTTCCCAAACCTCTTCATCAAGAGGTGGGGGACATTACATAATCTTGTGGTCTACCCTAAAATTATGTGGACAAACTATGTTAGTGAAATTTTGTATAAATAGAGATCATAAGTTCTCATTTTAAATCATAACTCTTCCATCTTGGACAGGTACCTGGACTAAAAGTTTCGCTATCTTTAGCTATTTCTCTTTTTTTCTCTTGTGTATGGCTACTTTCTTGGTTATTTGATTGATGGAAGTGATGCGCTAGCCTTGGAAGGCTCTTATTTTCTATTGTAGTGGTTTATCTTAGCATTTTCCTTGAATTGGTAAGGCTTTTTTGCATTGCATTATCATTTTGTTTCAAGACAAGGTTATTTTGCTAGAGCTAGGTGGGAAGTACAAACGCATAGACCCCCACCTTAGCCTCCTTCACTTTATGCTTAAATTTTATTGGTTTAACAAGTGTTTGCTAAGAGAAGTATAAGTGCATACACCCTCTTAGCCTAAACCCTAGCTAGGGATACCTGCCTTGGGCAATAAGAGGATTTACACCCACAAGGAGGTAGTACATTTAGCTCTTTCTTTTCTTGACTCCCTTAACCCAATCATTAAAGGCACTAGTCATCACTTGTTGCATTGGAGATATAAAATTGTTGCTTTGGAAAGCCTAAAATTTCGTGATTTTGAAGTTGTTCCTAGTGGAATCAAATCTATGCTATAAATGTTTGCTTGAGCCACTAGGGCATTTCATTTCTCCAAGTATTTATTTCTGCTGTTACAAATTTAACCTACAGCCATTAGGGCTGCAGAAAACCCTAACCAAACTCTTCAATAACTCCTAATTTAACCGTTGAAAATTGTCTAAAATCTACCCACATAATCTACTAAGTACAACGCATCTTTTGGCAAGTTTTGAGCCAGTTTTAGTGGTTAAATCTCTTGCTGTAATAACAAGTTTGTTACAGCTATAAGACTGATAAATATCACTGCAGTTATCTTTTTATGACAACCTTGTCTTTTGCGCTAAAGTCTTGTTCTATCATTGTTGACCTAAACTAGTTTTTACTAACTTGTCTTGTGCCTATTCAATTGGACTTTTAGCACTTATATTGCAGCCCTTACTATCTTTTATGTGCTGATATATATCATTGATTATTGCTGCAACTAGGGACAGCAAGCTTAACTTGTTTGTCCACCTAACATTACTATATGCAAGTGTGGTTTTTCTTGTGTCTCGGGCAGGTACAAACACCCTTTCCAGGCATCCAAAGACTTGGCAACCTTAAATCACCCAGAGACGAGTCATCAAAGCCATCTTTCCTCTTCCATCACTGACCTTTACGGGGGTACTTCTCTTCTTTCCCTTCCATCCATCTCAATCCCCCCAAGGTCATCGGGATCACTTCCCTAGAATGACCTAGTCGCCCTCGAAGTGCGGGACCTATATTGAAGTGACATTGGGTATAGTGTCCCTTAGTTGTTGTCATTTTGGTGGTTGGGTCGAGCTTTGCCCAACCTACAACTTGTGCGATAACACAACCTTCTTCCTCCACAAGCTTTCTCTCTTCCCCTCTCCTCCACTCAACTCTCTCAAGTGAACAAATGAATGTGTTTTTGCCCCTTTCCTCTCATTTAGCCTCATCCTTAGCCTAACCTAGGAAACTAATGGCCAAGATTAGATCTAGGCCAAAACCCAAGATCAAGGGTTGAGATTCATTTCCCCCTTTATCTTAAGTTTCCTAAGTTACTTTTCCATTAATGACTTTAAGAATCAATGTGACTTTATAACTTAAAGTACTTTGTCATTAATGATATTATAAAGTCAAAGTGACTTCATAACATAAAGTAAAGTGGTGAGGGTCAAATATTTCTCCCTTTGAGTTAGACACTCAATAACTCAAGGGGACCACTTTCCAAGGTACCCAAATCTCAACACTGTTGGGGAGGTTATTGTTGACAATGAACTTGTGAGGACTGCTTTGAATGGTGTGACCAAGCAATGGGTTGTCTTTATTGAGAGCATTGTTGCACGAGAAAATCTGCCCAAGTGGGATCGTCTTTGGGATGATTTCATACAGGAGGAAACTCGAAAAGGATATGTGTAGGGGAGTTCATGCAATGGTAATGATGAGGAGAATGTGGCTCTTGCTACAAAGAACAAGAAGAAGTCCAAGAAGGGTTCCAATGGTGGGAACAAGTCAAAGGGTTCATGCAATGGTAATGATGAGGAGAATGTGGCTCTTGCTACAAAGAACAAGAAGTCCAAGAAGGGTTCCAATGGTGAGAACAAGTCAAAGGGTGAAGGGAAAAAGGACATGAGCAAAGTCAAGTGCTTTGCATGTCACAAGATGGAGCACTATGCAAGTCAGTGTCCTAATAAGAAGAAGAAGCAGAATGCAACTTCAATAGATGTGGAGGAGTTTTGCACCAGGTTCGAGAAGGAGTTTCTTTATTGGTGTGTCTTTCCTCTAGAGCATCATCTACCAATGTATAATATATTGATAGCGAAGCCTCCTGCCATATGACAAGTGTTCGTGAGCATTTTACAGATCTTACAGCGATTGGGGATCTTGAGGTGGTGCTCTCATAGGGACATCCTCCGTGGTCAAGGCAGTTCGTAGTGGGACAGTATCCCTTCAGAGGGAGTCCCAACCTCCCATGTTAGTGAGAGATGTCATATATGTTCTAGGCTTGAAGAAGAACTTGATATCAGTTTCCATTATTGAGGATAGGGGATATGAGTTGGTGTTCTATGATGGGCATGTGTTCTTGTATCCTAAGGGATCCAATATCACTTCAGCCAAAGTGATTGGGATTCATCATGAGAAGTTGTACAAGCTCATGTTTCAGCCAGCTAGAGCATTGATACACAGTACCAACAACAGTGACCTTTGTGATCTATGGCATAGGAGGATGGCCCATTTTGCATCATGGGGCTCTGAAGATATTTAGAGATATTGTTACTAGGGTACCAGATTTCAGTATAGAGCAACAGGAGGTGTGCAAGGGGTGTGCACTGGGGAAGTACGCCAAGACTACTTTGCCAAGCAGCGACAACAAAGTAGCAAGTATTCTTGATTTAATACATTCTGATGTATGTGGTCCTATGTCTTCTGTATCTTTGAGTGAATATGAGTATTATGTCACTTTTATTGATGACTTCTCTAGAAAGTCTTGGATTTTCTTCATGAAGACCAAAGGATAGGTCTTCAAGCGGTTTCAAGAGTTCAAAGCTCTTGCGGAGAACCAAACAGGGAAGAAAATCAAGGTGTTGAGGTCAAACAATGGGGGTGAGTATACCTCCAATGAATTCAATGATTTCTATGCAAGAGAAGGCATTAAAAGACAATTGATAGTTCCTTACAACCCGTAGTAGAATGGGGTTGCTAAGAGGAAGAACAAGGCCATAGTTGACGCTGCAAGAACCATGCTACATGATCAGGGGCTACCACTCTTTCTTTGGGATGAGGCATGCAACACTGCAATATATCTGCAGAACATGAGTCCACATAGAGTATTGGGAACAAGACTCCTAAGGAGGCTTTCTCTGGGAAGAAGCCTGAGGTTGGGCACTTCAGGATCTTTGGGTGCCTAACATATTCACATGTCCCTTCTGAGAAGAGGACAAAGCTAGAACCCACGACAGAAAAGGGTATTTTGTTGGGTATAGCGAGACCTCAAAGGTTTTTCGTGTATACATTCCCTCCTTAAGGAGGATAGTTGTGAGACAAGATGTGAGATTTGAGGATAGAGCCTTTAGGACGTCACAAGATGTTGAGTAGGGGGAGCAGCAGGCTCCTCGGCTTCAAGTGAGTTCACCACAGAGTACAGTGTCATAGAGTTCAGGACCAGTAGTTTCAGGGACGACTATTTCACAGGTGACAGGGTCACAGATCATTGGTCCTCAGATTACTAGTTCACAGGGTATTGTTTCCCAATCCACTGGTTCTCAGACGACTACAGTATCATCATCTTTAGGTACTCAGTCTTCAAGTGGTGGGATTGAGGAGGAGGAGTCCCCTCCACAGGATACTACTTCAGAGAAGAGGAAGCCAAAATGGCTTCAAGAGAATTTGAAGGAAGCTCAAGGATCTGTGGGGAATGCCAGGAAGGTTATTAGGGAGAGTAAACCTCCAAAGAGATTTTGTAGCTATTTAGCTATGGTGAGCAACATCGATGAGTCTGACCCTTCCACTTTTGAGGAGGCAGCAGGTCTGGAAGGATGCCATGGTGGAAGAGTACAATTCCATCAGGAAGAATAATGTGTAGGAGTTTGTTTTGAGACCTGACGGGAAGTCGGTGGTGACTTCCAGGTGGCTCTATAAAATCAAGCATGTTGTAGATGGCAGCATTGAGAAGAACCAGACTCAGTTTGTGGCTCGAGGGTTCTCACAGGTAGAAGGAGTCGATTATGATGAGACCTTTGCTCCGGTTGCTAGATATACCTCGATCAAGGTAGTGATCTCCATTGCAGCAGAGATGGATTGGAAGATTCACCAAACGGATGTGAAGACCGCTTTTCTGAATGGCCTCATACATCAAGAGGTGTACATTGAGCAGCCACGAGGCTTTGAGGTGCATGGGAGAGATTCTCATGTGTGCAAATTAAAGAAGGCCTTATATCGACTAAAGCAAGCCCCCAGAGCTTGGTATTCGAGGATTGATACATACTTGCAACAAATGGGTTTCGAGAAGAGTGAGGTGAATCCCAACATTTGCTACATTGTGGTTGGTGATGATCCTCTTATTCTTGTGCTTTATGTGGATGATCTTTTCATTACAGATGCAGAGAGACTCATAGATGGTTGCAAGTATAATCTTGCTTCAGAGTTTGAAATGAAAGACATTGGAATCATGCATTATTTCTTGGGATTGGAGGTTTGGCTGGAGCCAGGAAATATTTTTCTTGGGCAGGGCAAGTATGTCATTGACATTCTGAAGAGATTTCAGATGGAGAATTGTAGGCCCATGTCCACACCCATGATTACCAACTGGAAGAAGCTCAATGTTTCTGAGTCTGAGTTGGTTAATCCCACGATTTATCATCAATTGATAGGCTCTTTGATATATTTGGTCAACACCAGACTAGATATTTGTTTTGTTGTCAACACTCTAAGTCGGTTTATGGTAGAACCTAGGAGAGAGCATTAGGTGGCAACAAAAATGTGCTCAGGTACCTATGGGGTACGGTGGATTATGGCTTGGACTATGTGAGAAAGGATGGAGTCAGATTGAAAGGCTATACAGACTCAGATTGGGAAGGATGTGTTGTTGACACGAAGAGTACTTCAGGCCCTCAGGGTGTTGTTTTGGATTGGGCTTAGCAGTTGTGTATTGGTTCAGTCAGAAGCAAAAGTCAGTAGCTTTGAGTTTTGCCGAAGCTAAGTACATGGCAGCCAGTCCATATGGCTTCACAAGTTATTGGTTGAGATATTTGGTGTGTAGTTGAAGCCCACAACGATTTATTGTGACAATCAAAGTTGCATAAAACTCTCTGAGAATCTAGTTTTTCATGACAGGTCTAAACACATCAAGATTAGATATCACTTCATCCATGACTATGTTTAGAGAAGGGCAATTGAACTTCAGTTCATATCCACTGATGAGGAGGTAGCAGACATCCTCACTAAGGCTTTGGAAAGAGGCAAGTTTGTACTCTTTAGAGATAAGCTGGGAGTGGTGAGGAACATTTTTCTCAGTAAAAGGGAGTGTTAAAAAGTGTACCTAGGACAAGTGTTTCTCACATAACCTAGGCATCTAGCATGTGGGAAAGTGTCCAATGTGGTCCCTACCACATTAACTTTATGAGAATATAAAGTTAAAACTAACTTTGAGAACATTTCATGAAAAGGGTGACTAAAGAGACATTTAATCACCACCATTGATCTTGATGGCCCAAGATCTAATCTCAGCAATTGGATCATGTGACTCTTCATTGGAACTCTCAAAAGCTAAACCTAGGGAATGAGGCGTACAATAGTCATTCATGAGCATTTGAATCAGGAAAGAGAGCAAGAGTCGAGCAGAGAAGACGAAACGATTTTGAAGCTAGGGCACGATTTCCAAGGAAAAATTTGGCATGCAAATCGAGGAGAAACTTCATCATTGATTGTAGGGTGTACAGTATGAATTTCTAAGGGTCGTACAACAAGAGATTTGGAGTCCCTACAGCACAAAAATTGAGGGATAGTTTGGCACAAATTTCAAGGCAATCGTACAACAAATTTTGGCATAGAACTCTAGGCAACTGTTGGGCATGATTTTTTGGGCACATTTCCATACAGTTTGTACAGTAGCAAGAACAAAAATCGAGGGTTGCACAAAACATAAATTATGGGCACAAATTTTGAGGAGTTTTGCCTCTGATCTTGAGGAGGTTTCTTGGCACAAAGTTTGAGATAAGTTTGTGAAATTTTACCTAAGTAACTTGTTGTAAAAGAACTATTTCTTTCAGCTCAAAATAATAAAAATCCCCTCTCTCACTGGGTTTTCCCTTGTTGGTTTTTCCAGGGTTGATTTGACCAAAAATCTCAATGTTTATATTGTTAAGTGTGTGCATTTATTTCCAGTTCTATTTGTTGTTAAGAGGCTCTTGTGTTTCCTGTTACCATTTTCTGTTTATGCTAATATAATTTACAACAGTAAAATAAATGTGGGTTGGGCATTAAACAGAGAACAATTGTTGAGATTTGAAACCAAGTTGAGGTCTGAGAAAAATTTACATAAACTTGATGGGGAATAACTATTCATGGACCCAAAAGTTGGATTATAAAAAAATTGTTTTCTGGTGTCAAGCTTGTTTTGGCACACGACACTTGGCAGCACAATACCCTAGGGGTCATGTTGTCGTCCTTATACACACCTACAAACGTGGAGAAGTCTCCAACCCACTTGGTGTGTCCTTGGAGGCACAATGCCTAAGTCCAAACCCATTGTCACCTCGACTTGGACTTCTCATGGACAATGACCTAGCAAAACTTGTCCAATTGAGCTGAAACTTGGTTCAAGGGTGTAGAGGTCTCTTGTCATTTCTTTTGAGTACCCATACCCCTATCAAAATCCCCTAGGACCAATTTTTTACATTTTTACATCAAATTTAATTAAAATTACCATCAAATGGATAATTTTAAAAAATTAAAAAAAACTACAAGACTCTAGGAGATGTCTAGCATGATCATTTACAACATTCCTAGACACTAGTCACCCCTTGGGCTCGATCATTAGATCGCCTTTCACCACTTTGGAGGATTATTGTGAGTGAAAAACTCAAAGTAACTAAAAATTACCTGAGGATAAAAAACACTCGATGAAAGGACTTCCCTAATGATAAAGTCCTAGGCAACTAACTAAAATATCACTCATGTTGACCTATTACATTATTATCCCACGCAGGGGAGCGGACATTCTGATTACAAAAAGACGTGTCGGGGGCAAAAATTGCCTTGCAGAACCAGAAGTCTTCAAAAAAAAATTTGTACTCCAAGGTACAAAGCTTCATGGTACATGTAGTTGACCCCGAGTCGAAATAGATGGTCAACATCTGGCTCCACATGGGGATGTGTGTTCGATCTTTTCGAAGGAGAGCATACGAAAACTTCAGAATCTACAAAACCAATTGCTCACCAATATCCAACATAAATACAAGTATAAAAGCAATTAAATAAATGAAAAGCTATTAACAACAATGAAATTACTATAGACAATAATCACATAAATGAAATGTCTATAAACAATATTTACATAAGTAAAATAACTATACAATGAAGTACATACTTCAAATGAAATAATGCAAAACTGAAAGAAAAGGAGAGAGGTTAGAAATACGTTACAAAGGGTGCCCCTTTGGACACCAAGTGGTCATATTTGAAAACTAGCTTGAGGATCCACCATCTGAATGGCTTAGATGGAATGAATTAGGACCATCCATGCAATGGATGGAATGAAACCCTAGATGTCTAAAACATCCCTGTCTGGGATGACTCGTTGAAGATCCCTTTCCAAGTTTTATCAACTTGGAGTTTCTTGTGAGAATGAACCACCCAAGAATCATGCACCTTCCTCTATTCAACCAAACATTAAAGTTTGACAAGCCTTGTGAAATTATGATACCTTGTTGCATATGATCGTCATGGTGGAAGGCCAACCACTGTTCATAATGATATGAAATTGATAAACGGGAGTTGCCTTCAATTTTCCCATTATCTTGTATTAAGTCCTCTGTTGGTTGAGAGGTTGGAAATGAAAATGTCAAAGGAACCAATTCATTGTTTTCATCAAGGTTGTCGAAAATCTTCTCTGAAGAAATTGGTTCTTCGAGAGGAGGGTAGGGATTTAAATCATCTAGATATTCAACAATTTCAAACTCAAATTCCTTTATCTCCTCGAGATCATTTATTGGCTCATCTATGGACTCATCCAAAATTTCCATATGAACTTTCCCTTTCTTGTTCACTGTGAAGCTCATGCTCTATAGGGTCCAGACATTTCACACACGCATGTGTACTGACAATGTTAGCTTCAACGATTTCGAACTAATCTTCCATGGCCTCAAACTGTTTTGTATGGGCAAACTGCATGGTATGAATGATTTCTTTAAGCTCCTCAATGTGATCAGGTGAAGTATCTATCTTTATATCTGAATTGATTGTTTTTATATCTGGAAGTCCCTTCTCCTTCCATTTTTCCATAAAGGCATCAACCAATTCATTGCAAGTTTCATCCTGATCATCCCCAAATCTCTCTACAAACGCATGCATCAAATCCTGTATGGTCTTGAACTCATTATCATCCGAATCATGAAACCAAAATAAAGCATCTTCCTCACAAAGAGTCAAGACAAACAATTTCATTAGAACATCCTCATGATGTTAATGTTTAAGCCATTATTATAGATGTTTGCATTTCATTAGATAACAATAGCATAATCCAAGATCACTGAGAAATACACAATCACAAGAGACACAGCATTTATCCTAGGAAACCCTCTAGGGGAAGAAAACCCAGCAAAACTTCTTTAATATAGATAGCCAATACAATGCCAAGAGATCTCTATGCTAAAACAGAAAGTCCTCTCCAAGATATGCCCCACTCTCTCTCTCCTTTGCCGGTAACAAATCAGAACTTGTCTCTCAAACTAAGCAGGTGAGTTATATCCAAGTGAGGCGCTAGCCTACTTTATTTATACATGCCTGGCACATGTGAAGTGTCTCTTCACTGGCAGGGTCGACCTCTCCAACTGGGTGGGTAAACCCACCTTTATTATATTTCTGGGTCTCCTTATTAACTGCTGGGCCGACTTCTTATTCTGCCTATTATAATTGTTTGTTGACCAATCCGCAAAAGGGGATTTGGTCCTATTACAATAACCGACATGATCAATCCACAATGGGGATTGATCCTATGA
>JZKD02S1670300.1:5891-23791 GCA_000966675.3 Picea glauca
TGGTTTACAAAGTCATCTGTGAATGAAATTGGTAAGGACATTTCCATGGGTGGCATTGTCATGGAAGAGCAAGATATCAGTTGTGCTCAATATCTTGATCTCGTTTATTTACAAACGGGAACACTTTACGATTTGCTACCTGAATTACCTCGTCTGGGTACTTCCAGCGCTTCAACTACTCCAGCTGCCTCACATGTAGCTGATGGTGTGATTGGTACTACCCATACCCACTCACATTTTATTTCAAGTACAACCCCTAAATCTACATCATCTAATGTTCAAAATTGTTCGTCTCCTGCTACTCCCGCCAGTAAAACTTCTGAGCTGAACATCATTCAATCTACCCCGACTGGTAAAAATAAATCTAAAAAGGGGAGAGGCAAAAATAAGTAGGGTAAAAATAATAATCAAACAGAGAAAACTAAAACTCCTCCTGTTGAATATCGATATAAGCGCAAACCACGATACCCTTTCCTTATCTGTGGTGACGATCACTACACGAAGGATTGTCCACGACGAGCCGAAGTTACTAAGTTCCTTCAAGGAACACCCAAACCATCTACGCTAGCTATCTTGTCCCAACCCTTCCCGTCTCAACAACAGGCTCAGTTGGTCATCCATGACCAACCATATACTTCTACGACATCATACGTTTTGATGTGTATCGGTGATTCTAAGCAGAATAACGTTGCAATCACCACTAGAGCCAAAGATTATTCTCCATCTAAGGAGAAGGTTGATGATTTACCTCCCTCTTTGGCACAACCCTCTCCACCGGCTCTGCCTACAAACGGTCCTCTTCATCTTGAACGACTGAGATTTGATATAGTCATGTGACCCCCTAAGGGTGTTGTTCAAAAATCAGCTTTCAATCCTCATGCTCGTGCGGCCCAGAACTATAGTATTGTCGAAGATCTGGCCCAATCACCTTCAACGATGTCTGCCCTTGAAGTCCTTCAGTCCTTTCCTGCACAACGGAGGGCTCTATTGAAAGCTATAGGTCGAATTGATCCAACCGATATGAATTTAATAGTCTTTGAATTGGAAGATCACATTCCAAGGTTACCCCCTCAGCCTGCGTTTCAAATTCAAGTTGTTGTCTTTGACAAGAATATTTGTTGAACTTTTATAGATGAGGGTGCCTCTACGTGTGTAATGTCTCTTGTTTGTTCGAAATCCATTGGCTCTCCTCCTTTAAATGAATCACAAAATACTTTGAAAGCCTTCAATGGCTCTGGTTTTATGCCTTACATTGTTCTTTCGTCGTTTCCCGTTACTCTAGAAGGTAAAACAGTCCAAGTTGAAGTGGAAGTCTTCGATGCTCCCCTCGATTATAATCTTCTGCTTGGTCGTAGCTGGATAGATTCCATGCGCCCTGTTGTGTCAACACTTTTCCATGTAGTATATTTTCCTCATCAAGGAAAGGTTGTTACGGTTGACCAACTTGCCTTCTTTAATTTCGATACTCGTACTGGCAACGTGCCATTTATAGCTAAAACCCCGTCGGGTTATGAGAATGTTGGTGTAGGCCTTTTAAAAGACTCTTCGTTAATGGGTACTTTTCCCATTCCACTACTCGATGTTCCACACTCATCCGTTGCTTCTATCAATATGATCTCCACCGTACCTCATGAAATTCTTGTGTCTTCTGACCCTTGGATAGTCCCTGACCCTGGAGATCACACTCGTTTTGGCGACGTCATGCCATTAAGTCCGGTTGAGTCTGCTTATCACTCCATTCGATCGGCAACACCTTCTATCCTTTCTCTTGATGAGTTGTCCCCTGATCCTTTTCGTGTCATTTTTCTAACTGATGAGATGATCATGTCCATCATGGATGACACCCCTTGGGACGATGGACATCATCGTTCCATACTCTTTTTGGAACAACACACTCTTGAAAACTACCAACAGATTTCGACTTTGTCGACCGTTGTTATCATATCGACTGTTCCCGGATCTTCACATGATGTGTTTTCCGAAGGGAACCTCAGTAATATCTCTCCCATGATTCCCATTGATATATCCGTTAAACCTGGGATAGTTGAAAATGTTCATATTGGAGCTTCGTGTTCTTTCGACGAGATCATCACCTATACTTCCCTGTTTAAAGAATTTCGTGATATTTTCGCCAAGAGTTACAAAGAGATGTCAGGTATCGACCCTGCTATTGTTGTTCATGAGATCAAGACATACCTCAGAGCTAAAACTGTCCGGAAACACCTACGTCCAGTACACCCACGTAAAGCAGCGGCTATCAAGCTTGAGGTTGAAAAACTTCTCAAAGCCGGCTTTATTTATCCCGTGGCTCTGACAGAATGGGTTTCCAACCCTGTATCGATTGATAATAAAGGAGGCAGTATTCGTGTATGTGTTGATTATAGGGACATTAACAAAGCCTATCCAAAAGACAACTTTCCAACCCCTTCTGTCGACCATATTATCGATGACTGTGCCGGAAGTGAAATCTTCTCTCTCATGGATGGTTTCTCTGGCTATAATCAAATTAACATTGCTCCTGAGGACCAACATAAAACTTCTTTTATTTGTCCTTGGGGTACTTTTTCCTATAGGAAACTTCCCTTCGGTCTTAAGAACGTTGGCGCAACGTTCCAACGTGCTATGTCTTATGCTTTTCATGATATAAAGCATATCGTTCAACCCTATTTGGACGATTTACCAGCTCATTCTATGTGCCAAGTCGATCACCCTACACATCTCTGTGCCATTTTCGTTCGCTGTCGGTTCTATCACATCTGTTTAAATCCTCATAAATGAATTTTTTGCGTAGAATCCGGCCATGTTCTCGGTTTCATCATTTCACGTCAAGGGATCCAGGTGGATCCTATTAAGGTTGAGGCGATACTTAATCTCCCTCCTCCTTCTACACTGAGCCAGTTGCAAAGTTTGCAGGGGAAAGCAAACTTTCTTCATTGTTTCATTCCTAATTACGCTGAGATCACTCGTGGTTTTACACAGCTATTAAAGAAATATTCTGAGTTCGTTTGGGATACCGTGGCCAACAATGTTTTTGAGGCTTTGAATTTATCCCTCACGCGAGCTCCACTTCTCTTTCCTCCTGATTATAGTCGTGATTATTTCCTTTATCTTGCGGCCTCAGAGTACACTATGGGCATGGTCCTCATCCAAGAGGATGATGCACATGATGAACATGTTTTTTATTACTTGAGTCGAAGTCTCACACCCACTAAAATCAAGTATCAACATGTTGAAAAAATGGCTTTGGCTGCCGTTCAAGATGTTCAACGCTTTCGGCATTATATTCTCTCAAGGAAAACTACAGTGATTTCGCATTGCAACCCTATGCAACATATTTTGACATGTCAATTACTAGGGGGCAAGTACTCCAAGTGGATTGTCATACTCCAGGAGTTTGACTTGGAATTCGATCGCACCAAGTCTAAGAAATCCTTATTTTTCGCTGAGTTGATATGTGATTTTCCTCACTCTGCCACGAAAAATGTAGCAGTAGATTCATTACCTGATGAATCGCTTTTCCTTTTAAGCACTGTCGATATTTGGTATGGAGATATTATTATATATCTCCAAACCCAGACTTTCCGTCCTACTTTGTCTAGCAATGAACGATGTCATATCCGCTATCAAGCACGTTAATACATTATCCTCAGGGACACTCTTTACCGTCGGGGAATTGAATCTATTTTTTGACGTTGTCTGAATTTTGACGAAGCCAAGAAAGCTCTGAATGACTGCCATTCTGGAGCATGTGGTGGTCATATGTCTGAGTATGCTACTGCCCAGAAGATCTTATGCACAGGATATTTTTGGCCTTCCTTGTTCAATGACTGCATTACTGCTGTTCAGAAGTGCCATGCCTGCCAGACCTACAATCAGAAAATTCAGTCACATCCTGCTCCTCTTCATCCTGTGGTCTCAGTTGGTCCTTTTGAGAAATGGGGCATTGATTTCATGACATTTCACCCTCACTCGGCCGGGGGGCATGGTTACATCATTGTAGTAGTTGATTATTTTACTAAATGGGCCAAGGCGATGTAGACATTCGATAACACTGAAAAGATTGTAGCTTTATTTCTTTTTAACCATGTCATAGCTCATTTTGGTGTTCCCCAAGCTATCGTTACTGATCACAGTAGTCATTTTAGGAATTTTATGATGTCTAAACTTACATAAAAGTTGGGTCTTCATCATGATAACTCAACACCCTATTATCCGCAAGCTAATGGCCAGGTCGAAGCAATCAACAAAGTTATTATAACTATGCTTCGACGGATGAAAGGAATTCATAAAACAAACTGGCACATGATGTTGTTTTCTCCATTATGGGAATATCGGACATCTATCAAAGCCGCTACGGGGATTACGCCTTTTCGATTAGTCTATGGTGTGGAAGCCATTCTTCCTATAGAATGTGATATACCTTCTATGAAGCTAGCTATCGAACTCTTACCCAATACTTCTGCTGAAGAAGAACGTCTTTTGTATCTGATGCGATTAGATGAAACTCGATGTGACACCACTCTAGTAATAGAAGCCCAGAAGAAACATGTCAAGGCACGGTATGACAAGCATGTCAAGCCTCGTGTTTTCTCTGAAGGTGATCTTGTTCTTCTCTATGAACAGGATCGAGATGTCTTAGGAGCTGGGAAATTTGAACCAATGTGGTGAGGTCCTTATATTGTTCATCGGGTTTCAGAAAAAGGAGCATATGAGCTGGTTGATTACGATGGTGTCCCTTTGAGTGAACCCATAAATGGATTGTACTTGAAGAAATACTATGCATAAGTCATTTGTGCACAAGCATTTGTATTTTATGTATCATACTTTGTGTGTGTTACTTTACTTTGCTTTTGACGTTATCTGGTCTCTACCCTTATGTGACGTTGTGTTTGATTACCAGATGTCAGAATCTTCGCTACCCTATATTGGCTTCGCTAATGGTGCTAGTCGTAGTACTCAGAACCTAGCCTCCACTGCGTGGGCCATCTATGCCCCAACAAACGAGCTTATATCTTTACGAGGTGTATGTTTTGGTCATGCAACTAATAACATCACAGAGTATAGCGTCGTTATTGAATTATTGGTTGATGCTATCTCACTCAGAATTCGTCATTTGGTTGTGCGACTTGATTCGCAGCTTGTAGTACTACAGCTAAGTAATATCTACTCCATTTGAAGTCCTACTTTGTTACGGGTGTATTTGGGAATTCGCCTCTTGGAACGATATTTTGATCACATTGAATATCAACATATTCCTAGATGTCTTAATACATTAATAGATGCATTGGCTAATTATTTATTGGATAGACATTTAAATCATTTATAAATCAAACACATTAAAATCCACACAATATAAAGTAAACCAGTAGACGCCATCTATATATATAACGATCAAAAGAGTTTGTTTTTTACAAAAAGTTTGTTCGAAGACCAAAATATCAAAAATAGAAGCTTATAGCTTCTACAATGTGACGTCACGGATGATGGTCACGGTAACACACAACTGCCCTAGCAACCCTACGGAGCAGTCGACCCATAGCTGTTGAAACTCCTACAGTGTAACATTGATCACGTCATGGAATCTCTTCCAGGGTCATATCTGGAATGTCTGTTGTCAACCCTCTAAATTCTGCTCCACAACCTGATAATCTTCGGCATACTATGGTACTACTGCTGCTACCTCTCCTCGTTGCTGGATAGGAGAGGTGTCAGAAGGTCTATATGGTCCAACATCTGTGTTATCAACAAAAATTTTGTGTTAGTCTTCTGATAAATACATAAAATAAAAACATTTAAATATGATTAAAATTGAAAAACATTTAAAAAAGATAAAATGCGTGTACTTCTTACCGAGGTCTCCCCACTAAGCGTCCTTAGGCAGTGCTAGATCCAGATCTCCTAGGAAGTCCAACCCGGCATAGGCGTAGTCATCGACCATCAACATCTAGTTTTGGAGCCAGTCAAAGAAAATATCGTCATACTTGACGATTGGTCCTGTCACGTGTCGGGCCATGAGCCGACACCACCTCAACATCCTTGGATCCCTAGGACCCAATAGGTTCCATTCGACCTGTAGTCGGAATACGGGGACCCTCTCAAGGAAGAAGGACACTAGTAAAGATCCATACCCAAATTGTTTTAATTCACCACGCCTGCATTTGGTTAATTTCCTTTTGATATTGCGAATCACAGCATCCACCCAGTTAAATACTCGGGGCTTAGTACACTCGATGGCATACTGGAAGTAGATCTATAATGCCATATGCAAAGAAACACTCCCGGCCATCCAAGATATAGTAAAGAGGATCGTGTGGAGGGTCAAGTCTTGTACCCTCCAGATAGCAACTTTCCCCTTTTTCTGCTCAGCCTTAGGTACACAATATTGGTTGCAGTATTCACTCATTGTTAATCCACCGCCTCTACTACTAGTCAGGCTAACATGATACCCGCGCCTAGATAATCCTGTCAAGAAATATATGTCCTCAATGTCGATGAATAATGTATGAGCTCCTACATTGCAAACTTGTTGATCTGGATCCCACATACAGATCAAGAACTCCAGTAGTCTGACTTGGGCTCTCATGCCCGGGATGCGAAAGTATTTTAGGAGCCCACAATATCTTAATGCAGCTATAGTGGGAGGATGATTCTTGACATTTTCATTATCTTCCTCATGTTCTCGTTATCGCCACTCAAGCACCATGTTTGTGGCTATTTATCTGCACAATGAACATACAAGGAGGATTAATGATTTTGATCATGATCTAAAACTTTTTCATTGGCTAAATATTTAAAAAAAAATTGAGTTCTACGCTCCTCACAGGTGCCTTATTAGACACAGTGCGAACACCTCGCAGGTGGCTCAAGGCTCACCTACGAGAATGCATCATTCTCGCAGGTCCCGTATGGGCTGCCTGCGAGAATGCTTATGCGCATGTAGGGTTCAAAAAACCGCTTGAAAATGAGAAACTAACCAATGAAATTTAAAATTTAAACCATGAAAATGTCAAGAATGGATGGCTTACATTAATGCTGCAGACGGCTTGTCAAATGATCTCTTGTAGCTCCCAGAAATCAACACCGAATTTGGAGGGTAAAAAGGGGGTTTTGAAACTCAATAGTGAAAATATGAAATGATATGGTAAAAATGTGTATTTACTCATTTAAATTACTTTTTACTATGCTATTTTTGGGTTTTTATGCTTATCTATTGTTTAAACCTAATCCCTAATATTCATATGAGTGTAATGACTTGCAGGTGTGATAACGTTGATAACTCAACAAGGGTATGGACATATTTTTTCTTCGTTATGGCATGTTTATGATTGTTTTTAGGGTTTTTACATAAAACCTCGAGCGTCGTTTTTATCCATTCTTACGCTTGTCAACATAAGAGAACATATTGATTAGCAATAAGTGTCGCTCTTGAACATGACACCCCCTATTCATCATTTGAAGTCGGTTTGGGAAATCCATTTGTCTCTCTTTCGATGAATTACAAGGTCATTCCACGTGTCATCTTTGGGTCAATGCTGCCAAATCATTGGTCGTGTCATTCATATGTTCAAGAGAAGTCCATATGAAACCTATATTGACTCTTCCATATGCAGTTATCCATTCTCTCCATGTCGGCCTTCCCTGTGTCTAGTCCAATTGCAACATGCTTTGTTTCACTTTCAAACTCAGTTACTCATTTCGTGTCATTGATGGGGGATACATCAAGGCCCTCCTGTGACGAGTCTTGTTCCATCGACTTCAGCTCATTATCTGAAATCAAGACTTAGAAATTATTTAGTACCTTGAAGCTTGCATGCCTCAATGGCAATTTTCCTTGCCTTCGAAAGTGGGTTTACATCATTGACCCCTGATCAAAAGATTCCATTGAATGTTTGACATCAACTCATTTATTCACAGTCGATGAATTGTACTATGGTACCTTGGGATTCATTGACATCAATGGTGATTTCCATCACACTTGTTAACGGTTACATCAATGACCGGTAATCAAGTGGTTTCTACCATGTTCAACGTCAACACATGTAATCACATGGTTAGATTCATACTTTGGGCGACGAGATTGAAGACCCTAGATTTTATCTTTGAGGTCCAGGTTGTGATGGAGTATGTATACTTTACGACACATAGATCCATTGTGTATGTTTCGTGGCTATGTCATCTTGATTTGAAAATTTTTGCATAGATCCACAGTGTATTCAGGTGGCTATGCTATATGTTGACGGCATGGATCTACAGTGTATGATTGGTGGCCATGACCCATGTCTATAATGTCATCAGTCTGTGATCTGAGTATGGGAATTCCTACCTTAGAATTGGTATATATGATATTTTGTAGATGCTTGGTTGTTCGTAGGTTTCTGATTAGATGTGCTCCTGGTTCTCGACACACACATGCAACTTACAAAGTATATCGGTTGTCACTAGTTCCAACATCATACTTTGGTGGGAATTCAGTTACCTATAATTTTGGTCGTCATGATGATGTATTGATAATGGTATACTCAAGCTCTTCATTAGAACTTTCTCCTGAGAAAAGTTACCTTCATCTCTTTTCAGAAATCACAGTTTTGAGGAAGGTTCGCAGGCTGTCAATACATTTGCCTGTGAGAATGTATCATTCTCACAGGATTCCTTAATCCAGGGTGCGAGAAGTTCACACTGTGCCTAACTATTAGGGTGTGAACACTTTCTAAAGAAGGGAAAAGGATGAATTCTCAAATTTTCTAGAAGGGAATCTTCTAGAAGGATGATATGGAATTCGAATGGTTATCTAAGTACTGGCTTTCTTGATATTTTGGGATCATTCCTATCCAAGTAACTAATTCATTCTCTCCTATATATTGAGGGGATTCTCATGAAAAAAGTTAGAATCAAACTAGCAAGAGATTTATTGGAGAAGTAGTGAAAGACTGTGTGAAGGACTGATGCTACAGTAGCTAAGAACTCCATCAAAGTTATCAAAAGTGGTTGATATTCTTCATACAGGTGAGCAATTGTGTGTGTCAGAACAAGGAGCCATCAAAAGGAGGTTTGCAACATCAAGGCTCAGGTTGTAAGCTTTTCTTTCTATCAATTTAATACAGTAATATGTCTCTTTCCCATAAAGCAAATGTCACTTTATTGTATAACTCCTTGATCATATACTTAGATTGATTATTGAATATGTTGAGTTGTCTTCACTTCGATTGGTTTGTATCGTTGTGGTCTTGACAACACAAGAGAATTGGAGTAAATCTGGAACAACAAAGACCCAAGGAAGCGATCACAAGGTACGTTCATGATTCTTGCCTCCTAGTTCATTCAATAGTCTAAATATAGGGAAAGAGTATTATTTTGTCCTGCTTTGTTCTAGATCCAGGTGGATCTAGAGAGATCGGTTTGTGTCCGCACTTATGGATTAATCCTAAAACAAGTAGTGAAATTCTTCACATGTGGAAAGGTCAGACATAAATCTTATGAGTGTCCAGACAAAAAGAAATAAGGTGGTGAGACTCACATTTCCGAAGCACAAAGGTAGAATGTTGAGGCAAAATATGCTGAAGGCGGAAGATCACTGATGATGCGAAAATTTCTCTTAACACTAGAGAAGGAGGTGGAGAGTTCGGTCCAAAGGAACAGACTTTTTCAGACCGCTTGCAAGACCAAATATTGGGCATGCAAAGTCATCATGGATAGTGGTATCAGAGATAATCTCGTTTCTACAGAGATGGTAGAAAATCTTGAGCTGGAGACGATTGAACATCTGATCCCATACAGAGTTTTGTGGCTACAAAAAGGACATCAGGTAAATGTCACTAAACAATGTTTAGTTGAATTTAAGATAGGAGGGTATAAAGATGAAATACTCTGTGATGTTATTCCCATGGATGTTTGTCATCTATTGTTGGGTAGACCATGGCAATATGACAAAAACGTGATTCATTATGGGAGAAAGAACACATACACCCTAGAGAATAATGGGAGAACTCACATGTTGTTTCCGATTAAGGACAAAGAGGTGAAACCTGAAGTAAGAAACACTGTACTTCTCATGAGTGGGAAGGAACTTTCTACAGAGATTAAGAAGAAGGAGGAACCACAATTCATTGTGGTTAGGAAGCCTAAAATTGTTTTATCCAGTACAAGGGTAGATGATTTATCAGAAGAGGATCAGGAGCTGTTGGAAGAGTTTTCTAAAATAGTAGTGGATGAACTACCTCGTCCATTTTCACCGATAAGAAGTCTGAGTCATCATATTGATATCATACCTAGAGCTAGTTTTCCAAATAAAACAACATACATATTGACGCCACAGGAGAATGAAGAGGTCAAAATACAGGTCCAGGATTTAATGGACAAAGGATTGGTTAGAGAAATCTTGAGTCTGTGTGTTGTTCCGACAGTGCTTAGTCCAAAGAAAGATAGAGGCTGGAGGATGTGTACTGACTCAAGAGAAATTAACAAGATTACCATTAGGTATAGATTCTCATTGCCAAGAATGAATGATTTGATGGATTGCTTGAGTGGGGCCAATTTTTTTTCGAAGATTGATTTGAAAAGTAGATATCACCAAATTCGTATGAGGGAAGGAGATGAATGGAAGACAACCTTCAATACTAAAGAAGCATTGTATGAAGGGATTGTTATGTTTTTTGGCTTAATGAACGTGCCAAGTACCTTCATGAGGTTGATGAATGAAGTCCTGAAGGATTTCATCGGAAAATTTGTCATTGTGTATCTGGATGACATACTAATTTTCAGTAAAATAGAGGCAGAGCATATGAAACATTTGGCTACAGTGATGCGGAGGCTACAACAAGAGAAGTTGCTAATAAATATGAATAAATCCTCATTCATGAAAATAGAGCTCACTTATTTGGGGTTTGTTATTTCTGCAAACAAGTTGAAGATGGACCTAGATAAGGTGGAGGTAATTAAGAATTGGCCATCACCGAAGAGTATATTTGAGGTGAGAAGTTTTTATGGATTGGCTAGTTTCTACAGGAAGTTCATTAGGAATTTCAGTGGAATTAGTGCACCGATGATGGACATAGTGAAGAAGAGACACAAGTCTTTTCACTGGATAGAAGAGGCTGAGAAAATTTTTAATTTTCTAAAAAGGAAAATCACGGAACAACCAATTTTGGTGTTGTCAGATTTTAAAAAGACATTTCAGGTAAAATGTGATGCAAGTGGATTTGTAATAGGGGCAGTCTTGAGCCAAGAAGACAGGCCGATAGCATACTTTAGTGAGAAGTTGAATGAAGAAAAAGTGAAATACTCCACGTATGACAAGGAGTTCTATGCTATTATTCAAGCATTGATGAAATGGAGACACTATTTTATTCCTAAGGAGTTTGTCTTATACAGTGACAATCATGCTTTGCAATTTGTGACTCAACAGAAGAATGATTTGCAATTTGTGACTCAACAAGAGAAGTTGAATCAAAGGCATGTTAAATGGGTTGAATACATGAAGAACTTTACTTTTGTAACTAAGCATATTTTTGGAACTGCTAACAAAGTTGTTGATGCTTTGAGCAGGAAATGTTTGTTGTTGCAGGAGTTCAGAGTCAAAACACTGGGTTTTGATGATCTCGGGGACATGTACAGAGATGATCCAGATTTTAAAGAGGCATATGAAGCAGCTGAGAATCCAATTCTCAGGGATATAAGACAATGGACAGAGTACATGATCCAGGATGGATTGCTATGCAAGGCTAATCAACTTTGTATTCCAAAATGCTCCATGAGGGAGAATTTGTTGAAGGAGAAACATAGTGGAGGATTGTCCAGACATTTCGGTCATGAAAAGATGTTCTCAAAGTTAAACGAGTCATATTTTTGGTCAGGAATGAGAGCAGACATCAAAAAATTCATGGACAGATACAAAATTTCTCAGCATTCAAAAGGGAAGAGGCGGAATGCAGGCTTATATCAACCGATACCCATACCTGAGAGGTTGTGGGATGCGGTAAGCATGGACTTCATATTGGGGCTGCCAAGAACACAAAGAGGGTTCGACTCGATCTTTGTAGTGGTAGACAGATTTTCTAAGATGGCACACTTCATACCATGTCAGAAAACTAGTGACACAACTCACATTGCGAATTTGTTTTTCAAAGAAGTCATTCGACTTCATGGCTTACCAAGGAGCATAGTTTTGGATTGAGACACCAAGTTTGTGGGACACTTCTGGAGAACCATATGGAAAAATTTAGGAATGAACTTGTCGTCAGTTCAGCTTATCATCCTCAGATGGATGGACAGACAGAAGTTGTGAACAAAATTTTGGGAGACTTGCTGAGGAGCTTGGTGATAGAACACCACAGTCAGTGGGACAACATTCTGCCACAGGCGGAATTTTCTTATAATGATTCAATCAACAAAATCACAGGGCAGAGTCTGTTCCAAATTGTTTATGGGACATAGCCAAGAGGAGTATCTGAACTGAGGGATTCAAAACAGGATGAGATAAGAAGTGCTAGTGCAGAAGATTTTTCCAAAGCAATGAAGGAACTTCATAGCCAGGTGAAGGAGCAATTGCAAAACTCAAGCCAAGAGTATAAGTGCAGAGCAGATCAACATAGGAGAAAACTTCAATTTGAGGTTGGTGATTTGATTCTGGCACATCTGAGAAAGGAAAGGTTCCTGAAGGGGACATATAACAAACTGAAGATGAAGAAGATCGGACCATGAAAGGTCTTGAAGAAAATTGGGACAAATGCTTATGAAATTGAATTACCCATTGGGATCATAATTTCTTTGATATTCAACATCTCAGATTTGTACCCTTACAAAGCTGAGTAAGTAGAAGCAGGTAGTGAACAACCAGAGGTTCAGTGGAATAAACAGATGCCAGTTCCAGAGAAGCCACAGATGGAAAGCATACTGGACAAAAGAGTTAGCAAAAGGACCAAAAGAAGGGAATATTTTGAATACTTGGTCAAGTGGAAGGGACATCCAGTTGAAGGTGCCAACTGGGAGAATGAAGAAGAGATCTAGAAGCATGGACAGACTGTGCGAGAGCTCATGGACAGGAGCCCATGAAAATTTTCAAGCGAGGGAGTATGATGCAAGAGCATCGCCAACAACAAGCGAGCATGGGACAAACGCTAACACATTTTGGCACATGATGAATTGTTTGAAATGTTTTGAAGTTCGATGTGCCAAACTTAAATGTAATAGTTAAGAAAGGGCGTACTTGTAGATTGTAATCAAACCTTGATCATCCCACTCTCGCCTGAAGGACTAAGAGGCATTTATGCTAGTAAATGTAAGTAGGTAGCTTTGAATTATTAGATTAGACAGTTTTAGGAGCCAGAGGGAAAACGGATATAGACACCCTCACTTGTATCATTGTAATATTAGCAGCATAATCAATCAAGGGAGCATAGAGAAGAAGAAGCAGAAAGATGTGTAGAAGAACCCATGTACAGAAGTTCTAAGATTAATATATGAAGCTTTGATTCAGACTCATGGTGTTCAAATACTTTCTGTGTATGCATGATTGAATGTTATGCTCATGATTGTTTACTCTCTGTTGTGCATTTTCTTTTATGTGTGAATGCATGATTTCATATTTAATTTCTAAAATCTAAAGAGAGGGAGAGTAAGGAATGAGTTTCAATTGTTTCTCTGTCTGAGCAAGAGTTTTCCTGCAATGAGTGCAGTGAAATTGTCCGCAAGGTGTGCATTGACAGAAGTTAGAGTTCGTCTCTGCAATCTCAGGAGGGATAACATTATTCTCATTCTCATATAAGTGCAAGTTAGGCACATAAGCCGTGCAAGGAGTGCACAGGCCGAGTGAAGTCTCAAAGTTACAACCTGAGGGAAATTGTTGAGAGACTGCTGCTGCAAAGAGAGTGCACAGAGTCTAAGAATTCAAATACTTGGAGTGTATTTGAAGAAGTGCCGCATGGAGTGTGCGCAGGAAATTTTCCCAAAGGACTTGAGGATTTTTCAATCAAGCTCAGGAGGGATAAAGTCTTTGAAGTTTTCAAAGAGAATCTTAAGAGGGCTAGTGCCTTGAAGTATTGTAAGAAGGCGCAACGACATTGTTTTGTTGGTGGACAAGTTTCATGAAGGCATACTTTTTCATTTTGCAGGAGTTGTTAAGGAGGCATTGGACGGTCGGAATTCTCTATAGAGAATTTGTGAAGTCCTAAGAGTCGTCAGATCTTGTAGAGGAGAAAGAAGGGTTATGGAGCGTGTCTTTTTAAATTGAAGCTCAAAAGAAATAGCACCGTAGGATCTGAGCCAACAGGGGCCATTGGATCATTCACGAAAATCTCATTTCGGGGTTTCGTGGGTTGAAGAGCAAAGCTTAGCATCAAGATTCGCGAAGTCGCGAAGTCTAAAACTCTAAAAAGGTGAGAAGTTTTGTTGTGGGACCCGCGTTGATGACATGTCATAATTTCATCATTTTGGCGTATCAGTGGATAGGAAGTCAAGACTTTTTTCCTGAAAGTCCCGAAGTCCTCAAAGGCGAAGTCGCGAAACCACGAAAGAATCTGAATCGTCCGTTAGAAGGAGGAAATGTGTTGCAAGATCAAGCATATCGGGGATTCAGATAATGAAGGTCAAAAAGGGAAGTCCTTTGACTTTGCGAGTGGTGAAGTCATGAGAGAATCGCAACCGTCCATTAGAGGAGGACAAATGGCAGAGATAAAGGGATCTCGGGAGCTCGGAGGTTAGCAAGGTGAGAGCCCAGGAGTTGGGTTCTCCAAGTCACGAGTGGAGAAATCATGAGGAGCAAGGATAGCCATTGGATCTAGGTCACAGAAGGACTGTTGGATTAGGAACCCCATTGCATATCGTGCATTCAGGGTTCGGAGGTTGAAAGGAGTCGCTTTTGACATCAGAAGTTGCAAAGTGCCGAGAGCCAAGGCATGAAGGAAACACGTGGTAGAACCATAAGGTGGGCCCGAGAAATAGACAGGTGGACACATGTATTCTAGTGGAAGGAGTCAACACTCCGTTGATTTTCTCCTATCTTGGGGATTCATGAGATAAGAGCATGAGAGATCAGCATTGAAACTTACGAAGTCGCGAGTAGCGAGATTGAGAGGAGAAAAGTCAACATCGCTTCTCGGGGTTTCGTGAAAGGAAGGTGTCAAGGTTGGACGTTGAAATTAATGAAGCGACGAGTAGTGAGAGGAGCTAGCGTTAATCCTAGTTGATGTTCATGCATGGAAGGCACTGATAAAGGAAGAGCTATACCCATTTCCTGATCTCAGGTATCATAGAATTAAGAAGGAAGAGTCGGGAGTCACGACTCATGAACTCGCGAGTGGCGAGTTGCGACAAGCACCTTTGGAATTGGGCCTTGTTCATAGCATTGTGGTCACACAGAGAAGGTGGAGCTCACGCCTAGTGTTGTTCGCATAGAGGAGCTTCCCGAAGGACCTGTGGATCGATAATTCGTGATTCCAGCAGGGAATCGAAAGAGCCAATTCGGCTCGAAAGAAGATAAAGAACGATCCTATGAGTGGATCTTGGCCTAAGGGCCGATAGGTCTGTGTCACTCATAAATGTCAACAGTGACCTTTTTTAGTAGTGTTCATTTGTTTTTAGATGACAAAAGTGAATTTTTCAATCAGACAAGTATAGATGAGACATTTCTCAACTAGAACCCACTGCCACCAAGCATGTTCAGTACTCCAGTGGGGTAGTTGTGATAATTAGTGAGAGACATCCTTTCCCCAGGCAGAATTCCCCATTGCCAACATGCATGTTCAGTACCATGATATGTTTGCCTAGTCATACCATAGACCGGTACCTGCTACCAGCATACCTATTCAGCATCCCGGTGGGTTAGTCTCTTAAACCCTTTTTCCATCAGAGGCTTATTGTCCATAGTCACCTATTTCGGTTTTTATTAAAGAGTTCTTTTGCATGGTGACAGGGGAGGCTCATATGAAAACCTTTTTACAGGCTAGGATGGTATTGGGTTAGAAGGTGTATTCTCTTATTTGAATGTCTTTAAATATTTGTCTGAAGGAAAAATAAACTTATGTATGCATATTATTTCTTTAGAGAGATCCAGATGTATAATTTTGTCTGAGTTTGTCCATAAGAGAATGACCTAAAGTTACCTTAGGGTACTGATACATCCTCTTCCATAAAACATTTCCTAGTGTACTCATGACAGAGAGTGTTCATATACTCATATGTGAATCTTTAGTAAAGATAATCCAATGAATACTATTGTAGTTTAGTTAGGGGCAGATAGTTACTTGTAGGCTAATATATTTTTTTATCCCTTTAATCATGATGAAATACTGGATAAAGGAAACCTCTAGACTTTGAAGTAGATTATGCATGGTTCTTTTAGGAATCATAGGTAAGGATTATGTCTTCTTTATCAAGCAAAAGAAATAAAAGAAATTAAAATACTTCCTTCTAGCCAACAACAGAACCAGAAGAAACTAAGAAATCTTACTTTTAGCTAGCAACATAACCAAAAGAAATTAAAGATTATTCCTTTTATCTAGCAACAAAACCAAAAGAAATTAAAGATACTTCCCTTTAGTCAATAACAGAACCAAAAGAAATTGTTTATTTATAAGGGCTTCCATTTGATGTTGCATTCGACTTCTTGGTTCCATCTTAAGTAGTTACTGCATGGCTTCATACTTCATATTAATTTCCATAAGATTTTGAAATATGCGTAGCATTCCTTTGTCAGTTAGATGATGTTTCCTAATAGTATCATATAAGTACCAGACTTCTAGTACCAGACTTCGGGTACCGGACTTCGGGTACCAGACCAGCACAGAACTGCTGGTACCGGACTAGAACAGAGTATTGTTGATTCCTACAAATTGATGTTTAGCAAGTTCATGAAGGATCAAATAAATTATAGAAATCTACTTACAAAGATCAAATGCAAAAGTAAAACAAAAGGAGGTAAGAATTCATTGTTACCTTCATCTTATTAGCAAAACACAATCCACACCTATGTACAAAAGTTTTTAAAAGTAAACCAATCAATCAATCTAGATCAGTAGGAAGGTCTCCTTCCTTACCGATCACCTGCATATTTGAATTTTGTAGTATACAAGTCAGAAATTCCTCTTTTGACAGGGGTTTGTTATAAATTCTCAACCGATGACCATTCACAAGTAGTGGAGTCTGATGTTCATCAATTGTCTTTATCCTGATTGAAACATTATCATAGACAATGTTGATTTCGTAAGGTCCCATCCAATGAGTAGTTAACTTAACTTTGAAGTTCTTGAATCTACTGTCATACAATAGGGCCCAATCTCCTTGTTGAAATTTTTTCTTTTCGAGATACTTATCATGCCATTTTTTTCTTTTCTCTTGAATGAGGGTGGTTATTTGAAGTGTTTCCTGCCTAATTTTGTCCAGCTCATTAAGCTGTAAGAGTCTTTGTTGTTGGGCTTCATCCAAGTTCATGCCAACTTGTACTGCAGTCCTGAAGGTTTTGATCTGGAATTATATGGGGAGAAACACCTACTTCCCATATACCAACTTGTAAGGTGTATGTCCTATTGTATTCCTCTAGGTGATTCTATAATCCCATAAGGATTCTAGTAATTTGTCAACCCAATCCTTGTGCTGTAGTTGTACTATTTTGGTGAGAATGGACTCAATAACTTTGTTGGTAGATTCTACTTCTCCATTTTCCTGTGGATGGTAGGGTGTAGATTTCATGTGTTTGATTTGGTACTGTTCTATAACATCTTTGACTAGATTAGAGGTAAATTGAGTCCCCTGATTAGTCACAATTTCTCAAGGTACACAAAATCTAGTAAAGATTTCATTAAAAAGGAAATCTACCACTGATTGTTCACTTGCAGCTGGTAAAGATTTTTCTTCAACCCACTTAGTACCCACTTAGTCACATAGTCAGTACATACAAGCATATACTTTTT
>JZKD02S1670300.1:99071-109856 GCA_000966675.3 Picea glauca
GGAGAGTGTAAGTGAAAACCTTACCTAAAGGGTATAGGTTTCTTTCCTTTCTTTATATATGAGATTATCCATAGTGGAACTGATTCTCCTTAATGGTCTTTCCCATAATTGAAATAGCCTGCCTAGTGTCCTGCTACTTCTGGGCCTGTCTTATTATGTATATAACAAACTATTTTGAATTGCTTCAATCTCTCTAAGATATTGGGCCTTAGTCCTCCTAATGGATTGGTTCAAAGAATTTACTGAGCAAGCTAACCCACCGCTCTCTCTGGAACCCCATATTTCGAAATAAAAACTCTAACTAAGCGCACTTCTTCCCTAAAAAGCTCCATCTTTGGTCACAAAGTGACCATACAATGCTAGTAAATGTAAATAGAATAGATTTCTCAATGAATGATTGACATCAATTTGATGGTAACCTAACCCAGTTGTGTCAGAGATTCCCACCAACAAATGAGACTTTGTCCCTGTTGTAACAGATATCAAAATTGACTATGTTGCCCAAGAGGAAGCATGTGGCCATGACTTCTTTCACACAAAGATATCCTTTTGTGGTTTGGTTCAAGATCAGAGCTCACCATCGGATCAGAGATTTGGTTTCCAAGTGGCTTGCAGGCCCGGGGTGTTCGAATTGCTTGCTCGGATGCTCTCTCAGTCGTCTAGGAAATGGTGTTAAGTAATATTTTGGCTTTGCCAATAAGATGGGCCTCACATCAGCCTGTCCTCCGAGCTCTGCTTCATTTTACTATGTGGAAAATAGGGAGCCAAAGCCAAAGCAGGTTTACCTCTGCCAGACTTGTTTGGAGGACTGGTTTAACTTGTTGAATAATGTCTCTCAATTACTTTGGGAGATGGATCTCAAAATTATTCAGGCCAAGGATTGGATGATGCCTGAGAGTAATTTGATAAACCACATTGAGATTTTATATGTGATCTAAGCCAGACAACTGTTTGTAAAGTGTTGAAATGGGTTCTTAGTAGAAAAATGGGCTTGGACAAAATGACACAAAAGGAGCAAAATATGATGCCAGTTTCATCTATTTCAATAACACTTTCAACATTGCCTAGATTTGTTATTTCGTCCCCAGTCTCTCTACAATTGGTTAAGGCCACTGTGCGATTTCTACTGCTCTTGTTTCCCATTCTAGCATTTTGTATTAGAGCATTGGTGTATTCAGTTCTTTTTAGATCGGGTGAAGAAACATGTGATCAGAAATCAGACAAAGAAAATTTGATTGCAGAATATGGTGGCATGACCAAAAGCTGGAAGCTGACTGAGCGATGGATAGAAATCAGATTGGAAGCGAGTGAATGGCATATGATTGTGAAATTATATCAGGCTGATGTTGATGCTGAGGAAGAGATGATGAGAAAGGAAACATCTATGCTTTTCAGTGACGAGGTCGTTTTCATGCCATCAAAGCATGTTTCCATATCTCGTTTATTATTGCCATTCATTGCCCAAGGTGAAGGTGTATGAGGCCGCGCTCATGTGCAAGTCCGAGTCCAAGTCCAACCAGAAATGGAAGAGTGAAAACTGATGGAGTTCCAATGGATATGTATTTTTTGCTTGCTCTTCTTCAAGCTGGTTTCTATAGGAGATTGAAATGTTTAGAAATAAGCAGGGCGGTTCTACAAAAAGTGATGGTGGGATGTTGGTTCCCTCTTATCCGAAATCACTCAACAAGCTCATGAGGAAGTATTCAATACTCATGCTGAGTGGGAACTCGCAGAAGATGTTGCATGGCCTCATAAAAGGTTTTCTCAAATCTCCACAGCTGAAAGAGCAGATAACTGTGGATATAGAGAAATACATTCTGAGTTTGATGACAAATTGGAAGGACGATCAACTGATTTACATCTAAGATGAAACTAAAAATATAGCATTTCATGTGCTCTTGAAAACACTGATGAGTCTTAGCCCGGGAAATGACACAGAATATCTAAAATAAGAATTTAGAAAAGTTCATCTCGGGTTTGGTCTCATTGCTAGTCAGTTGCCTGGAACAAGGCTCTACAACACATTGCAAGCAAAAGTAGGAATGGTTAAGATGGTACACGAAATCATAGAAGAGAGTAAGCTATTTAACCTGCACTTATCTAAGTCGTCTGAGGGATGTGTTAGAAATGTTACTGCCAGAAACAAATGATTTAGCAGAGAAATACTTCCCCATAGATGTCATATGTGATAACATGATAGATTTGATGATTCTCGGAGAAGATCTCACTCGAATGCAATGCCTTGTTGGTTGCATGCGTTAGGATTTCACGTGGACATGAGGAAAATTAAAGTTTTGATTAAAAATCCATGCTCGCCAAGAGTCATTACTCTTGTCCAGACTGGCAGAGAAAGAGGTTAGAACGAGATCAGTGAATAATCAAAGAGGCAAAGAATAGTCAGGCAGCGTTTAAAGTGTTGACGGAAGAATTTCAGCATCAAAGGAATTATCAATGCTCCACTTGTCGAAATGATTTGTAACGGTTCAGAGAGCTGCTACAGGCCGCGACAGATGAGCCAGATAATGATTCGTAACCTCCTACATGCGAGACCTGTCTTTGACAACGAGGAGTTTGGGCATGAATCCAAACGCTTCTTCGTCTGTCCATCGAGACGTGGTATGTGATTTTCTGGGCGACAGGATCCTCAACACCGACGAGGAGCTCAGAGGAAACATCAGAGCATTCTGTAGATGTCTTACATTGAGTGATGAAGAAATATCTATGGGAGCTTCTTTAGTGGCAGAATTTGACACAGCTAGAAAAAATGAACTAAGTATCCGCGTTAATGGTTCTTCAAAAAAAAAAAAAAAAAATTTAAATTGGATCATGTTTTGACTACTCAAGATGATTGAGTGGTTGTTTTTGCTGATACTGCACCAGTTGTCGTGTCAGTTTTGGATGGATATAATGTGTGTATCTTTACCTATGAGAAAACTAGAGATGGGAAGACATTTACCATGGAGGGAAACCATGACAAAAGGGGAGTAAACTATCGGGCATTGGAGGAGCTCTTTCGAGTAGCTAATGAGAGAAAGGGATTATTTAAATATGATATCTTTGCAAGTGTATTGGAAGCTTACAATGAGAAAATTCATGATCTACTTGCATCCCCAACTCAGCCAGGGTGTACTGTTAAGAAGCTTGAAATAAAACAAGTAGCAGAAGGTGTCTGTCATGTTCCGGGACTTGTTGAAGCTCAAGTACAGGCCATGAATGAGGTCTGGGAAGTTTTGCAAACTGGAAGTAGTGAAAGGGTCCTTGGTTCCACCAATTGCTAATGAGCATAGTAGTCGTTCTCACTGTGTACTTTGCATGATGGTAAAAGGAGAGAACTTAATCAGTGAGGAATGTACCAGGAGCAAGTTGTGGCTTTGTGATTATGATAGGAAGTGAGAGAATAGAAAAAACAAATGTTCAAGCGGAGCATCTTAAAGAAGCTCAATATATCAAAAAATCTCTTTCTGCTCTTGGTGATGTTATATCTACATTAGCAACCAAAAGCAGCCACATACCCTACAGGATGTCCAAGCTTGAAAATTTTCTCCAAGACTCATTAGGAGGAGACTCAAAAACTCTAATTCTTGTGCAATGTTTCCCTAACGAGTGTGACTCAGGAGAAACCTTAAGTTCATTGAACTTTGCCACCAGAGTGAGGGGCATAGAGTTGGGTCCAGCACGAAAACAACTTGTTTCTAGTGATCTTTTGAAGTGTAAAGAAATGTTTGAAAGGGACAAATGAGAATGAAAGGTAAAGCTGGTCCATTTTCGTATAGGAAGTGCCTGAGAAATCTAAAGGAAGCCCTGGAATCCCTTGGATGTTTTGTGGGTTCTTGCCATTTTCAGATCCTCCTCGACAGGACAGTGTTGAAACAATTCGGCGAGCTCTTAAGCTTGGAGTTTGCGAAAAGATGATTATAGGTGACCAACTAGCGATTTGCTAAAGAAACCCTGCATTTTCTTTCACTCAAGAATAAAAAATTTGTCAAACTAAATATGAGCATCAGAAAGGTTCTGTCAATGCAAAGGCATTTACAAGCTGCTCTACGTCAGTAATGGTTCAAAGTGCTGGCAGAGGCACCTGGCAGTCTCAGTTTTCCATGAAGGCGAACCGTTTCAGATTCCCGGAACGCAAAGAGATTTGTTATTAGATTTTTTCTTTCAAATAATTGTTGTATGTAACAGAGGGAGAGAGGATAGCCCGGGAGCCTTTCACAGGATGTGTTTGTAACGTATTCTTTTTCAGCAAATATAGAACAGAGTGCCACGAGATTCTATACTTTGTCACTGTCTAATTTTTTTTTCTTCCTGTATTATTATTTATGAAGTTTTCATCACTGCTCTTTCTTCCTTACATTTATTATTTCAGCTTTTAATGGTTACAATTCAGTACAACCTCTGCTATAGCTAATTTAAAGCATTCCTTAAGGTGCATTTTTTCCTCTGTTTTGATGTGAGTAGAACAAGACCTATATTCTAATTGTTTTACCTTATTTACAAGTTTTATTTGTTCACAGCCCTTCCTCTGTCTTTCTATGAGTGAGACAAGACCTGTGCTCAGATATTTGAAGTTCAGTGTTATTTCTTCTATTGAAAGGAAGACCAAATACTTGGCCTTTTCTTTCAGTTTTGTTTATCCCCTATCTTCTATCCATCCTCATGATTTTAAAATGAATTAGACAAACTAGGTCATGCCTTTTGTTTCTGATCTATAAATGAGTGGAATGACTATTTTGGACCTGGCTCTAGAAGCCTCTTATGACTGACTGATCAACAAGATTTATTTCTTTTAAAAATGTGCTAAGGCTTGGCTCTTTTACAGCCTAGAGTCAACTCTTGCGACAACATTTTCTGATGTCGTTGTCGGGGACGGAGGACGAAGTTATCTTTCCTAGGATACGACAAAGTTCAAATCTATCTCTTGATGGTGAACAAGGGATAGGCATTCAATTGGTTGTGATCATTCACCTGGAGACTCCTTGGTTCGTAGAGTCTACATGATTTTTTTGGTGACTCCACTGGTCTCAAATGTCGAATTCGTTCGCTACTCGAATTGTTGCAAGGTTTTCCCCTCTGGACTTTACAAATGTTTATGGCTTTCCAAACACTGTTCTAGACATTAATATTTGGGAAGATATCCTTCCTAAATTTGGTGAAGATGAGGACGACAATCATGGTCGACATTTGTTTGAATTCCACAAGCTCATGGAAGAATTAAATGTACATTACAAGATTTCCTCATGAAATTGTTTATGTTTTCATTGGAAAAAGATGCTAGACTCTGGTATAAATCCTTACCCCATTCCAGTATTCCTTCATTGAGATTCTTTCACACACTTTTTCATCAACATTGTAAGAGGATATATTCTGCTGAAATCCTTTTTGAAGATTGTTGTGATACAAGTCCTCTTGAGGAGGAAGAAAAAATAGAAATTTCTCAAGTTGATGAAGGTGAGCAGTATGAGGAAGAGTTGGCTCATAAAGATGCTGGATCTTGTGAACTTACTCAAGAAGAAGATATTCGGCATCATGGTCAAACTGCAAAAGAGATAGAAAGGAATGATTGTTGTTTTATTCAGAAAATACAGAGACCACCTTCTCCTTTAACTAGGGAAGAGAAGGGTCTGCCCCTGTACAACTATGTTACAGCCCCTGATCACACAGATTTACATCTTTCACACAGTCCTGGATATGAGTGTCAAACTTCTTCCATTTCTGAAAATGTAAATCTATTTTTAAATGGTGACAGTCATGTACTTCATGGAACTTTACGAGAAGTTAGTGAACCTATTTATTATGATTTCCTACCGGGAGATCAGATTTTATACCCTGCTTTGTTTCATGAAAAAGAGATGGTTTCCATGTTCAATGATTCCAAGAATCATAAAGTAGTTCTGGGTGTTTTAAAATCTCAGGACGATATATTTTTCCACGATCCTTTTGCTGATCTTTTGGATTCATTTAATGGAGGAATATGCTATGTCATGAATGTTTGGTCACAAGAATTGATGAAAGGTTTGCAAATCCATGGTCACCAACAGTTCAGATGGGGATTTTCAATTTCCTTTTTCAGCCTGCCCAAAGAAAGTGTAAAAAAATTCCAAATGAGAAGACAATTATTGGATTGGCTTCACTGTCATTTTCGTATCATTTGATTTTGGAAATTTTTCAGTAGTTAAAGTAGGTGATGTATATAAATAAGTTTGACTTCAAGAACTAGATTACAACGATGGTTTTCAATATGTTTTTCAGTTCAGTTTTGAATCCAATATGGTTTTTTTATAAAGCATTACGACTCCATAGCCCAATGGATGAATAAGCAGTTTGTTTTGTTCCACAAAGATACAAGTAAAGTGACAGCGTTCAGGATGTGATAAGGGTGATTTTGTAGGGTCACCCAATGGATATAGGCACCTGGTCTACTATTCTCGACACTTTACGAGAAAGTACCATCCCTAGTTGGAGCCGATGTTGTAACAAATATCAAAATTGACTGTGCTACCCAAGAGGAACCATGCGGCCGTGACTTCTCTCACATAAAGATCTCCTTTTGTGGTTTGGTTCAAGATCAGAGCTCACCATCAGATCAGAGATTTGGTTTCCAAGTGGCTTGCAGGCCCAGGGTATTCAGATTGCTTTCTCAGATGCTCTCTCGGTCGTCTGGGAAATGGTGTTAAGTAATATTCTAGCTTCGCCAATAAGATGGGCCTCACATCAGCCTGTCCTTCGAGATCTGCTTCATTTTACTATGTGGCAAATAGGGAGCCAAAGCCAAATCAGGTTTACCTCTGCTAGACTTGTTTGGAGGACCGGTTCGACTCGTTGAATAATGTCTCTCAATTACTTTGGGAGATGGATCTCAAAATTATTCAGGCCAAGGATTGGACGATGCCTGAGATTAATTTGATAAACCACATTGAGATTTTATATGTGATTTAAGCAGGACGACTGTTAGTAAGGTGTTGAAATGGGTTCTCAGTAGAAAAATGGGCTTGGACAAAATGACACAAAAGGAGCAAAATATGATGCCAGTTTCATCTATTTCAATAACTATTTCAACATTGCCTGGATTTTTTATTTCATCCCCAGTCTCTCTACAATTGGTTAAGGCCACTGTGTGATTTCTTCTACTCTTGTTTCCCATTCTAGTGTTTTGTATTAGAGCGTTGGTGTATTCATTTCTTTTTAGATCGGGTGAAGAAACATGTGATCAGAAATCAGACAAAGAAAATTTGATTGCAGAATATGGTGGCATGACTGAAAGCTGGAAGCTGACTGAGCGATGGATAGAAATCAGATTGGAAGCGAGTGAATGTCATATGATTGTGAAATTCTATCAAGATGATGTTGATGCTGAGGAAGATATGATGAGAAAGGCAACATCTATGTTTTTCAGTGATGAGGTTGATTTCATGCCATCAAAGCATGTTTCCATATCTCGTTTATTATTACCATTCAGTGCCCAAGGTGAAGGTGTACAAGGCCGCACTCATGTGCAAGTCCGAGTCCAAGTCCAACCAGAAATGGAACAACAAAAACTGATGGAGTTCCAATGGATATGTATTTTTTTCTTGATCTTCTTCAAGATGGTTTCTATAGGAGATTGAAATGTTCAGAAATAAGAAGGGTGGTTCTACAAAAAACAATGGCGGGATGTTGGTTCCCTCTTATCTGAAATCACTCAACGAGCTCATGAGGAAGTCTTCAATACTCATGCTGAGTGGGAACTCGAAGAAGACATTGCACAACCTCATAGGAGGTTTTCTCAAATCTCCACAACTGAAAGAGCAGATAAATGTGGATATAGAGAAATACATTATGAGTTCGATGACAAACTGGAAGGACGATCAACTGATTTGCATCTAAGACGAAACTAAAAATATAGCATTTCATGTGCTCTTGAAAACACTGATGAGTCTTAGCCCAGGAAATGACACAAAATATCTAAAATAAGAATTTAGAAAATTTCATTTCGGGTTTGGTCTCATTGCCAGTCAGTTGCCTGGAACAAGGCTCTATAACTCATTGCAAGCGAAAGCAGGAATGGTTAAGATTGTACACGAAATCATAGAAGAGAGCAAGCTATTCCACCTACACTTATCTAAGTCGTCCGGGGGATGTGTTAGACGTGTTACTGCCAGAAAAAAATGATTTAGTAGAGAAATACTTCCCCATAGATGTCATATGTGATAACATGATAGATTTGATGATTCCCGGAGAAGATCTCGCTCGAATGCAATGCCTCATTGGTTTCATGCATTAGTGTTTCACGTGGACATGAGGCAAATTAAAGTTTTGATTAAATATCTATGCACGCCAAGATTCATTACTCTTGTCCAGACTGGCAAAGAAAGAGGTCAGAACGAGATCAATGAATAATCAGAGAGGCAGAGAATAGTCAGGCAGCGTTTAAAGTGTTGACGGAAGCATTTCAGCATCAAAGGAATTATCAATGATCCACTTGTAAAAACGATTTGTAACGGTTCAAAGAGTTGCTACAGGTCACGGCAGATGATCCAAATGATGATTCGTAACCCCCTACATGCGAGACCTATCTTTGACAGTGAGGAGTTTGGGCATGAATCCAAACGCTTCTTCATCTGTCCATCGAGACGTGGTACGTGATTTCCTGGGTGACGGGATCCTCAACGCCAACGAGGAGCTCAGAGGAAACATCAGAGCATTCTGTATATGTCTTCCATTGAGTGATGAAGAAATATCTACGGGAGCTTCTTCAGTGGCAGAATTTGACACAGCTAGAGAAAATGAACTAAGTATCCGCGTTAATGGTTCTTCAAAAAAAAAAAAAAAATGTTCAAATTGGATCATGTTTTGAATACTCAAGATGATCGAGTGGTTGTTTTTATCGATACTGCACCAATTTTCGTGTCAGTTTTGTATGGATATAATGTGTGTATATTTTCCTATGGGAAAAATAGAGCTGGGAAGACATTTACCATGGAGGGAAACCATGACAACAGGGGAGTAAACTATCGGGCATTGGAGGAGCTCTTTCGAGTAGCTAATGAGAGAAAGGGATTATTTAAATACGATATCTTTGTAAGTGTATTGGAAGCTTACGATGAGAAGATTTGTGATCTACTTGCATCCCCAACTCAGCCAGGGCATACTGTTAAGAAGCTTGAAATAAAACAAGTAGTAGAAGGTGTTTGTCATGTTCCAGGACTTGTTGAAGCACAAGTACACACCATGAATGAGGTCTGGGAAGTTTTGCAAACTGGAAGTAGTGCAAGGGGCGTTGGTTCAACCAATTGCTAATGAGAATAGTAGTCGTTCTCACTGTGTACTTTGCGTGATGGTGAAAGGAGAGAACTTAATCAGTGGGGAATGTACTAGGAACAATTTGTGGCTTGCTGATTATGACAGGAAGTGAGAGAATAGCAAAAAAAAATTTTCAAGTGGAGCGTCTTAAAGAAGCTCAATATATCAACAAATCTCTTTCTGCTCTTGGTGATGTTATATCTACATTAGCAACCAAAAGCAGCCACATACCCTACAAGAATTCCAAGCTTGCACATTTGCTCCAAGAATCATTAGGAGGAGACTCGAAAACTCTAATGCTTGTGCAAAGTTGACCTAACAAGTTTTACTCAGGAGAATCCTTAAGTTCATTGAACTTTGCCACCAGAGTGAGGGGCATAAAGCTGGGTCCAGCACGGAAACAAATTGTTTCCAATGATCTTTTGAAGTATAAGCAAATGTTTGAAAGGTCCAAACGAGAATGAAAGGTAAAGTTGGTCCATTTTCGTATAGGAAGTGCCTAAGAAATCTAAAGGAAGCTCTGGAAGCCCTTGGATGTTTTGTGGGT
The DNA here is from genome assembly GCA_000966675.3 of Picea glauca. Taxonomy (NCBI): domain Eukaryota; kingdom Viridiplantae; phylum Streptophyta; class Pinopsida; order Pinales; family Pinaceae; genus Picea; species Picea glauca. The sequence goes on from JZKD02S1670300.1 coordinate 108,898, forward strand.
TCTTGTCATTTTCAGATCCTCCTCGACAGGACAACGCTGAAACAATTTGGTGAGCTCTTAATCTTTGAGTTTGCGCAAAGATGATTACAGGTGACCAACTAGCGATTTTCTAAAGAAACCCTGCATTTACTTTCACTCAAGAATAATTTTTTTCTCAAACTAAAGATGAGCATCAGAAAGGTTCTGTCAATGCAAAGGCATTTACAAGCTTCCCTACATCAGTAATGGTTCAAAGTGCTAGCAGAGACACCTGGCAATCTCAGTTTTCCATGAAGGCGAACCGTTTCAAATTCCCGAAACGCAAAGAGATTTTTTCTTAGATTTTTTCTTTTAAATAATTGTTGTATGTAACAGAGGGAGAGAGGACAGCCCGGGAGCCTTTTACAGGCTGGGTTTGTAATGTATTATTTTTTATCAAATATAGAACAGAGTGCCAAGAGATTCTATACTTTGTCACTGTCTAATTTCGTTTTCTTCCTGTATTATTATTTCTGAAGTTTTCATCACTGCTCTTTCTTCCTTGCATTCATTATTTCATCTTGTAATGGTTACAATTCAATACAATCTCTGCTGTAGCTAATTTAAAGCATCCCTTAAGGTGCAGTTTTTCCTCTGTTTTGTTGTGAGTAGAACAAGACCTGTATCCTAATTGTTTTACCTTATTTACAAGTTTTATTTGTTTGTTCACAGCCTTTCCTTTGTCTTTCTATGAGTGAGACAAGACCTGTGTTCAGATATTTGAAGTTCAGTGTTATTTCTTCTATTGAAAGGAAGACCAGATACTTGGCCTTTTCTTTCAATTTTGTTTATTCCCTATCTTCTATCCATCCTCATGATTTTAAAATGAATTAGACAAACTAGGTCATGCCTTTTGTTTCTGATCTATAAATGAGTGGAATGACTATTTTGGACCTGGTTCTAGAAGCCTCCTATGACTGACCGATCAACAAGATTTATTT
>JZKD02S1670300.1:116699-128676 GCA_000966675.3 Picea glauca
ATTGATCATAATATGTCTGGAGGAAACAAGTGAGGAAGAGAAACTATTTACTACCATTTGAATGGGATAGTTCTAGAGAAACTATCTAGGGAAGTAGGTGTTAATAGTATAATTCCTTGTATTTACAGGCCAATGAATCTCGATAGGAAGGCTTGCTTCTTGTTAATGAAGGCCAAATAAATTACTTGCTTCTACTCATGAGTAAATTTTCTATCCATTCACTAGAATTTGTGGGGAAGGAAAGAGGAACCACTTGTTATTTCTCCCATGGTTTTTCATCTCTAAGGGAAAAGAAAAGGAAAGAGCGTGCCTCCCCTATAGACAGGTGATTGAACCAGATTCTCCTATCTCCAACCTAGTAGAAAACATTGAGGAAAAGGGAAGGTGAATTCTAATACTAGGTATCAAAGGGTTAGAGAGGAGGTATTAAAGTATTTTCTTATTTTTTTGCAACATATATAATATCTCGATAAGTCAGTGCTTCTAAAGGATACACTATTGAGGAAGTAATTATTAGAACAATTCCTTCCCTAAAGAGGTAAGTTTATTTTAACTACTCCTTGTGGAGAAGTGGATAAGTGGTATGGTCAGATAGAACTAGTGAAGGAGAGGAATATGAGCAAGTGTATGATCAAATAGAAAAGTTAGCAGAGAAGTCGATAAGTGAAATGAATAAAGCTAAGGAAGTAAGGGGTAGGGCTTGAAAAGAAGTAAGGTTAGGAAGAAAACTAAGGAAGGGGGTGACTTTAGTTATGGATGAGCATGACTGAGGACATAAGTCCATTATGTAGTAAGTGTGATGGTCTTGATTAGGGAAACGAGGAAACAACCTCTCTGGGACACAAACCAACCTTATTGTGGCTTGTTATACATTCATGTAAGTAATAGAAGCAGATTCCATGAATGTGATATGGAGAAGGTAAGGATATGAATAATAGTATCATAAGTGTAGGTGGAGAATAAAATGAATAAGAGAATTAAAGGTGGGGAAGGAAACAAATAAGAAAAATAGATTTATTTTCTATTGACCATGAGTTCCCCTTTGGGCCATGAACATAAGGACAAAAACCACTCCACCAGCAGATTGATTCTCGCCAACCTGTAGTTCTAATCAGAGCGAGGGAGAGGTATTCACGTTCGTTATAGCCTCTCACTTCGAGCACACTCAGAGGCATATTTTGTATATCCAGCTAATAAAATACAGAGTGAAAGGAAGGATGCAGGATATCCCCTCCAGGCCTTTGGTCTATCTATGGGGTTTGTTTCAATTGGATCAATGTAGCCTAGAGACTTGGGTTGGCTAACTAGCAGTAGAAACACTTTCATGGGTTGGATAAAAGGAAGGACATTCATTTGGTTACTGGAACATTCAGTCATCTAGAAGACTTGTGTTGGATAACTAAAATGGGTTGGCTAATTATGCCTAACTGGTTGATATGGTCATTCACTAAGCTAGAAGCACATTCATTGGTAAGGAAGGATGGTTTTATATTGAAATGGTTTTATCTCTTGCTACCTAAATATCCTCTATAGTATAGTTTCTCATCCAATGAAAAACTTCACCAATGGAAGGGCTTCTTGATATCTACTCTTTTATTAGGCTCTCTCTATAGATTATCTTTTTCTATGGATTATCCCCTCTATGTAAGGGAAATCAAGTGGAATGCTAGAATAGAAGATGGAAATTGACAAGCAGAGGAGAGTTTGATAAGGAAGGATCCATGAGATCCCCTCTAGGATTTTGGTCTACTTATGGGTTTTGGTAAGGAACTTATTTTGAGCTTGCCGACGTGGAAGCATAGAAGTGTGCGTGGAAGCATGGAGTTGCCTTCCCCTTATGACTTGCCTCATGAACAACCTTTCATTAGGGTGACATGATTTTCTTCTGACTTGCCTCCTGAATTGCCCCACCACGCTCAGGTCATCACTCGGGTAATCTAAGGGTAATAACCTTGTTTCCACCTTAGTTCTTGGAGAAATCCATTGAGAGGAAACAGGTACTGAAAATAAGAGACTCCACATTCATTCATTCAATTATGGGTTGAGCTAGTCTTCTCGCTTCTATCTCACCTATTCATTCCTTTGAAGGTGGGAAGAAGCCCTGAATCGGTTCTAACTTGAGGATAGATAGTGTCTTGCTTACTTCTTTCGAACATTTCATTGTTGATACACTTCTTCTTGCGTAGAGAAAGACATTTTTAACAAAAAGTCAGGGGAAACCCCTTTATTGCTACAATGGAAAGGACACATCTGATAGATATCATGTTTTCTATGGGTGTAAACATATCAAAATAGTTTATACCTTTCTCTTATTTTTATCCTGTAGCAATAAGTCTCTCTTTATATCTTTCAATAGAACCGTCAACTAGGTACTTTACCTTATGATGAAAGAATTGAAAATTTTAAAACACATCACTCTTAATTTTTTAAATAAACACCCATGTCACACAAGAATAATCATCAATGAAGGTAACAAAATCAAAGGAGCCATAATCAAAAGAAACTGGGGAAGGACCCCACACATCAGCATGAATCATATGAAAGGGTGTCGTGCATCGAGTTTGACTAATGGAAAAAGGAAGTTTCACATTTTTCAATAACTGAAATGTAACACACCCATGTGATTCTTGAGTGACAAACATAGATGAAAGAGGAATGAGACCTAATGCAGCCATAGAATGAATCCTTTGATAGTTGATATGAACAAAATGTTTGTGCCATAGACTCCAAGAAAGTCTTTTCTTTATCTCCAACAGCATGATGAAGGATTTGAGTGGGACCTGTGTCCAAGTAATATTGCCCTCTCCTCTCTTTACCTTATCCAATCGTCTCTCCTGAGCTGAGGTCCTAGAAAACACAATGGATTTTAAAGAAAAGAGCACAAAAATTTAGGGATAAAGGAAAACATCTGGGCAAGGGTATAAAAGAGGACAACGAATAAGCTGAGGAGAGGAATATGACTAGTCTTGTTGGAAAAAGGTAGTGCTTGTTGTTAGCAGTTCTTCAAGTTGAGGAGGTGCGAATAACCCAGTTGCATCATTGTCTAAATATCCCTCTCCTTTCTCTCTTGCCTTTCCGCCTTCCTTGGTGGTTTTGGCTCAGTAATCTTTCCCTCTGGCCTGACGAACCTCTTCTTCCAACAAGTTACCCTTTGGCTTACCTCAGTCCCTAACCTCACGTGTGACTCATCGTGCCAAGGTACTTGAAGTCCACTAGTCGATCTACTACTACCAAAGTTGTACTAAGATTCTGCACATTCTTCCTCTGTAGTTATGATTTCTCCCAAGGTTGTAACCCCTTCAGAAAGTGAAAGAACCTGTCTTCGTCTGACATGTCCTTTATGTTGAGAATTAACACAAAAAAGGCCTTGATGTAGTATCAGAATGCTCCGATCTGTCTGTCTCAGATTCATCAAGGAATGGTGTGCCATCTACGACACATTACCAGGTAAGAAATAAGCATGAAACTCAGCCTCCATCTTCTCTCAAATTTCAATTAAGCACTTCCCCATGCTGACCTCATCCGAGCTGGTCCACCACCATAACTTGGCATCAACATAAAAATACATCACTTTCATCTGTATTGTCGGACAACCTCTGCACCGACAAGAACTATTCCATTTCCCATAGAAATATATCTAAGGCCTTTGTGTTCCATCGCTAAAAGTTCTTGGCTCTGAAACCCTGAATCTCGACATATCTAACCTCCTAGGTGAATGGAGCCTCACAGAGCTCACCCCCATAGGCTCAAGACTCTTCTCATAACGAAAACAACCTCTCCCATCAGGTTCGTCAACTAAGGCTGCAAATTGTCGATCAGGTCCTCACTCCGAAGTCGATCTCCCTCCAATGGAGCTAATATGGTACTAAACCCCCCTCTTTCTTGGAGGACTTCTCATATTTCTCATCTCTCCTTGATAATCCCCCTTTCCTCTCCCACAAAGACCTCTTTCTCAGAAAAGTAAATAAGTATATTCTTTCGATAACAATGATGTATAAGAAAGAAAATGTTTACCTAGCAATTGAATTGAACTCATGAAGTTCGCCCCCATGGGATTTAGATCACAAGCCCGCCTATCGGGGAAGGCTTGTAGGAAGCACTGGTTCAGTGGCTTGTGCTTGTAGCTTGGCTTGGCACTACGAAAGAGCATCGTGGATTCGACTCCACCTTTTCATTGCTTTCCAACTAGGCTTTCAAGGTTTGATAGAGGATTGATTGAAAGACTATGATATTGAGCTTTCAAATCAAGGATTACAAGATCAAATAACACATCCAAGTTACTCCATCAATAGTCCAAACATGAAGGAAAATGATCAAGGGATGAAGGATCAAGGAGATTGGGATCAACTGCCTTGTAGGGGCGGGTTTGGAAAAAAAGGCTTTGAACGACCAGATAAGAATCAATTCCACTTTTAAGGGTCTCACCCTCTGGATGCAAGCATTGATAATTTGAAGAATGGTTCAGTTATATCACCTTTGAAGTATTATAACTCCAGACCTACCTGATTCTCTCAACCTAGACCTTTGAATACCTGGTCACAAAATCTAGAATGTTAAGAAAAGGAAATAAGGGATGGATGCTCATCACCAGTCAATTATGTGTGAGAGGGAAGGCTTCTTTCAAGGTATCCATATTAGGCCGACCCATATGTTGATTGAATCTACTATAACAACCCTTTAAAGAGGGGAATTTTATTTGGAATGCAAGGGATTGGAGGAGGAACAACCAGGATGGCATATTGAGGTGATATGTGCATTGAATATTCACTTGAATTGAACTTCTTTCCGCTGGTACAACAACAATTAAAGAATGCATGGCTAGGAAAAAAGGGTGCATGGGAATGGGGTTCCAGAGATCCCATAAATGAATTGATAGGGGAATATATTGATGATGGCATGAAAGATATGACTAGCAGGTGATCATAGCTAGTTTCTTTCTCAGAGTGAAAGGAAAAAAATAGTAAAACATTGTAGGGGCTTAGAGAGAAGGATTTATTTTGATCAAAGGAAATTGGTTTGAAGGGAATTCTACTTCTGATGGGATACCACTAAAAGAACCCAATAGTTTCTTCATTCTTTGTGACAAAACTTAAACATGAAAATCGACCCCACCAGATCAGGACAACAATGAAGGTGAAGCATCGATCATGAGCATATTTTTTTCCTGGGAGATGGTGCCTACCATTGATACATGAGTTGAACTATATTGAACCCAGGGAAGGCCAGTTGTTGAACTAGACAGACCATGTTTACCTCTCCCATATAAAGGATTCCTTCCCTAGTAATTGCTTGCAACAACCACTTCCTGTTACCCAATCTTATCAATCCTGAAGAGAGAAAGGAACTATTTGTCTGTGAGCATCAATTCATTCGATCGATATAGAGGCCATGGAAATCCATGATCCTCTCCCTGCCTACCTCATTCAACTAAAAATTATTTTTGTACAGATCACCGAGATTCATTTCGATCGATTATGACCCTCTCTGGAAGGAGTGAAATATTCATCTTTTATTTTTATTACAACTCAACTGCTTTCAATCTTCATTGAATGAACTAACTACGGAGCTGCACTCACAAAATTCTTACCCTCTTTCTTAGAAAATTCAATCATTCTCTTCTTCATTCACTCTAAGGACTCCCTCGCTATCATGAGCTTCTTTTCTTAGTGGGTTAGGGTCTTCTTGATTGAATACCGAACTACTTACATGAATAAGCATATAGTAAGAGCTAGCATTTTTCATACGAGACTACTCTAATATGATCTACCTTGCAGGAATACAAGCATACCTCCTTTCGAATCCAGAAGAAAGGAAGCCTAGGAATCTATCACTTAATTCGAGCAATCTCTCCTCCTATATGAAATCAATACTTTATTCTCCTTCTTCTATCACAACAAGTTACCCTTATGGAACAAACTTCATGATATCTTACGGAATAGATGGGAGGGACTCTACTATATTCCATAAAAAAGAAATGGACTTATTCTCCAGTAAGTAAGGCAACTAAAAATCTCTCACTAGAAGCGCCTAGTTATTATCCACTATTCATTAAGTCCGCAGGTTTATAAACACAATAGCCTTGATGGGCGAGCCATGAAGAAATAACTATCCCAAAAGGGCCAAAGGAAAGGTAGGACTCTGATGAGAGAAAGAAATCTAGTGGAAGAAGAAAGGTTGCTCATGAATGATAGTAGTCCAGTATTCAATACATAAATATCTAAGAAAGTAATAAGACCTTGAAGTGAATTCATAGCGGAAGGCAATGAGTGGTTAATAAAGAGTATACTCTCGTATGAAAGTGTGACATAAGGTAGGCATTGGGAGTTCCTCTTATTCAATAGTATGCCTAGCGCATAGGGAGCGATAGCTAATGAAATAGTATGCCTAGTATAGATTATCTTTCAAAACTATTTACCATTCTCTAGAAAGAGAGTGATTATGATCCTATATGCTCATCATTCATGCGAGTTCTTATTCTAAATCCATCATATATAGACTAACAACCTAGATCGTGCAGCCTCGCGGAATGAGCCTCCACTTTTTTCCAAGGGAGGGAGTCCAATTGAATAAGGGATGATACGACTTGATGAAGGGAGACCTTACATAGGATGTGAGAAGGCTAGATCTAACCTCTCACTTCCAACACCAATAAAGGGAGTATTTAAGTGTGTATGTATGTATATACACATATCCCTATATGAGCGAGGGTAAGAAGTTGCATCAGAAAGGGAGAGTTAGCAAGGGAGTAATGTTTATAAAGTATTATGAATTAGAAATACCATACTCGATGCATGGAAGGGAAGAAGCACTTAGAGCACTGATAGCGACTAAATATTCTCCAGTCATTTTTTATATAAATAAAGCCCGAAGCTAAGGGAGTTTTCCGTTCTTTATTCAAGAAGGCTTCCATTGGCTGGGGTAAAGCATGGAAATAGAGTTCCACATGCATTTGTGCTGAGGGTTGGGTGTATTGATGAAACCTATTGAGAATCATGGTAAACCTATAATTGAAATCCTTGACCCGTTTAACACGGCCCCAAGGATAGGGAGAATAATGTTTCCATCAAGTCTATGGTAGATAGATTTTCACCAAACTTATCCAGAAACACTTTCTAAAATGCCTCCCAACTTGTAATGGATCTTGCAGCCAGATTGAAATACCAAGTAGAGGCATTGTTTTCAAATGTATGTGGGAACAACCTGCACACAACATCTTCATGTTTCACATTCATTAGTCTTACAACTAAAAAAGAGTTTTGAATATGATCTTTGGGGGTTCTAGAAGTATCATGATCATATTTGGGAAACAACCTTTCAGGATTCTTAGGCAAAGGTTAATGAGCTCCCGGAATGGAAAGAGCATCTCAGGTGAGACATTCTTATCTATTATCTTACTTACTTAGATTTAAATACGTTACTTCTAGCCTTCTTAATATTATGTTAGTTTGGGTTGACTATTAGTTGTCAAGGGGTAAATTGATATCATCATTGGGATAACCTATGATATATCTATAATTAAGCTTAAGTTGGTGCTTAATCAACATAATCAATTGCTTATACGGCTACTAAGTAAACTATTGGATCAACTACTTTTCCTACTCATGGTTTTACCTATGCCTATGCCTCAATTTATGCCCTAGGTTTTCAAAACCTTGCTTCTTACTCTACTGGGTATACTACTATTGTTTCTCCTATTTCTCACTCAGTAGAATCTACCTATGCTATTGGTGTTGCTACTCGTCGCTTTGATGCTAGTGGTTTTGGATCTTATATTGTATGCTACTTACGACTATCTTGATAGGACAGGTTCACAGAGGATAATTTACCACCCCCGCCCTCTATTTATTTAGATCCCCTACCCCATTTGATAGAGATAGGCCACGTTCACACTCTAATAATTAACATCTCTTACGGTCACCTTTATTTTGGTTCCCCTACCCCCATATAGTGGAGCAATCGTCCCTCCCCTATATGCCACATTTTCACTAACAAATTTGCCATCCCTCAGCCCCCTTTATTTTTTGGGGGCCCCAAAATACTCGGCCAGAAAGAGAGACCATTTAAGTTTGAGGCCACATTCACCTCCTACATTTCTCAAGGTGAAAGGCCCTAAAGCATAATATAAGGTAGTTGGGACGTTTTGAGTTACGAATCCGAGCAAACCAAAGGCCTAATTCATGTATATATAATGAGGTTCTCATAAATTCACTATAGAGGTTGTTCATCACTAAAGGAACGAAGAATATGACAACATATGTGGGTGGAGAGACACAAAATATGAGGTATATCTTAAGGTTATTCTCTCTATGTTCCATATATAGTAAGTCAAGCATCTCATCTATAGTAAATTAGGTGTGGCTTACCTCTTTTCTTAGTAAGGCGTAACATATTGATAAGCATAACATGAAGAAGTGGATCGGGCTACGCGAATTGAAAGCCAGTAAGTAAGGTAAGGTAAGGCTACACGTATTGAAAGGATTATCTATCAATATGAGAGGGACGGAATACAGGCTGTAAGGAAGGGGCTATAAATGGGATAGAAGTTAGTGAACGAGATTAAGAAAATCATCCAATTAGTACCATTTAAACCAATCCATACGTCCAATCATTCCTTCCTTCTATCTATGAAAGAAAATATATCCTTACTTCTATTTATTCCCCTCAAATCACACTGGCACAGGACACTTTTATTTATTCCCATAAAAGACTTTCGGTTAATTCCCGATGCAGTCAGGACCAAACCAGGGTACTTTGTCGTCTCAAATAGGTCCACCTAGAATGTTACAGGGCCTTTCCATGCTGTAACTCCCACACCGGGAAATTCCAGGAAAGTCCTTAGGAATATGAATATATAGAGGACAATGAAAAACATGAACATGTGATACCTAGGGTTTCTAACTAGTGAAAGATTCCTCTGGTGCCTTATCCTTCAATACTTTGTGAGGACACCTGTTTGGAATGTAGACAATTGTACTACATACCTTTGCTGAAAGGAACATAGGTAGATCTAGGTCATTAACCGTTGTCTTCTTTGTCTCAATAATGGACCTATTATTTCTTTCAACAATCCCATTATACTATAGGTTTTAATACATTGTTAACTACCTCTTTCCCTCTTGATCCATTCTTCTCAACAAAATGAAGACAACTACTTGGAGGTATACTCTCCTTCATTATAATATTTTAGTACCTTCATCTTATTACTTGTCTAGTTCTCCATAAGATCTTTGAACTATTATAACCTGCTAAATACCTCATCATTGGTATTCATGAAATGAATCTAGGTTTTCCTAGAAGAATCATCATTGAAAGAAATGTAATAGGTATTGCATGTCAAGGAAGTTGATGGCATGGTTCCACACACATATAAATGTACCGGATCAATAATCCCTCTCATTTTGTGCTTATTGTTTAGAAAATAAGTATTGGCATTCCTATCAAGTGCACATCACTTGGACACTCTTGTCCTCTCCACCTTGAAATTAGGTATTTCCACCACCATGTCTTTCAAGACAAGCAAATATCCATAGTGAAAATGACCTAAATGTTTGCACCAAAGATCACACAGAATTTCATTGTATTCCACCAAATCTCCATGCCTCATAGGATTTTCTAGCAACTTGTAAAGGCCACACTCATCCACTCCCTTCACTAAACCTCAACTAGGATTAAAGTTGCCTTCTCTAATGTTCACTCGTTGATCATTGAACTTAGTCATACAATTTAKATCCATTAGACAATAAATTGAAAGAATATTTTGGGTTAAACTAGGGACATAAAATACCTATAGCTCAAGAACCAATCCTACAGATGTGTGGAATGAGACATAACCCATCCCAATCACTAAGTATTTGGCATCATCACCAATATCCACCTACATGATAGAATCATTTTCTTGTATTCTGAAGAAAGCTAATATGTTGGTTTTAATGTGTCTCTAATCTCCATTGTTTACATATCACTCGATACTAGATTCAATGTTAGTGGAAATGCATTAAATCATGGAGAAGTTTCTTTCCAATTGGTATGGAATCTTTTGCACGCCTTGCAAATTGCTTATGGTCCTACTGGCCATCAATTGCATTTGAGATTTTAATTCTTTCATCTCTGTTATGAGAACCCTTTCATCAGTGGTGATAATCTTGAGATCTGCAAGTGAATCCTAATTGCAAATGCAAGTGAGATGCTAGCAAGCACGAGGAATGTAGTGAAATCAATCAATACATCCATGCAAACAAGGAGTTGTCCATCATCGACACCCCTAAAAATCAAGGCATTGAGAACATAAGAAACCCCATTCTAGATGATGCCAAAAATTGTAAGCTAATTCCAGCTACTGCAATTGTCAAGAAAGCCTTGCTTGCATTTTCTTTAAGTGCTTGTAAATCTAGTTCCATTCCAACCAAAAAACATAAAGAATAGAATACCAATATTTGAAACAGTTTCAAGTACAGTGATGCTACTCTTTGGGAATATTGTGTGAGTGTAAGCTCCATTACACCCCATAAAATAAGGCCCAATAACCCTTGGATTATTGAAACCAAAGGATTGGTGTGCATTATTTGAAACAAAACATACTCTGTGCATACATCATTAGAGAAGGATTTGAGTCATATGCCTCTATGGGTAATGCCTTGGTTAAAATGCATGCAACCTTTGGGAGCATAGAATATGGAAAATATGTCCTTTTTGACAAAATGGTTGTTCAGGATGTAATATCATGGACCACAATAATTACAGAATATGCAAAATTTGGGAATATAGATTATGCACACCACCTATTTGACAGTATATATGAACAATAGGTGGTATCCTGTAATTCGATGATTTCAACATATGTCCAACATGGGTATGGTGAAGAAAATTTAAATTTTTTTGTTCAAATACATGAAGAAGGAATTAATACGGATTGGATCACCATTTCTTAAAATATGGGTAGTTGTTCAAATGCATCAAGAGGGCATTAATCAAGATTGGATCACCATTGCTTAAAATCTGGGTAGTTTTTCAAATGCATCACTAGTGCTTAAAATATGGGTACAAGAGCCAACTTGGAAGATCTAAAATAGGGTAAGCAAGTTCAGAGCCACATTATCCACACTATATTATAGTCCTATGTGTTTGTGGGACCCTTGTTACTATGTATGCCAAATGCAGAACCATAGATGAAGCATGCCATCCGTTCCATGGAATGCTCAAATCAGATTCAATTTCATGGGATTCTATTACAAGATATGATGAAAATAGGTATAGCAAAGAGATCCTTAAGTTTTTCCAACAAATGCTACAAACATTCATCAATCCAGAGAACGTTATGTTTATTTGTCTTTGTTCATGAAGGTCGTTGGTATTTCAATTCCTTAAGTCAAGATTACAATCTCAAGACATGAATTGAGTACTATGCATATAAAATGAATCTTCTTGGATGAGCAGGTCTCTAAAATGACATAGGACTATAACAATAATATGATGTATGAACCCAATGTGGATATATAGGGGCAAAATTTCATCCAAGGGAGAAATTAGTGGGGTCCAAGTTTTGGTTGGGCAATTGTTTTGTGTTGTAGTGATTTATTATCATTCACCCCCAATTTATATTTACAAAAATGATGTAAAAAAAGGTTAGACTAAGTTTATTTAAGGAGGAGAGGGAAGAAAAATAATTTTCTCCATTGAAATTCAAGCTACAACCTTCCATTCATCCCGATTTCTAGGATTGGGGAGCTCTAGTAGCAATTTCACCCTCCCCATTTGGTATATATCGAGATTCTTACTTTCATTAGCCTTAATTTTTGAAAGTAAGATGAAATTTTTTTATGCAGTTATCCTATTGAAAAACCACTACAGAATGCATCTATCATCGATCATCGGGCACCACTGACTTATATCTGAGTTCATATCTTTGAGAGCGTAGACATTCGAGCATGGTTTTCCAAAAAATAGAACAACAACGCTCTCTATTTCCAAGTATTTGAAA
>JZKD02S1670311.1:22240-35922 GCA_000966675.3 Picea glauca
ACAAGATAAAGATCTGTTTATGGGAAGAATAGCCACTATCAATACATTTTTGGGTTCACAGAACTGGTTGATTGGTGGTGAATTCAATATCATCTTAACACTGGAGGAAAAAACAAGAGGGACCAAGTGGCTATACCAAGACAGTGGTAAGTTCTGAACCCTCATAGATCAACTCGATTTAATAGATATAGAAACTAGAAATGGTATATTCACATGGTCCAACCGTAGATCTTGGCATCAACATGTGGCATGTAGATTAGATCGTTTCCTCATATCAGAATCCCTGCTACTAGAGGATTCGATCATCAAAGCTAACATCCTCCCAAAAAATGTCTCAGATCACTGGCCAATCTCGCTCTGTATTGACACTGGGGCCACACCTAAGTTCAAACCCTTCATATTTGAGAAGTTATGGCTCACTCACCCAGACTTTCAAATTATTTCAAAATTATGGTGGGAGCAAGTAGGAATAGACCACGACACTTTCATGTATAAATTTCAGCAAAGGTTAAAAAACTTATTCCACAACTAAAGAGGTGGAATATAAATGCATTTGGGAACATTGTGCAAAGAAAGAAGGAAATTGAGAAATGCCTACAAACATTGCAAAAGATATTTATTACCGGGGACATAAGTAAAACCTTAATGAGGGAGGAGGAGGAACTCAGAGCATAACTAGAAGAGAGAAATGATCAGGAAGAAATACTCTAGAGGAAGAAATCCATAGTACAGTGGCTTAAATAAGGAGAAAGGAAAACCAAGTTATTCCACAGATCCACGGTGCACATGCGATACATAAGCTGAATCACTCGACTAGAAGCTGGTCAGGGAAACTCCATTAGGGACCATGCAAGCATAGAAAAGGAATTGACCAATTACTACAAATATCTCCTAAAAGAACCCATCGAAGGCAGAATGCCCACTATTCGCAAGATCATCAGGAACATCCCCTCCCTAGTCACACATGAATATAATGAAGCCTTGACAAGGTCGATCACCCAAGAGGAAGTGGATCAAGCATTCAAATAGATGCTCCCATGTAAAGATCCAGGGCCAAATGGGTTCACGACAGACTTCTTCCATTACTGTTGGTCGATCATCAGAGAGAAAGTCTGGCAATTTGTGGAGGAATCAAGAACTTCGAGGAAATTTCTCTCAACCTTCAATTCCACCTTCCTCAATCTCATTACAAAGGAAGAAAGGGTAACACATCCTAAGAAATTTCGACTGATAGCAATTTGCAATGTTATCTACAAAATCATCACTAAGGTCATTGCCCTACGCCTCAAACCAATATTGTCGTACATCAACTCCAAAGAGAAATATGGCTATGTGGAAGGCAGGAACATATGGATAGTGTTATCCTGGCCCATAAGGCCATTCACTCACTGAAAACAACAAGAACCCTAGGTAATCTCATCAAGATTGACCTCTCCAAATATTTTGACAGAATCAGCTGGAAATACATGCTCTCCCTCCTCAAATCCTTTGACTTTGATAATCTCTGGGTGCCTTGGATCATGTGTCTCACTTCCTCAACCTTCTTCTCTATCCTGGTCAACAAAGTGCCATCCCAACCCTTCTCTCCCTCCCAGGGTATTTGACAAGGGGATCCCCTCTCCCCCTTCCTTTTTTTCACATTGGTGGAAGGATTGGGGCACTACATCAAATCCTCGGTTCAGGAAGGATCTCTCAAAGACCTACTTCTCCACAACCTCCAACTTGCCCCCTCCCAAAGTAAATTTGTTGATGACAACCTTCTGATGAACACACCAACCGCCCAGGAGGATAATAAGCTCAAAACAATCCTCACATACTTTGTTGAAGCATCAGGAAGGACCTTAAACCTCTATAAGTAACAACTATACTTCTTCAATACCCTAGTGGAAATTCAAAACCATATCTCTCGGCTTCTAGGAATCTCTAATATATCCCTTCCATCCAATTATCTAGGTGTTCCCCTCATGGGAGAAGCCACATGAAACATCTCCTGGGACAATCTATTGCTCTCCATTTTCAATAGGCTCAGTAACTGGACCTTTAGATCACCTACAACTTGCCTAGTTCTTCTAAAATATATTCTCCAAGATATTCCAACTTACCTTTTCACTTCTCTAGCAGCCCCCTTGTCTACCATTAGGGCCATCAGAAACATCCATCATAGCTTCCTATGGAATGGGCATCACTCGAGTAAAAAGTGGGCGCTAGTGGGATGGGACAAAATCTGCAGGCCTAAATCTCTAAAAGGACTAGGGCTCAGAGATCCAGGAAAACTCAATTGAATAAAGGGAGAAAACATTTGGTGACATTGGCTCAAGCTCCCCACATAACTCTAGGAAAGAATATGGAAAATAAAATATGCGCCCACTACTAGAGAAAAGATTCTAGTTAGACTCAACGATCGAATTCAGGGATCTAACATCTAGAATACGACTTGGAATAATCAAATGCTCATACAGAAGCATGCTTTCTAGGAGACCAGGAATGGAGAACACTCCATGTTCTAGCAAGACTCCTAGAAGAAATAACTACCTCTAACCTTTATTGAAGACCTCAACCCCATATATCAAAAAATGAAATCAAGGGACTCCCTACACGTAAAGGACCTATGGAAAGAAAACACTCTGCATTGACCCTGGCGTAGCTGGAAAATCGAACCTCATGAATTACACCTTCAGGATGAGATGGACCTACATGCCTGGAGAGACTATGTAAATCAATGGAAAATCCATATCAAGGAAGGTCCGAACATCCTCAGATGGGGACATTCCCCAACATGTAACTTCTTAGTCAAAGAGGCTTATCCTCTACATGAAAATTACCAAGAGCATCCAAAGGAGAAGATCTGGAATCCAAAGTTTTGGCTAAAGATATGGGACATGGTTGCACAACTATTGTGCCGCTCCAATATAAATCGGGATATCATCATAGGAATTGTGGAAAAGTGGGACTCGATCTCGTTCCGAAATCTAATCTTGGACCGCATATGACAACTATTACCAGGCTTCACAGTTTGTAAAATATGGAAAGAGAGAAACCAAAGTATTTTTCGCTCCACTTCTTCCCCCCCTCACTCAACCTGGGCTAGAATCATAAACTTGATTCAAGAAACAATCAGAGCTGAGCATTGGACCTAGGAGGACCTTAAATGCAATCTCGGAGAATGCCACATCCTACAAGCCTGTCATCTCAATCTAACTGATGGATCGAGAAAGAAGGATACTTCCAATACTAGTATTAGTCGTAGTCCATGCACTTGGTCCCCCCCTCCCCCAGGCTTTGTTAAAATGAACTTTTATGGGGCTTCAAAGGGGAATCTGGGACCGATGGGCTTTGGCACGGTCCTAAGAGATGGTGAGGGGAAAATTCTACATTACACATCAGGCTATTTGGGACTCAACGCAAACAATGCAACAGAGCTATGGAGCCTTCTTAGAGGAGTCAAGCTATAAATTGATCATAACATCCACCAACTCATAGTGTTTGCGATTCCAATATCATCATCCAACTTATAACCAAAATTATTCACGACTCACACCCCTTGGATGTCTCACCCAGCTAATGACTATTAAGACTGTTGGAAGACTTCAAGTCTCTCTTACAGCCCCATATCACTCTCACCCCTTCCCATGTCAAAAGAGATGCTAACAAAATAGTTTATTTCCTGGAAAATGAGGGTGTGGATTATAAGGAAGAGTTGATCCAATGGAACACTCAAACCTCACCATAGAACAGGCTACTAGACTATTGTTTGGACCTAGACATAAAAGATTATCCAGTCCTGGATGGGGTGTCACATAGCAGAAGGAGGCCACGTAACCCTCCCATTATTTCAGCCATAAATATGGCCAGTCGTCGTCCCCCACCTCAGTCTTGAATGAAGGGAGACCTTAATTACTTGCAGAGGAAGGGAGGACAACTCTCTTGATCCAGGTTAATGGTGGTCTTGTGGATTAATGGTAACAAGAAGGTGAGTACAACGGTCATGTCTGCCTCAAGGTTATCTCTCCCTCCCAACCCTGACTGGCATTATTTCGCCTTCGAGCTCTGTCAGATTGCTCACTCTAAGAATTGGATTACTTTGCAGTGGGTTCTCGTGGTAGTAATTTAGTGGATTCTTCACCCCCATGGCTCAGCCATGGTGAGAGAGAGAGGTAAGTCGAGACATTGACTGGCCTGGTACAACTACGATGCCCGAAAAAGACGCCTGCAACAACTGGAATGGGCCATGTCCATTGCCAGGACTCAACACACCACAAGGCCACGAACTCCATCGATGGCCTATGTTGAGGAGGAATTTCTATAGGAACCTATCCAGGTTCCACTGAAGTCCCTCCTCTACATGGTCCCCGATGATTACTTGTTCCCCAACACTAACAAAGCTAATACAGGTACCCAGGCTACCAGGGAAGGCACTGTATGCGTTGTTGAGGAGGAATTCCAAGAGGAACTCCTCCACATGGATCCAGGAGCTTCCCTCCAAGACAACACTAACGAAGCTAATGCAGGAGCTGAGACGATCAAGGATGGAGCCACCGACACCATGTAGGAGAAATTCCCCATCTTGCTGCCTGCACCTCTAAATGAAATTCCAGAATTCGACCATGCTCTCCCCAGTGTCTTCATCCTGGAGCAGTTGGATCTCATTTTCGAACTCAGAAGCTACATGGTGGACCAATTTCATTAGGACACCCTCATTAGCAAGCAGATTGACAGGCTCTTTGACTCATTATCGAATGCACCGACCAAGCAAAATTTCTCAACCTGTGCGTAGCCCTTCGTGCTACAGCCCAATGACAAAACTCTCCATTGAGATTCAAACGACATACCCCCTAGTGCCAATGATTAGCTTCTTGTTATTTTGTACTGGTACTTTTCATAATTCTTGTCTAGTTTTCTGTACTTGGACTCTGCATAATTCTTGTCTAGTTTTCTTTTTTTAGTAGTTGTTAGTTTGGTCTGTTAAATTTGGCATCATCGACATTCATTCTCCAATGAGAGGCCATATGGTCCACTCTGAGGCTAGCCAAGGAGATTTGGAGAATCAACCAGTCTTGTGAGGTATTGACAAAATCCAGGGGGAACGTACAATCTCTATGAGTCAAACCAAAAGTCAGGACGAACAAGATGCTATGTGAGTCTAATGCAAAAGTTAGGGGGAACATACAACCTCTATGAGCATAGACAGTCTAGTGCAAAAGTCAGGGGGAATATACAACCTCTGTGAGCATAGACAGACTAGTGAAAAAGTCAGGGGGAACGTACAACCTCTGTGAGCCTATTCAAACCTTGTGAGCGATGAGAAAAAGTCAAGGAATCTAGAAAAAGTTAGGTTGAATATAAAATTCCTATGATCTAGAAACAAACAATATTCCTAATATTGAAAATGATATAAATGTATTGATCTAGTGCATTGGCACGTGTAACATTATCCACCATGAAGAGAATTTTGAATTGCCTTGTCAAGACTTGGGTTGTAACTGAAGTCTCAAGTCTAGTTTTATTTTCTAACTAAAGTGTAATTCTGCGTTGTAACTGAAGTCTCAAGTCTAGTTCTATTTTTGAACTAAAGTATACCAGTCTCAAGTCTAGTTCTATTTTCGAACTAAAGTGTAATGTTGAGTTGTAACTAAAGTCTCATGTCTAGTTCTATTTCTGAACTAAAGTATACCAGTCTCAAGTCTAGTTCTAAGTTCGAACTAAAGTATGAAGTTGAGTTAGGATTAAAGCATGAAAACACGTTACTATTTCGAGCCTCTCCTCTTCTCCTCTTCAACCTATATAAGCAAAGGTCGACCCCTCTCTTCAACACATTTTTGATATGCAGGTTAAGGGTGAAGCAATAGAGGCGCATATCTTTGATAAAGGGAAACATACCAAAGAAGCATATCAGTGTTGTATATAAACAATAGAGGCAACATATCATAGGTGTATTTCAACAAGGTCTCTTATGTCTTTGCCAGGTCAGAGTCATCTTGGAAAGCTCTTTAAGAGCAGAACATTAATGGTGGATATTTGTAAGTGATATTACATTATTAATGCAAAAAAGGAATATCGTTTGATGGGGGTTTTCTCCCTATACAGGGTTTCCCCAGGGTATATGTGTTGTTGATGTGCATGCTTACTCATCTACATATTTATTCTTATTCGGTTATGATTTGGTATTCTTGAAGTGTATTAAGATGGAATCAAAGTGTTGAAGAAAATACAAGAATTAATCTGCATAAGAAATCAAGCTCATAATTTAACATGGTATCAGAGCTTACAACATGTTAAGCGTGTTGAAGTGTAGAAGCAAGTACACATAGATCCAAGTGAGCTTGATTAAGTTTCCAATGTGAAGTCCATGGCATCCTCAATTTCAGTCAGGGCCAAGGATAGTCTCAAATGAGATACCAACTTCAATGTGTGGAAGCTCCATATAACAAATATCTTGCAGGAGCATGATTTTGAGAAGTATGTGATGATAGTGGTGGAGGAACCCACCAACAATGAAGGAAGAGTCAAACAAAGGCCAAGAGAATCATCTTTGACTCAGTCAAAGACAGTATAATCCATGCAATGACTTCGTTAATGACTGCCAAGGAATGTATGGATACCTTGGTGAATCTGTATGAGAAACAGGCTCCATGTTAGAAGAGGACACTTAAGCACAAGCTTAAGTACTTGAATATGGAGAAAAGTGAATTAAAGGCATCTTTCTGTTCCAGGATATCCCATATCAGAGATCATCTTTTGGTCACAAGGGTGACAGTGGACGATGATGATTTAGTCCATGCCATTTTTTACAGTCTTCCTTCTTCATGGGATAATTTCTTATCTAGTGTAAGTGGGAGAGAGATTCAACCCACATTTGAGAGGTTATGCCATGATTTCCTCCAAGAGGAGAGTTTCACATCTACCAGGAGCGATCCAACAAAAGAAGATAACTCATCTTTAGCATCAAGATTCAAGCGAAAAAAGAAAGGCACTTTCTAGAAAGACTCTCAAAGGAAGCCAAATACCAAAGGTACATTCAAAGGCAAGAATATTGATACATCTAAGATTAAATTCTTTAGTTGTAATAATTTGGGTCATTTTTCTAAATATTGTTGGTTTAGAAAGAAATATCCAGGGAAAGGGAAACATCATGCCTCAACTGATGAGGATGATGAATCCAAAAGAAATCAAAAAATTCCTTCTAATGAGAGAGAAAATAGAAAATAATATTACTTGGTTTATACCTTATCCAGTTCAGTTTTCACGGGGACGAAAACTTGGTTAGTAGACAATGGTGCATCAAAGCACATGATAGGGTACAAGGAGATCCTCTCAAATTTCGAGACAAAATCTTTTACAGAGCATGTTGAGCTTCGGGATGAAAAATTTTACAAGATAGAGGGAGTAGGTTCTATCTCTTTCAAATTGGAATATGGGGCTAGACTTCATGTTGATGAAGTATTATATGTTCCAGGGCTCAAGAGGAATCTACTATCAGTTGCAACCCTTGAGGACAAGGGATATTGGGTGATCTTCAAGGATAGGAAGGAACTACTATGGGCTAAAGGTATCCATTTAAGTACAACACAACCCATTGGAACTCGCAGTGGAGGACTGTACGTCATGTAAGGATAGTCAGTTCAGGAATTGGCTCATGATGCGACTAGCTCCAGTGAGTTGTGGCACAGAAGACTTGGACATATTCATTACAAAGATATTTCAGATCTACAGAACATGGTATGTGGCATGCCCTCTATTTCCCTTTGTAAAAATGAAATTTGTAAGAGATGCATGCTAGGTAAAAATATAAAGAAAGAATTTCCTAGTAGTGACAACATAGCTCAGGGCATCTTAGATTTGGTTCATTTTGATGTATGTGGTCCCATGTCATCTCCCTCACTCAGTGGTTATTTTTATTATGTCATTTTTATTGATGATTACTCAAGAAAATGTTGGATATATTTCCTTAAAGCTAAAACTGACACATTTGATCAATTCAAAGAGTATAAAGCCTTTATTGAAAAGCAGACAGGGAAACACATCAAAATCCTTAGAAAAGACAACGGAGGAGAGTTTGAATATCTCCAGTTTGAGGATTTATGCAAGTCAATAGGAATCAAGAGACAATTCACCATGCCATATAACCCTAAGCAAAATGGAGTTGTTGAGAGGAAAAACAGGACAATTTGTGAGGCAATGAAAGAAATGATGTTTGACCGGGATTTGTCAAATTATTTATGGGTAGAAGCTACCTCCACTACTGTGTATATTTAGAATAGGTTTCCACTTTATATCTTGAAGGACAAGACTCGTGAAGAGGTATTCTTAGGGATCAAACCCAAAGTAGGGAATCTAAGGATATTTGGGTGTCTTGTGTATATTCATGTCCCTAAGGAAAAGAGGAAAAAGATGGAACCCTCAGAAAAGAAAGGGGCTTTTGTGGGGTACAGTGAGAAATCCAAGGCTTACTTGATTTATGTACCAAGTTAGAGGAAAATAGAGGTAAGAAGAGATGTGAATTTCCATGAGGAATCCGCATTTAAGAAATCCAGAGAGCTTCAACAGGAATCATAAGCAGTTCAACCAGCTTCACCCTCTTCTGAAAATGAAGAGTCAGATGATCAGAGGGAGGAACCTCGTGAAGGGCCAATTAATGAGCCCCTAGAACCTGCTGAAGTGTTAGAAAGAAATCTTGAATAACCTCCAGCCAAAAGGAAGCCAGGGTGGCTTAAAGAGATAGTGCAGGAAGTAGAAAGGATAGTTTCTCCCAAAGGAACTTTCAGGGAAAGGAAGAGGCCTCATAGGTTTGGAGGCTATGTTGCACTGATGAGAAGCATTAGTGATTTTGAACCTTCTTCATTTGAGGAAGAAGATAAATTATAAGTATGGAAGGATTCCATGCTTGAGGAATACATGTCTATTATAAAGAACAATGTTTGGGACATTGTGCTGAGGTCAAAAGAAAAATCAATGGTTTCTTCCAAATGGATCTATAAGATAAAAAATGAAGATGATGGAAGTGTGGAAATGTTCAAAACAAGATTTGTAACCAGAGGCTTCACTCAGAAAGAAGGAATCGACTACAAAGAGACTTTTTCCCCTATAGCCAGGTATACCTCCATTCGAACTATTATTTCTTTAGCTCCCATTCTTGGTTGGAAGCTACATCAGATGGATGTAAAAACAACATTCTTGAATGGAAATATTGAACAAGAGGTCTTTGTGGAACAACCAAATGGTTTTGTACTGCATAAAAAAGGAACTCATGTATGTAATCTAAGGAAGGCCTTGTACGGTCTTAAGCAGGCTCCTAGAGTTTGGTATGACAGGATTGATGGCTTTCTTAAAATCTTGAGCTTTTAGAAAAGAGATGTTGATGCAAATCTATACTTCAAGGTAAGAGGTAACCAACCTATTATACTAATCATGTATGTTGATGATCTCTTTCTAATAGGAGATGAAGGGCTATTATCCTGGTGTAAGAATGAGCTAACCTCAGAGTTCGATATGAAAGACTTAGGATTGATGCATTACTTCCTAGGATTGGAAGTATGGAAAAGACAGGGAGAAATATTTCTGGCACAAGGAAAATACACAGTGGATGTACTAAAGAGGTTTGGTATGATGGATTGAAAATCCATGTCTACTATGATGATTACCAGCCTAAGGAAGCTTCATGATTCTGATACAAGTTTAGATTTGGTCGATCCCACCATGTATAGGAAGTTGATTGGATCATTGATGTACATGATCCACACTAGGCCAGATATATGCTATGTAGTGATTGCAATGAGTCAGTTCATGACTGAACCGAGACATAGACACTGGGTGGAAGCAAAGCACATCTTGAGATATCTCATAGGGACCATTACTTATGTTCTGAGATATACATCCAGTGGTGGTTTATTTTTGCATGGGTATACAGATGCTGACTGGGAAGGAAGCCCAGTGGATCGGAAGAGTACTTTCAGATACTACTTCAGTTTAAGATCTTCTATGATATCTTGGTCAAGCCGGTTGTAGGGATCCATTGCACAGAGTACATAATAGGTTGAGTACATTGCAGCAATTTATGCCAGCAAGGAAGTAGTATGGCTCAGAAAATTGGTTTCTAGGTTGTTTGGTGACAAGATCGAGACGACAATGGTTCACTATGATAATAAAAGTTGCATAAAATTGACATAGAACCTGGTATTTTATGACAGGTCAAAACATATTGACATGAGGTACCACTACATCCGAGACTTTTTCCAGAGAGAAACTGTAAAGTTACAGTACATATCCACAAGCGATTAGGTAGCTGATATCCTGACCAAGCCTTTGACCTCAAGACGATTTGTGTAGTTGAGAGGGAATCTTGGTGTGGCTAAGAATGACTCCCTCGTTGAGAGGGAGTGTTAAATTTGGCATCATCAACAGTCATTCTCCAATGAAATGCCATATGGTCCACCTTGAGGCTATCCAGGGAGATTTGGAGAATCAACCAGTCTTGTGAGGTATTGAAAAAAGACAGGGGGAACGTACAACCTCTGTGAGTCAAACCAAAATTCAAGATGAATGAGATGCGATGTGAGTCTAATGCAAAAGTCGGGGGGAATGTACAACCTCTGTGATCATAGATAGTCTAGTGCAAAAGTCAGGGGGAATGTACAACCTCTGTGAGCATAGATAGACTAGTGCAAAAGTCAGGGGGAATGTACAACCTCTGTGATCCTAGTCAGACCTTGTGAGCCATGAGAAAAAGTCAAGGCATCTAGAAAAATTTAGGTTGAATATAAAATTCCTATGAGCTAGAAACAAACGATATTCCTAATTTTGCAAATGATATAAATGTATTGATCTAGTGCGTTGGCATGTGTAACATTATCCACCATGAAGATAATTTCGAATTGCCTTGTCAAGAGTCGAGATGTAACTGAATTCTCAAGTCTAGTTCTATTTTCCAACTAAAGTGTAATGCTAAGTTGTAACTGAATTCTAGTTTTATTTTCGAACTAAAGTGTAATGCTAAGGTGTAACTGAAGTCTCAAGTCTAGTTCTATTTTCCAACTAAAGTATACCAGTATCAAGTCTAGTTTTATTTTCAAACTAAAGTGTAATGCGCAGTTGTAACTAAAGTCTCAAATCTAGTTCTATTTATGAACCAAAGTATACTAGTCTCAAGTCTAGTTCTAAGTTATAACTAAAGTATGAAGCTGAGTTATGATTAAATCAAGTAAACAAGTTACTATTTCGAGCCTCTCCTCTTCTCCTCTTCAGCCTATATAAGTAGAGGTCAAACTCTCTCTTCAACACAGTTTTGATATGTAGGTTAAAGGTGAAGAAATATAGGCACATATCAGGGATAAATGGGAAACATACCAAATAAGCATATCATTTTTGTATATCAATAGTATAGGTAGCATATCAAAGGTGTATTGCAACAAGGTATCTTAGGTCTTTGTCAGGTCAGAGTCATCTTGGCAAGCTATTTAATAGAAGAACATTCATGGTGGATATTTTTAAATGATCTTACATTATTAATTCAATAAAGGAATATCATTTGTTGGGGTTTTTCTCCCTATACAAGGTTTCCCCAGGGTATATCTGTTGTTGTTGTGCATGCTTACTCATATAGATAGTTATTTCTATTCGGTTATGATTTGGTATTGTTGAAGTGTATTAAGATGGAATCAAAGTGTTGAAGAAAATAAAAGAATTAATCCACATAAGAAATCAAGATCATAATTTAACATGGTCTAGCTTGCAAATATAGATCTCTCAGGACAAACATTCGCCACCTTCTCTAGTTTCCAATTGGCAGGGAAAGTCGTGGAAGGGTTTTTTAGTTGAAATTATTGTAGGAAGCCACCTATTCTTGTTTCCACTAGTTTGGAGGAATAGGTTGCAATCCAATGATATGTGTCTTTTTTGTACAGTGACAACATAGTAATAGGATTTACCCCCTTTTTATTTACAAAAAAAAATATGGACAAAAATTACATATAAAAATACATGATATGTTCTATAGTTCTAGTCCCACAAAGACCATGAAAATCCCTAAGGCTCCATATATTCAAAAAATAAAAAAATAAATCCTACCCCTAAGGAGAAACTAGGTCTTAACCAGTCTAAAATTGACATATTTATCCAGTTTCAGTTTGACAACACTTAAAACCATCTCTAAGAGGCTATATAACATAACAACAATAATAAAAAAGAAAGAGAAAGATATCATTGATCATGTTGAACCTGAGCACTCATGAGCTCCACAATCTCTCTACCAACAATAACATGTGAGGTATTGGCACCATAATAGCTCCTTCGGGAGGGGTAAAGTTACCCCCTTGACATTTGGCCACATGCCAAGTAACGACTTTAGTCAGATGAGAATTATGGATTTCCAAGGCTTCATGCCTACTCTTCAACTGAAGGAAATATTTATCCTTGGGGAGCATACCCATGACAACCATTGTTTTGGCGTGATAGTATAGCTCAAGGGTTCTGTAGAACTTTCAATTTTAGGTCCGGGTGCACCCCAAATCCGGGATGAAGCTTCCAACATGAGCTTTAACCTCATCATCATCATTGAATTCTATGATTTGGAAAACTTGTTCTTCAATCTTAGTCATACTGCATTTATCTGCCTCAAGGACATAGTCCTTGTATAATTTAGTCACATCAATGGAATCTTTGACGACACGAGAGGGATAAGAAGAGTGATGATAAGAGGGCTTATTTTCTCTCAGGGCCATTTCCAAAAAATATATATGGATAAGTAAAATGGTTGCATAAGTAAAATAAATCAAAGATAAATCTATATGACCAAGGAAAAAGAGACCAAAGATGTTTCCCCCATAGAGCCAAATTCCCATTTTTATAACCAGAATGGAGCCTTGAAGCGTGACCCAAATCAACATCCATTAATGATATCATCATGAGGGGGGAGTTTATTGTTGATAGTGGGTTCCTCCTTGTCATTATACAATGAATACTACTTCATGGTTGAACAACAGTTTCTACCTCCATCGCTGCTATCATGGCTAAACCTGGACACTGTGTAACCCTCATAACAATCATGTAGAAGCAATGTTGGAATGATTTTGTTCTCAACCTTTGTCTAACTATGATAACCATTCATCCTACTTGATAGTGATGATACTTTGACTTGAATAGGGGTGGCATATGGATCATCTGTTGGGTGGCATTTGTTTCATTAGGTAGGGTACTGCCTTGATTGTACACCCCCTGTTATCATGTGGTTTGAAAAACACCCCATCTGGAGAATTTTTTAAGTTTAATAAAACAAAAAATTTTAAAAATAAAATTTCATAAACAAAATTTAAATCAATTAAATGGAATTATAGTTTAATTGAACATGAAAATATGGTTTTTGAAAATTTTCTATTAAATTTAAATCATATGCTCCCTCCTAAGCCATCACGTCGTATATTACTTTTATCTTCTTGGAGGATTTTCTATTTATATTGTAGTGCTAGGAATGTGATGTGTGTCAGTATAGACAATAGGGTACATGCAGATGGTTTGTACCAGTTTCCCTATTCAAATTCCACACCAAGAAGAAGGACAAGTAGTGGATTGAAAATAAAACTAACAACTATTGTGCACTGATGGAATCACTTACAAATTTCACTTTAAAACTACCTTTTGATGATATCCAACAACAAATGACAACCTTCTCTCACTTTTCTTTGTCTTTTATA
>JZKD02S1670311.1:61029-84190 GCA_000966675.3 Picea glauca
TGGGTGTTGTATCTGCATGCGCATTTTCCTTCATGTCCAAATACCTTCATCAATCTTGCGGTCAAAAACCCATGACTAGGGTTGACATCAATGACAACAACCAATCTTCCAACAACGACCTCCTAGTATGCAACATATGTTTCTAACCACTAGGCCCACTCAAGCTGTACCTACAATCTAATTTTAAATTCATGACAGTTCCATACACCAAATTGGTGTATGGAACCGTCGTGTTTGTGGGACAAGGGACCCCCTCCAAGCAACGATTTGACTGCTAAAGTCTATGGAAGTGTACATATATTACTCTGCTCTAGATTTGAACCTGTTACTTCCAAGGAGGAAACAAATGTTCTTAACTATTAGACCCACTCAAGTTGTAACTCAATACAAATAATACAAATAAGATATCATGTTGAAATAGATCAACTAAAAGATTAAAAAAAATGTCTACTAATTAATTTATTTAATAAATTATCACATTATTTTTAAAAATAATAAAATAAATAAAACACAACTTATTTGATATGATGGTATTCAATTTTATTTAAAGAAACACTTTAAATTTTAATCAAAATTATATTTATAATGTTATCTTTATCTAATAAAAAAACCAAATATATATCACAACTAAATATGTAGAAAAGGTAGATATATTTTATAACCAAATACAAATAAAATACAATATTGAAACAAAGTAGTTTAAATTTTGTATCCCTTGGTTATCCATATCAATACATTTACCTTTTCATTAGATAATGTGTATGGTATTTCAATATCAATATTTTGTTCAATGTTTTTCAAATCTTGAGGATTAGAATGTTCAAGAGATATTTCATGGTTTGGAATCTCACTATCTAAATGTGGGTTATTTGTAGAAGGCTTAATCTTAGGAACTAAATCAACCATAAAAGTTTTCCCCTCTTTCTAATGTCAATTTTATTAACATGGAAAAGTTTCCAAGTGTCAATAGTAGACGTTAATTCAAAATACCTAAATTTCCAAGTGTCAATAGATTGTTCAGTTTTTTTTTTATTTTTTGAATTTTAATAAAAATATATATATATATATATATATATATAAAAAAAAACGAATTAATAATAAAATAACTAAAAA
Source organism: Picea glauca (assembly GCA_000966675.3). Classification (NCBI taxonomy): domain Eukaryota; kingdom Viridiplantae; phylum Streptophyta; class Pinopsida; order Pinales; family Pinaceae; genus Picea; species Picea glauca. Next base: position 62,143 of record JZKD02S1670311.1, read on the forward strand.
GTTGATTTAAAAGTTAAGTGGTAAAATTAAAAAAAAAAAAAAGTTTAATCCTTTAACTTTAAAGAAATAGTTCTAAACAAAAATATATATAATACATACAATGCTTGAGAGTTGGCTAAAGAAAATGAATGGAAAAAACTTTATTTATTGTCTCAAGATAGCTTGCAATACAACAAGAATATCGTTAAAAAAAACAATGCAAAGATTAAGTTGTATAATAATCCACAACATTTGATTCACCTACAAAAATTCTTCTTCACTGAAAATTGATTTATCCAGTGATTTGATTTTTCATTAAACAATGTAATACAAATAATTCCTTTTTTAATCCTTCAAAAGTCGTACTATCAAAAATCCCTTTTATTATATATACAACTTTAAAATTAGGTTATAATGTCCAATTTTAACTCAACCCTGAGTGAATTGGGGTTTTCTTCTCTAATTACGTATTTATCATATTGTTCATCTTGTTAAAAAAAAACATATTACATAAAGTATGTTTTCTTTGAGAACTTTTACAAATTCGCAGTTTTTAATATATTTATCTATTTTAGGGAATTCACATTTTAATTGGGTGTTTTTCTCACTTATTCAATGAAAAACTTTGGAAGATGCCATTTTTTTTTTATGGTTTATACATCTTGTACTTTTACTTCGTGTTGAAGTATTGTGGTCTCAAATTTTTCCAATACTTGGTCCATTTTTTTTTTATGGTTTATACATCTTGTACTTTTACTTCCTGTTGAAGTATTGTGGTCTCAAATTTTTCCAATACTTGGTCCACTGGGTAGAAGCTTTCTGAAGTAAAAATTGAAGGAAGTTGGAATTGAGTAGTAGTGTATTCTATGAAATACAATATTTTTATGCATGCCATTCATTCCTCTTTAACATTTTTTTTATCTTTGTCTGCCACCCTGGTTAGATGTCTTATTTAATTTAATACACCCGAGTCTTACTTAGTAGCCTGATATTATGATCTTCTTTACCTTTTTTCATTTGAATTTATTTAATAATTTGAATTTATCTTATTTTTTACTTTGTTTTTATTTCCATGCCAAAATTTTCTTATACAAAATGGAGAGTTCTAAACTCAACTATTATAGTTGAAATGCTTGGTCTTCTTATTTTTAAGCACTTGTTCCTCTATTGTCGAGATGACTGTGTTATCCAAATATATTTTTTACTCCTCTACGTTTATTGGACTATGGTTTGGCTTCTCTTGTTGTATTTTACTAATTCCAAATCTACCACACCGTTAATGGGGTCGTTAATGGGGTTTAGTATGTTCTGATCTCCAAAAGTAAAGGGTTATCTGTATCTATTTATTTCATTTCTATGTCTTTGTCCTTGATTTGTTCCCTTTACTTGTATCTTTTTTTTAATGATTAAATCCTTCGTGGTTAGATCAATAAAACTACATGGAGATGGTCTAGAATTTTGTGTTGGTTATTTATATGGTTCACCTTTGTTATTGGATGCAATGTTCAATTTCCTCTTTGAGGGGTGTTGATCCATTTTCATGTCTCAACCTTGTATTATACCTTGTAGAAATTGTTGGGTATGTGTTATATTCTTTGCAAAATTGATCCCATGTACTATACACTGATATGGGAGCAAAGGAGGTCTAGGGGATGCTTATCACTCCCCAATCAGGAGGTTTGTAGGGGTTCAAGGGTGGGAGCCCTTGAGAAAAAAAAATTGGTTTGTTTTTTATGGTTTTTTGCATCTTTTTTTTTTGGTGATTTTTCAGCACATGGTTTTTGTTGATGGTTTTTCTAATTACGGTAAAGAAATTAGAGTTGTTGACTAATTTGGGGAAATGGATTAGGGGTTTGGATGTTGTGGGATCCTATATGTATATTTTATTGTAAAAAAATGATATGGTGAATAAAACATTAGAGGTGCAGCTCTAAACAAGTTGGTTGTTTCCCGATTTGAGATTCCATTGTAAACATATCTATGTAATGTGTGTGTGTACCATTGTATCTTTTATGTTTTATTAAGAATTTGTTTGTAGTAATTAATTGTACAAGGTTAAAATCTATAGAAATGCTCTCTTTTCATCCCAACAAATTGATTCCCCACATCTTGCGCGTGTCCTACACACCCTCAATAGTTCGTGAACAATCTTATATTTTCAACACTTGACCATTTTCATGATTTTCTCCATGTGAAGAAACCATCCATACCCCTCGCTCCATGCTGTGAAGTATTTATCTACACTTCACATTGGTATTTCTTTCTCCCACATCAACCAATACTTAATTTATTTTCAAAATTTTCCTCATGTGAAAAAACTGAAATAACACCTTTTCTACACATAAGACAACTCTCTTTGCATTGACTCTACTCCTCTTTATGATTCCATACTTATCTGATTTATGGTTAAGAGGATGCATATGAATCAAAACATTACCAATGCAAATAATTTGACACTACATTTTCTATGCATGAATCATATCTCCACAACACTCTTTTCTGCATTCACTTATTCCACTCTACCTTTTCCTACCCCCTCTCTATTACGTAACTCCACACTTAGATAATTTCAAAGTTACATCCCATTCATAGAAGTTGGCATTATCTATATCTCTACATGAATCACTCCTCTGCAAGGCTTATAATGCATCAAGCTTCCATACTTAGTGTATTTCTTGCTACACAAACATTCACGATTTTCATTCTCAAGGCAATTTATGGTTCATTTATGATATCTTGGTTCATAAGTAAAATGAGGTTGTTAGGATTGAAGAAGGCTTCATTTTCACGCTTTCCAAAAGATCATTCATTTATGAAGGTTAATTGCAATTAATAGTTTGCATGCATTTTGAAGGAAAATGTACATGTTGAAAGGATGTATAATTAAGAGCTATTAATGATCTAGGAATTATATCAACTTAAAATAATAATATGAATTAACAAATTGCACAGATCTCAAAGTGTATTGAAAATAGTTGGAAGACGAAAAATAGAAGGAAAAATGAACCATTCTCCAATGACACTGTCAATTCCCTCGCATGCCAAAACAAAGATTTCCACTGGTCAACAACCTTTCAATGGTATTCCAACCTCAGTCTTGAATAGAATATTGATAATAAAATTTGGACGACTAGTTTGGCCAAGGCTAGGCATATGCCTGAATTTTTTTATTTTAAAGAATTGTTTTCTTGGTGTGATAGTTGGTTCAACCCAAAGCACAAGATGATTAAAATTGTTGTTGAGGGGAGAAATCCCATTCCTTTGATGCTGAAAGTATTCAAGAAAATTTTGTGACTCCCCATTGCCAATAAATTTCTCATGCATTGAGAAGTTGATTCTTTCTTGGACTCCCAGGGTAGTGGAGTGAATTTATTAAAGGAATTTATGGCATCATGATCGACAATGTTATACAATACTACTCACATTGATATATGTTTGTTCTCTAGTTTGTACCACGACTTATTTTGGATTTTCTCATGACTGGTGGGACATCATTTGACATCCTACATTCTAAGGTGCATTTTTTTATATTCTACACTTTTCCATTCATATGAAAGAAGTATTTTATTGGGTAGAAATAATCTCTATTGATATTTCTTACCAACTCTCCAATTACATGAATAAAAATATATCTTATATCATCTCCTATTTGGTGTTAGTTATGGCCTATTGTAATGTTTATGAGGGATTTACCCCAAAGGGAAATTTTAATCTTCAAGTGATCATGTCCAATTATGGCATTCTGTATTATCGAAGCACAAGTCATCATTCCACTTCTACAGAGTACAAGAAAAATTTGTCAAAGAGCTCAGATATATGCTTTATGAAATACAATCAATGAGGATTACACATGAATCCACCTATATCAAACTATATGGGTTTGAAGGAAAACTTTTCCTTCTTCCAAATTTTGTATATGATAGATATTTTATTGCTGAAATTTGCAGAAAATACAATCCACGGTCTTCCTTCTTTGATAAAAAGAGGAAGTGACATTTTATTTCCTTTCCTTTTCGTGTTGTTGATATCTTCGTTAGATTCCTAACACATTTGGACAAAAATTCCAAGTTATTAAATTCATTCTAGTAGAAAGAAGTTGAAGCCTTGAGAGGCTTTGACCGAAAAGGAGTGTTTTCTTCCAACTTATCTTCAATTTCTTATAGTGATTCTTTTACAAGAATGCTAGAAATCAAGAAGGGTGTTGTAGATAATGACTTGGATACCATCCAAGTAATTTATGAGAAAGATTTTTTTTTTGTGATGATGAATTGGTCACACAGATCAAATTAAATACTCAAGTAAAGAAGACAAAGCTAAATAAGGAGCGTCAACAAGGCAATACTAAGAAACGAGGAAAAACTGAGGCTAGTAGTCATACCAGTTCTACTCCCCTCCCACATAAGAGTTCCTCCACCACTCATAGAAGCCAAGATTTTAGTTTGAGAAAAGGAGAGAATAATGAATACTATGATGGAGGTGATGATGGATATAACCCCCCTTCTTTTAATTGAGTAAAAACTCATACTGTTGGAACGACCAAGGGGAAAGTAAGTAGCAACAACAAGAGTTCTCAAAACCATGATGTCTAAGAGAATGTATTAATTGAAATGGAAGTTGATTATAATACTCAAGTGCCCAAATGGGCATTAGTAAATATTGTTGAAATTCAAAATTGAGTACAGGAGTTGGCCCAAGAGGGACCAATATTTTTTGAAGAACAATCATTAACCTTATAGAATCCTATATATAATAAGGAAGAAAGAAAAGTCAAGATTGAAAACAATCATTTCAAACACAAAAAAGTGACAAAAAAAAGTGGAATGTAGAGGTAGACTGTTTAAAAGTTGGACCTTCTAGGAAATTAAAGTTATATCTCACCGCTTGAGATGCATTGGCACATTCTATCGTGGAACAAAAGGATCACTACAATTTTGGAAGTGTGGGAAGTTGGTACAAGCCTAAGGAGACTATCACAAAGAATTTCTACTTTGATTGAATATCTACAACAAGACCTAGATAATGACGAGTATTTTTATAAAAATTATCTAAGTACATTTGTAGCCCAAGTTTCATGCATGAATGATTATACTAGGAAGAAACATGATTTACCCTTGAATAATAGATTGAAATAAATTAAGGGAGGATATTTTGCAAGGATTGAGGTCTTGTGGGAGTTGATTTAAGGTTGCAAGAGGATTGAGGATAAAATGAATGATGCATTTATGAAATCACATGCAATAAATAATGAACTTGAGGGCCTACCATTAATTAGGGAATCAACAATGTTAACAAAATATAAATTCGAATCTGAGTTAAATATACTCAAGATTTCATGGGGAAGTGATTTTGACAGTCTCATTAGTTTCCCGGAAGAGGAAATAAAATCATGGTTGGTTAACTTTGTTAATGATAAGGAAGAGCATTTGGCCACTATAAAAGAGTTATGTTTTGAGTGAAAAAATATTGAAGATGATTTATTTTCCTTTTGGGTAAAGAAACACATAATGGTTCCATCGTTAAAGGAATATATTGAAATTTGGATAAAAAGTCCATTGAATGAAATAGCAAACCCTCAATAACTACCAAGAAATAGTTACACCAGAAAATATCACGATCTAGCCTATTTATGAATCTCTTTCAAGTGATTAGAAAAGAAATTCCATCCATCAAACCCCATTCTCATTTTGTGAGTACATTTTTCTTCAAAGATTTTGGTTTTCTTTCTTTTTTTTGTCTCAAACTGTGATCACCCAACTTTATCAGTTTATTGTTTACCTGTAAAGTTGATCCTTAATTGTTGTTTCTCTTTTCTTCTAGGTTATCTATGCTATTATAAGATCCACTAGAGCCCCATCCCAGTATACTAGGGACAAACCCATTTCATTTATCGTTTAAGTATTAGGAATATCATGTTGTGATTTTAATGCATACATTTTATTTTAAGTTGGACAACCAATATGTATTATTTTTTTAAATAATTTCATAGAGAGTTATTTTTAGAGCTCATAACTTTTCTGATTTCTGAATTTTATTAAAGCATGAGATCTCGATTATGTGTTTCGTTTCCATCCTTGTGATATTAAATGTTTTAAATCCTTTAAATCCCTTTGTTTTGGACCTTGAGTTATCTCCCTCTCTCTCTCTCTCTCTCACACACACACACACACACACACACATTTCTTCAAAGCATTCTTTCCCTTAATTTATGGATCAATTTGTTAGAATGGCTATTGTTGTATTGTTTATTTTCATTTCAAGTCATTTTCTATTATGGTTTTGCAGTCCTCATGTAGTTATTGGTTTTCCCACCTGGTCCATTCTCAAGTGTTGATGGTATGAATGTTAAATGTATTATTTTTAAATAAGTAAATAAATCTGAGTGAGAAACATGAGTACCACCCTTATAAAAATGAAGAGGGGATCTTAAAAATATTTTAAAAAATCCCTAAGAGATTGACTCTTGTCCTTGATAGGAAAACAAATCAATAAGGAGGAAACTTATAGTTGATCAGAGCTCCAATTACCATACACTTCACAAGATATCACATTGCATTGCTTATACCTTTCAATATTGTTCTATATACCTCCTAGTAAATGTTTAGTAGGTAAAGACTTCTATTAATCCTTCTTACAATCTTTGCTTTCACACTATAATTACTACATGGACCTTATTTACTATAGATGGCCTTGATACATAACAACCTATATATATACTTAAATGGGTTAGTGTAGGACCCTAACACATTCACTCCAAAATTTAAGTGAATTATGATAAAGGAAATCTAATTATATATGCAAGGTTTTAAAATAGGATAAATCTTCACCAATTGTGAGTATTTTTACTTCCTACATTTGGAAGTTTCTTAATTTATTTGTCATAATAAATTCCTATAAAAATAAGATTCATAATTTTCATGAATGGATGACCAAAGATTCATAACCAATGATGTAACTAGGGATCATAGGTTGGAAATAAAAGTTGAAAATTTCTAATAGAGGTTATTGCAAAACAAGCTTTTTGTTTCATACAAGCTTCTCTTTTAGGGCTCATAATTTTCTATCATCGTTAAGAACCTCAATGCATTATCATTTTTGGTCAAGGATGACTATGTTGAAATAAAAACTTTAAAAATGGAGAACACTGGATTCATAAGAACATACTCTTGAACTCACCCTAAAATTGATGTTTTTTTTTTCCATTACATATAAAAAATAAATTGAAACATAGAAAAAATGAATGAGAAAATAATCATAATGTTTTATTTTAATCTTTTATAATCTTACTTGTATATTATTTTATACTAAGCCATTATTATTGAATTAAAACTACATTATGTTTTTACTATGCCATGTTCCTTGAACTTATATTTATTGAAACCATATTATGTTTGTATTATGCAAACTCCCAAATCTAATCTAACCACTGAAGATAGGTCAAGAGACATAAATGATACATGGTTTGTCTTAGGTATTGATTATTCTAAATGGAATGTAAATTCATTCCTACAAAATTCATTTTTAATTTATTTTGGTTATTAGGTTATATACATTTTTCTAAATTTAAATTGTCTATAAATTAAATGCAAACATATGAGATGAAAAATAAATAGAACAAGCTAAAGAATTCTTTGAGTACTAAAAAACTAATAGTTTTTTTCTTCATTTCTTTTGTAAATGTCATTGTATATATAAATACCTCATAATTTCAATTTTGTTTTATTTTCAAATATGGCTAATTGTTTGTAGCTTGAATTTATTTCTTATTTGTAAATATAAATAGAATTTGAAGGGTTCATAATCAAAAAGAATATTTACACTATCCTATGTTTTATATACAAGTATGTTTAATGTGTGGATTATAAATAGTGTTGATATTGTTTGTATACATTTGTGTTTTTTCTCCAACTTGTGGTTGTATGGGTTTTGTATTTCTTATTATTATATTAAAGCCATATAATCTACATCTTTGAAAGATTTTGTTTTTATACAGTAGGTTCAATAATTTTAATTAATAACTATTTTTTTTTGGTAAAAATATTGAAACTCAATTCCTCTATTTTCTTCTTGCTTGGGATGTGAGTTTTATGATAAATTTTCTATAATAAAAAAGTTTTAATATGTAATTAAGGAGACAAAGCCATTAAAAAGCATTAACTCATGGACTTTATTTTTTTAAATGGAACCCTCTTGTACATTGCCTTAATTTTTTTTGAAAAAGCACAACATTGCATGGAATGATTCTCATCATCACTTGTTTTAAATTATTTTGTTGCTTCTCTTTAATATTGATATATTTAGAGATGTTTTACATAGTAATATTATGCATTGATATGCAAAACTAAAATGTTTAGTATATTCACACTTTTGGAATCAAAATTAATTGTTTTAAAGTCAAAGAACAAAAGCTCTGGGGTTTATACAACTGAATTAGGATATGTAGAAAAACTGGAAGAGGAACAAACATGCAATAACAAATGGTGGTGCTGAAAAATATAAAATTTAGAATTTGTCCTTTCAAATGTTAGCATTTATAATAAAATCCTTATATCGATGATGGTTAAAAAAGAAATTAGCATGGAACATCATGGTCTATAATGTGTGAAAAAATGGAGAATCAATAAACTATTTATTTGTACATTGTCCATGTGCAAAAGAGGTATGGGAAGAAGCAATAAAAACTGAACTTTTTGAATTGAAATTGACATTTTTCTTATCAAAATTCATAGTTTTGAAAATGAAAATTAATATTTTTGGAATTGAAATTCACAATGTTGGATTCAAAATTCGCACTTTTGGGATCAAAATTCACACTTTTTAGGTTTTAAATGATTTCAAATTCACACTTCTGAAATTCAATATTGTCACTTTTTATTCCAATTTTTCACTTTAGAATGGATAATTTGACGCTTTTAGTATCAAAATTAACACTTTCATAGTCTATATTTTACGTTGTTATTTCAAATTTCAAATCAAATTGGGGTTTATTCTTTGATACTCAACAAATACATTCCATAGGTTTATTGAGTGATCCCTCTATGGAAATGACATGAAGAACATGTGTATAGAAACATGTTATTGCATGCCTTCTTTCATGATAAGTTTGTTAAAATTATCAAGTCTACTAAAAGTATAAATTTTGGGTAGTTATTGGATGCGAAATTTAATTTTTCATCTACCAAATACCCCAAATTGATACTGTTAATAAGCCTATGAGAAGATAAATTGAAAATACATGAAAATTTGTTTTCTTTCATTTCCTCCACAATTCATAGCCCTTATTTTATTATTTTATTTAAGAAACCTATTTTAGACCCCAAATTTCCTATAATATGAAACACAAAGAATTAATTAATTATATCACCAAGGAAGTCATATAATTTAAGCCTTCATTCACTTTAACATTGAAAATTCTAAGTGATTTTATCTCTATGTGTAGCAGTAGTTTGTCAAATACATTAAATACAAAATACATGATCTAACAACTATCTCAAAATAGCACTTGGGTTGGTTAGTAATAATGAAATTCACAAATTAGATTAATAATTATATTGCATTGACATCATCTTTTTCTTACACACCCACTTTAAGGGAATAACAAGGATGGATTAATGATCCAGGTGAATATTGGTGGCCACCCACCTTTTCCAACTCGCTCAAAACAATTTTCTAGCAATTTTGGCAATTTACTATTTTTAGCAGTTTTTAACTTACGGGGCCATTTTGAGGGCCTAAATGAAGTTTTTTCAGGATCGAGGTTCTCAATGATAGTTGAAGGCTCTGATTGAGCCCCAAAAATAAATTTCCTCAACGATACCTTTCAAACGGGATATCATGCACCTAAAACATAGGTCGTATGCAAAAGTTACGACCCCGAGAAGTTGATGTACTAACTTACCCAAACGGGGCCCACATGACTTTTGGCGCTTCATATCCTAGGGTTAGGTTTTTGGATGTATAGGGTTTTGGACATTCTTGTTTATTGTAAAAAGGTCTTCAGAGCCTCATTTTAATCTTCTTCTTGCGAATGAGCACAACCGTCAAATATCTTCTCAAAGATAAGCCGCCACCATTCTAGCAAGCTTATTTTCTGCTGCATTTTACAGTTTCATCTTATTTCCTTGTTGAATAGAAAATCATTTTTAATGTATCTCTTTTATTTTTTTAAGCATATTTAATAATCTGTATTCATTTCATTATGCTCATAAAATCAAGATCAGTGGTATCAGATCGGTCTACTCCTTGTCATCTTAATGCATGTCCCCAACAAGGTCAGGGTACAAAGAATTGGGTCTCAAGCTTGTTTCTCTTGAGGACAAAATCTCTCACACGTCCAAGTGACATATCATGGCAAAAAAAAATAAAGATGACGGGACATGAGATCCTTTCAAAATGTTGCTTGAGGAATCCCTCATGCAACAGAGGAGTGAGATGATGGATAGTTTTGCGCAAATACTTTGGTGGTGTAACAAACCTCTCGTTCGTCATGACGACGAAACTCTTATAACAAGTAATTTTTTTTTTTGTGTGTGTGCGTGTGTACAAGGGTAATGAATATTTTATACTCCGCATAGCAACGCAATGATGAACATGTCGCATGCAACAGTGACAACAACATAATGACCTAAGACATACATCAAGTATCTGCATGAAATGAACGATAATCAATCGACAAATAAATAAGACTGACTACCCATCTATCCTACCCTACAATGGTTAGGACCTCCAAGACACATAAGCAATGCTCAAGCCCAGGTTCCCATCGATTTTGACCATTTAAGGTCTCAGGGCTGGCGAATGTTCTGAGGAACAAGGAGGTGTCTACATCCCGCTCGACACAAGCAGACCAAGCCTACTAAGCTAAAGACAAAAACATACCCATCAAGATCACAATCAACAAGGTTATCTTCATTAAGGAAATTTGTGGTAGTGAATCATTATTAACTCATTAAATTACTTGCTACTATTACAGTATTGCATGGGAGGTGTACTTTTAATCAAACTACAAGACAATGGCAATTAATAAGAAGGTAAGGTAATTAACACAGCTTATTCCAACCTTCAATTCGAGCCCTGCAATGCATGTCTAAAGTGCATAATGACATCAAGGTGTAATCTAAATTTAGTCTTAAAACAAATTAGTTGCGCAACTTTAAATTACCATGCCATCAGAGTATTATATCAATCAATTGCCTTAAATTGTTATTAATGTCATAAGTATTCTATTTGCAAATCATGATCTAATAATCATGTAGTTATATATATAACAATATATCAAATAGATTATTCACCCCTTAACAACCTTACACTAAATTCCTCATCCCAAATAATAATAGTAATAATAATTGTTATTATTATTATTATTAATTAATAAAAATAACACCTCATTACTTAAAACATGTTAATCCTAAAAGTCTTAACCGCAAAAATCTACAACTATTCATGACCATGTAAGGATATTTAAATACAGATTTTGTAATACTCATACACCTCATTCTTTTTGAATAAATAAAGAATATACACTATAATGGTTCATGTACTTTTCGATACACCTATAACATGACCGAATAATAAAGGTTCGATTAAAGGATATTATTGACTAAATTTAGCGAAGAAAAGGGGGCAATAACTGTACAGGGAGTGAGTATAGCTACAAAGCAATTTCAAGTTTTACAATTAATTTAGGTCATTCCTTTTTCAAGAGCACGGGCTCCACTTGTTACCTGGGTGCACAATTTTTGGAAAAAAGAAAGAAAAGAATGTTCAACTCATCAATCCAAAGGAAGTAACCTTCTAATTCTGTAGTTAAGGGACATAATTCATTTCATCTCTAATTTAAATAATAAAATAACAAAAAGCATTCCCTTTTCAACCGCTTTTCATAAATAACAACTGAAGACAAAAATCGTTAATTACTTAATGGTCCATTACAGGTGAGGACAGTGATTGGTAAAAGTAGGCTGCGAGTTAAGACAAGGAAATGAAATTCAAGTAGTTAAACATCTGGATTACAAATTTTTATGCATTTTAACAAGAATTGGACACAAGATGGTGGTTTGTTTTCCGAGGGGAAGGTAAGTACGATGGAAGGAGAGATAACTCTACAGTAATTGGGTCTTCTGCCTCTCAAGTGGCTTTTCCAATGCGACTAGGTAGGCCCATTAAAAAGCTAAGAGACGGGCAAAAAGAGAGACCACCAAGGTTTTCTGTCTTTTCATTAAGAACCTAATCAGTGTTGTCTGTCCATATATAATAAAATATATAAAGTGAAGACAGTCAAAAAAATAATAAAAATAATAAAATATAATCAATTATATCTTATAATTAAGAATGCATTCTGTTAGCGACATTTCTTGTCCTAGGCACAACAGTATTCAGGTCTGCAAGTTGCATGAGAAGCGCCCAAAAGCAGCATGGGAAAATCTCGTTTTAAGGCTTCCAAGCACCTAAAAGGGAAAAGTTATGTTGTTGAAGGCCCAGATTCATCCATAAGGGTAGATCAACGGTCATCGGTATATTGGGGCTACCAAATTAACCAATATATAGCGTTAGAGAAAGCGCCTATATTTCAAGACTAAATTTGGGTCGTCCGATCCAGCGTCACATAGTGTGAGATCCAGTCGGCATATCCGCATTCGGGAGTTTGAAAGGTGAAAGTCCCTCGTCATCTCACATCTCGAAACCCCAAACCCCGATAGCGCCGAAAGCGTAGAAAGTGGGGCCTGCGGTCACTTGAGAAAGGAAGAGAGTTATGCGAAGGTGCCAAAGCGTCGGGTTTTGCCACAGAAGGGAATACCGCATCCTCCAAGACTAGTTCAGCCTGACTTCGATCCTGCTCCTCGCTAAAGAATTAAATGAAGCTGAGCATAGGTAGTTGAAACCTCAGCTCACTTATTGAATGCAAGGTATGGGGGTTCTGGCAGACAGTCTTCCCGAGATGGTCCTATACATTGATTTTCTCCAAAGGGTCATGGTTGGTCCTCATCTGACCAGAGAAAGTCTGCGCATGCCATGTTGGCCTTTAATATTGCAACTATCTCCCCTGCAGAATCCATGCGTAGTTAAGGCGACGTTTGACGAAAGTTATCTGTCCGAATTCGGCTGAAGGGACACCACACCTTGGATGACCGAGCACGCCGCTTTTAGGTGAATTTTCTGAGTATATAGACTCAGTATTTTTATTTTGTAAAGCATCGATGGTTGATCAAGGCTCCCGGTGGTAAACTTTAATGAAGCATTGTTTTCTAGGTTATGTCTGGACTCTTGAGACTTCTTGTCTGATGAATGTTAGTTTTTCTTTCGCGTCTTTGTCTACACTGTACTAGAATGGCTCAGAATTGGAGAATCCAGTCGAGCGGTAACTGTTATAGGATGATGTAGAGTTTGATCACTTTAACAGTTGCACTATTTTCTAATCGGTCTCTGTGATTTTCTTAGCGCTAAACGACTTGGAATTGGAGAATCTAGTCAAGTTCCCCCTCCTAGTTTCTTGAAGCTCTGAACCAGAGGATCTTGCATTCAGAGTTTTTATTCTACAAATTACTGAAAGGCCTGTTGCCTGAGGTAGTTTGTCCACTCCCCTCACCAAGTCTTCAACCTGCTCATTTTCAAATCAACCCACTGACTGAAGTTAGATCAAGGCCTCCTTTGTTCCTCGCATGCCGGACCCAGTCCTTGAGTTTGAGTGATATCTTCCCAAGTCCCTACCCATTTGATCACCCATTAAAAACTACCGTGACATAAAACAAAACTGATGGGCATCGGGCTCTTCTCTTGCTGCAATCCAAGAGTGACTTATGTCGCCGTTGTCGAGGACGAAGTTGAATATTTTCCCTGGGCAGAATGACATTGAGCCTCTAATTCTGAAGGTGCATCAGACATCAGAGCCCTTCAATATTGCTACTGTGCACCTGGTGACTCCATTGTTTCCACTTCACTGTTTCAGCTATGGCTACTGTTGGCACATCTGAAAGATGACCCAGAGGAGCTTTCTCGAGAAGGTTTCAGCAGCTGCTTTCTCAGCCTGAGAAGCTTCCTGGGGTAACAACAACGTTAGGATCTGGCCTTTCATGGTGAACAAGGACGAGACGCATTCGAAGCTGTGTATCTTTCACCTGTTTACTCCATGATTCAAGGATCGATTGGCGACTTCTCCTGATCCTTGAATCATGGAGTCTCCAGGTGAAAGATGCATAGGTTAGAACGACATAGGTTCGATATGGAGAAAATCCTTGCTCGCAGGTTTTCTCCTTTAAATTTTTCTTCTATTCCTGGTTTTCCTAATGTTGTCCCCTCTCTGAATGAATGGGACGATTATTTTCCCATATTTGGAAGATATGAAGAGGACAACCCTACTCAGCACCTCAGCGAGTTTCATGAACTCATGCGTCAGTGGGAGATACATCATGAGGATGTATTACTGAATATTTTCATGTTCTCGTTAGCAGGGGATGCGCGTAAATGGTATCATTCTTTACCCCCTGCTAGCATTTCTTCACTCAGTGAATTCCATGAAACCTTCACTGCCTATTGTTAGGAGCTTTATCCCTCTGAGTTGATTTTTCATAGTTGTTGTGAGGGATACTACAACAAATGTATACAGGATAGAGCCGTCTCTTATGTAGGCTATGAGGATGATCTTAATGACCTGGATCAGAATGAAATCATTTCTCCTCCCCATTCATCTGTTTCGGGCGAAGTTATGGAGCTGGTAAAATCTATCACTGCCAGACTTGACAGGTGGGAAGATGAGTGATGTACAGAGGATTTTGGTATCTCTGCAATGGATGACTATGAAGATCCCGAGGAGGAAGAAGATGCTTCGGTCGAAGTTATGGAACTGATAAAATCTATCACTGCCAGACTTGACAGGTGGGAAGTTGAGCAATGTGCTGAGGATTTCCCATCCTTTGAAGCAGAGGCCCTTAGCAGCTCTACTGAAGGTGATTATGAATAAATCTTTCCCACGGGTCTTGTTTATGGTCATTATGAATCTGACCCATGGGAGAGCCAAGAAGAAGAAATCCTCCCAGATATGATTATGTCTAATGAAGGTTGTGATGATGAGGGTTGAAAGGATAGAAGACTGGGGGAAGAAGATGATTTGAGTGAACTGATACAGCAGGAGAAATCTCTCACTGCCCAACATGCAAGGTTGGAATCTGAGGACAATGGGGAGGATTTTCCAGTCTCCAAGGCAGATGTTCTAGATGGCTCTTTCAAGGAGACGATTGAATATTTTGTAAATGCATTAACATCTGCCCCCGATGAGCTTGTTGTCTCAGATCAAAATTATGAAGAGGTAGTTATGGAAGAGGATTGTTCTCTTTTCCTTCACGAGATCTCCCATGATGTGTTTACATTCGGGGTCGAAATGGAGGAGCGGGGGATAGTTCCACTTCTGCAAGTTGGAGAAGCTCTGTTCCCCCCGACTTTGATGATTATCTGGAAGAGGAGCAGCGAAACCCCACATCACCTTTTGCTGATCAGTGTAGCCAACCCACTTATGACACTCACAAATCAGAGTCTGATCTCGATATGTTGGATTTCCAAGAGCAGGTCGCAGAACCTTGTCCTCTGCTCACTAAGGAAAATCATCATGAGGAAATCAACCATATCAGTCTTTCAGGAGACATTGAGTAGTACGAGGAAGAGAAGAATTTACCCGTGGAGGCTGTTTATGATGAATACGAATCTGACCCGAGGGAGAGCCAAGAAGAAGAGGAAAAAGAACCAAAAGAAGAGCTAAGCACACATTTCTTTTCCTAGCCAGAGCCAGTCAACGAGCAACCACTGCCCGAGATCAGTGACCCTATGGCAGTTGTCCACTCACCTGTGCTTGTCAGAGATATTCATCCACATGAGAACAACTGCGTAGCAGAGGAGGCTGCCTGTCGCCAATTTTTCGAAATTTTCCACTCATTCTATGATCCTGTTAGTGAGTACATGGAGTGGCATTTCCCCTATGCCTTGGAGCCGCCCTATTTCATCTCAACTTCACCCTGTGAGGAGAAGTTGAAGAGTGTAGCCGTTCTTCTGTCACCGTTACACTATCTGCTGGTGATCATCGACAGAAGGAAGGAGCTTCTATCCAGGAAGCTGCTTGAATGGCTATGGTGGAAGTTTTCTTTCACCTAGCCCATGTAAAATATTTTATTAGCATTAGGACTGTATATAAATAAGCTCCTTTGAACATGTAGCTTTATTTTGTTACTTTTATTTTTCGGCCTGTATTTTCAATAGCTGGATGTTTTGAGCATGACTCCATAGCCCAACAACAAGGCACTGAAGCTACGGAATGAGTTCTTAGAGCATCACAGGGACGAATCTATCCCCCATGGAGCCTAATGCTAGCGACATTTCTTGTCCTAGGCACAAGAGTATTCGGGTCTGCAAGTTGCATGAGAAGCGCCCGAAAGAAGCATGGGAAAATCTTGTTTTAAGGCTTCCAAGCACGTAAAAGGGCAAAGTTATGTCATCGACGGCCTAGATTCATCCATAAGGGCAGATAAACAGTCATTAGTATATCAGGGCTACCAAGTTAACCGATATATAGCATTAAAGAAAGCGCCTATATTTCAAGACTAAATTTGGGTCTTTCGATCCAGCGTCACATAGTACGAGATCCAGTCGACATATCCGCATTTGGGAGTTTGAAAGGCGAAATTCCCTCGTCATCTCACATATCAAAACCCCAAACCCCGATAGCACCGAAAGTGGGGCCTGCGGTCACTTGAGAAAGGAAGAGAGTTATGCGAAGGTGCCAAAGCGTCGGGTTTTTCCACAGAAGGGAATATCGTGTCCTCCAAGACCAGTTCAGCCCGACTTTGATCCTGGTCCTCACTAAAGAATTAAATGAAGCTGAACAGAGGTAGTTGAAACCTCAGCTCACTTATTGAATGTAAGGTATGGGGGTTCCGGAAGACAGTCTGCCCGAGACGGTCCTATACATTGATTTTCTCCAAAGGGTCATGGTTGGTCCTCATCTGACCAGAGAAAGTCTGTGCATGCCATGTTAGCATTTAATGTTGCAACTATCTCCCCTGCAGAAGCCATGCGCAGTTAAGGCGACGTCTAACGAAAGTTATCCGTCTGAATTCGGCTAAAGGGACACCACACCTTGGATGACTGAGCACGTCATTGTTAGGAAAATTTTCTGAGCATATAGACTCAGTCTTTGTATTTTGTAAAGCATCGATGGTTGAGCAAGGCTATCGGTGGTAAACTTTAATGAAGCATGTTTTTCCTGGTTATGTTTGGACTCTTGAGACTTCTTGTCTGATGAATGTTAGTTTTTTTTTCGCGTCTTTGTCTACACTGTATTAGAACGGCTCGGAATTGGAGAATATAGTCGAGTAGTAACTGTTATAGGATGATGTAGAGTTTGATCACTGTAATAGTTGCACTATTTTCTAATTGGTCTATGTGATTTTCTTAGCGCTGAACGACTTGGAATTGGAGAATCCAGTCAAGTTCCCCCTCTCAATTTCTTGAATCTCTGAACCAGAGGATCTCGCATTCAGAGTTTTTATTCTACAAATTACTGAAAGGCCTGTTGCCTGAGGTAGTTTGTCCACTCCCCTCACCAAGTCTTCAACCTGCTCATTTTCAAATCAACCCATTGAATGAAGTTATATCAAGACCTCATTTGTTCCTCGCATGCCAGACCCAGTCCCTGAGTTTGAGTGATATCTTCCTGAGTCCCTACCCATTTGATCACCCATTAAAAACTACCGTGACATAAAAAAAAACTGATGGGCATCGGGCTCTGCTCCTGCTGCAATCCAGGAGTGACATCCGTTGCCAACACATTCAACGTTGTCTGTCCACAACATAAAATAAATGTATTCACTTCAATCTGGAATTTCTCGTTGACATCCAATAAAACAATACAACGTTGAATGGACGGACTAAACATGCAAACTGTCTACCGGTAACCACAGTCTCAGTGTAGGTTAAATTGGCAGAAATTGTGTTGTCTCGAACGCAGACCTACCATGAGAATTCGGTCAAGTATTAAAGGTAGGCATAGGTAACAACTATGATATGGCTGAAGGGTAAAAGGCCAAGCAATCAATGCACCTAAATTCGGGGTCAAGCATTAAACTGGTAGGGAGGAGAACCGTATCTTCGCTGGCGTAACCGTGATATGACAAGGCTATCATGGTGTGGATAGCGCGTTGCTATGTATAAACATGGTGAAAACACTATCTATGCAAACAAGGTGAGAACCTTACTGGCGGTGGGTGTCATCATTGTGGCAGTAATATCGGTGGGTTAACAGTCCACACCCAAATGGAGATAATTCAACAATAGTAATGAGTTTGTCCTATGTGTGGTAAGAGTGGTGAGGTTCATGCAATGGACATGTGTGTGAGAAGCTGGAACTAAGCACGAAAAGAAAATATAAAATCAGGTTTAGGTTTACGTTCCCTTCCATAAATTGAAAGCTATTACAAAAGCATGTGCCAGATATGAAAGGAATTCGAAAATTCTACTGCTAGAAGCGGGGAGGTCGTTGGTATCTTGTTTGTTTCGCTGAGCAGATGAGTGAAGAGGTCCAAGTGCATTGTAATTTTATAAATTCTTATGAAACTACAGACAAACAAAGGCTTCTAAACACAAGATCGATTGGCCTATAGGAAACTTGTCTTGTACATTTGTTTGCTAGCAGCTCTTGTGAATGGAGCAACCAAACCGAATTTTGGGACAGACAAGGCTTTAAAATGAAACAATCAAGGACCATCAATTAGTCTAAATGAGATCACTAGTAAGGTAGGAGTAAAATATTTACTCAACCTTTGATATCAGTCAAACTTAAATCTATCCAAGCAACAACCAAAATCGCCGAAGCCACAAGGGTAAAATGCTATCCAGGTAGGAAGTATTGCAGAGGTAAAATTTTCAGAAGATGCAGAGATAAAAAAAAACATGTTCTCTCAACACCATAAGGTGCAATCACAATAATAAATTTACCTACTTAAAACACATACAGTTCTAAATCACACATCCTACAACATTCTATCATTCAACCGAAAAGTGTATCATTGCCTATCGCCCGCCTCGAATGATGTTCGCGCGCTCCATGTCGCTCCCGCTCACTGACCGTCGAGACCTCACCGGTACCTCCCAGCCAACGCTAGTGATACTCTGCTTCCCCCTCATCCATCCGAGCCGTGAAGGGGCCACACACTATCTAGATGGTAAGTCTAGCTCCCAGCTTGCCTCGCAAGGCCGAGCTACCACTCCTGTCCGAGTTGGGAAATCCCAATAAATCAGTCAAGTCACTAATCCAGCAACGTAACGTTATGCTAACAATTGATCCCCTTCTTCCTTCTCCTCCCTCTCTTTTATAGAGTTTTCCAACCTCCATTCTTTCCCTAAATCTCATTTAATTAAAGTTTTAATAAAAATTCCCTAAAAAATCTCCTTCGTATAAGTGTCATCCATCCCCCACATTCCTCCATTAATTATTTTCTTTAATTAATTAATTGTCTTATTTCCCTCACCCACCTAGGATTACTCCTAAAATCACTCTTAGGTGTTCCTAGATTCCCTTACAGGTTTTAAAAGCTTTCCCTAAAATGAAATTGCTAAATCGGTTTAAAATTAGAAGGTTCTTAAATTGGAAATTCTTTACTAAGTTGGTTTCCTGCTTTTTACCATGAGTTCCCCTTTTTCCCTCTTTAGGTTACTTACTTTTCTAGTTTCCTAAATTTTATAATTTCCCTCTTTCCCCTTTTTATTAGAGCTAAAAATGACAGTTGTGCAATTTAACCTCTTTTCCTTTTATTATTAATTTAGTATCTTTTTACACTTTCACAACTTAAAATAATTAATTGCTTCTTCACCTTTTATATCCACAGATTTTATTTAAGTTCTTACTCTCTTCATTTTACCCAAAAATTTATGAAGACCACAATTATTACTTAAGTGGTTTTTATTTTAAACTTTATTATTTTATTTTTATAGAGATATTTTCTTAAGGGTAGATAAAATTTTACCCCTAGCGAAGTTTTAGACTTAGAACTTAGATTCTGGACCGGGTGACATTTAATTAGGGGAGTTGTTTTAAAATTTCTTAATGTGTTAATTGTCTTAGGGCCATCTAGGTTCGTTCCTTCATCATCATCAACGTGACGTTCCCTTCATGACACACTACGTCCTCCAAGGGTGCCACTCCCCTCTTTTGTTTCTTTGCGTGACGTTCCCTTTAGGACACACTATGTGCTCCAAGGGTGCCACTCGCCTCTTTTGTTTCCTTTGCGCGACGTGCCCTTCAGAACACACCACATGCTCCAAGGGTGCCACTCGCCTCTTGACTGATTGGCATACATCAATAACCCCTGGAGTCAACACTCCACCAAGTGAACTTGTGGGAGACTAAGGGATTCTAAGGAATAATTCCCATGCCTTATTGCACACCCTTTAGAATCATCGTGAGCGACTGTCGCAGTCTTCCCTCATGGCATCGTGGGTCCTCTCAAAATAGGTAATCGTTAACCTACAGTTCAAGTCATGACGGGAGTGCTAGTAGGCTATGGTAGGGATGTAGTCCACACCTCTCCCTCAACCTCTCTGGTAGTCGTGTGTAACCCCTTTACTCCATATGTGAGTCTGGTCGGCAAGCTATCGTCAGCCTGCCTCATCAACAAATCATGTCGGAACATTTCCACATCATATCATCTAATCAAATGTACTAATATCACAGTACATCAATCAAACCCCAATAACACACTCACTGACTTGATCCGGAGTCCAAGGGGTTCCATCGATGCCTCTGGATCCTCAAGGTCCAAAACCCTGCACACTCAGTAAAACCGAGTCAATAGCACCTGTCTATGTCAATGTAGTAAAACAACATGTCATCTACCCATGATGCATCATACTCAGAGTCAAATGTTTTAATATCATAATAATCCGGATCACTTGCGAGCAAGTGTCCTCAAAGAATAAGTTCCCTCAGTGCACCAGAGCGGGATGTTACATACACCCCCTCTTGGTCTAAAATTTGTCCCGAAGTTTCTCAGTATAAATGCTGAAATAAGTGTATTGTAGTATCATATGTCTATCTATCAAACAAAAATGGAAAATGTTGGCGCATATCATGTGCGTCTTCCTAGGTCGCCGAGTGCAAACTATAATTGTCCCACTGGACTTTGACCTGATCTACCGTTCGACTTCATAACTATCGAACGCGATGATCTAAGATGCGGACTAGCTCAGCCATGAGCGCTCCTTCGTCCGATACTTGCAAGGAACTCATGTCAATAACATGTGTAAGATCACTAATATAATGTCTCAAAACATATACATGAGAAACATCATGCATATGCCTCAAAGAATTAGGCAAGGTTAGTCGATAGGCCACGGGCCCCTTTCTCTCCACAATCTCGAAAGGTCCCATGAACCTAGGAGAGAGTTTAGCTCCCTTTCCAAACTTTATCGAACTCTTATGCGGTTTAACCCGCAAGAAGTCTCGATCACCGACCTCATAACTACGGTCGACTCGATGTGCATCGACATAACTCTTATGTCGATCATGTGCTTCTTTAATCCTTTGTCTTATTGTTTGCATTTTCTCTTCCATTTCTTCGATCGCTTCTGGTCCCACCAGGAACCTATCCTCAAGACGATCCCAACTCAAGGGCATCCGACACGGTCGCCCGTAAAGAAACTTGAAGACGCCATCTTAATGGTGCTTTGGTAACTGTTGTTGTAAGTGAACACTACTAGAGGCAAGAATTTTTCCCAACGCTTTTGTTGGTCCATCATGTACATGCACAACATGTCCTCCAAGGTTTGGTTCATTCATTATGTCTGTCTGTCAGTCTCTGAGTGATACGCAATACTAAACTTAAGTTGGGTTCCCAAGGCCTCTTGGAAACTTATGGCATTGCAGAGAAGAAATATCAGAGAACTACATAAAAGATAGTTTCATACCCAGAAGGGATGAAACTTGGGAGATACAATAGAAGAAATATTTTCTAGTAGAACCACCTCAAAATCAAGGTTCAAAAGTGATACTTGGCCAACATGCCACCAAAAAAGGGAACTTCTACACCAACTAAGC
>JZKD02S1670311.1:98965-122139 GCA_000966675.3 Picea glauca
TGTTATTTTATTTATGTCAGCTTTAGGCCATTAGTTGTAATTATACCGCCTAGTCTCCTATATATACCAAGGAGACATTTTCATTTTGAATCATCTTGTACTTGAACATTTAAGTAGGGTAAAATGAGGTTTCCCCCTCGAAGAGGATTATTATCTGAAATTATCTCTTTTTCAAGGTGTTGAGTACTTTTTCTGAGGTTTTTCTATGCTATATTGGTATTTGGTTCTTAACACAAGGTAGTGTCTCCAAACCTCTAAGGCATATACGATGGCTAATAACTCCAAATCGTGTGTCGCGTAGTTCTCCTCATGCCTTCTCAGTTTTCTCGAAATGTAAGAAATCACTCGTCCATCTTGCATCAAGACTCTGCCTAAGCCTTCCTTGGATGTGTCTTTGCATACCAAGAAGTCTGCATCCATGTCAGGGACCTCTAGTATAGGCGTTGTTGTCAACAACTCTTTAAGCCTCCAAAATGCTTCCGCGCATTTCTCGGTCCAAACAAAATTCTTGTTTTTCTTCTACAATTCTGTGATCGGATTTGCTATCCTCAAAAATCCCTCGACAAACCATCGATAGTATTCTGCTAAACCCATAAAGCTATGCACTTCTGGGACATTTGTCGATGTAGGCCATTCCACAATAGCCTCAACCTTGGCTGGATCCACGACAATGCCTTCGCCTGAGATGACATGCCCTAGGTAGTGAATCCTCGATTGATAAAAAGAGCATTTGGACAATTTCCCATACAATTTGTGCTCTCGCAGACACTGTAGTACCAAGCGCAAGTGCTCGTCATGCTCCTACGTTGTACGAGAGTAAATCAAAATATCTTCACTAAACACTTGGACGAACTTGTCGAAGTACTCGTGGAACACCCCATTCATAAAACTCATAAATACCCCGGAAGCGTTTGTCAGTCCAAATGGTAATACAGTAAACTCGTAATGTCCAAACCTCATCTTAAAGGCGGTCTTAGGGACGTCATCATCCTTGATCCGTAAATGGTGATACCTTGATCGCAAATCGATCTTGGAGAACATCATCGCACCCTTCATTTGATCGAACAGATCATCAATTCTCGACAATGGATACTGATTCTTGATCGTAGCCTTGTTCAGTTGCCGGTAGTCAATGCAAAGCCTCCACGATCCATCCTTCTTTCATATGAAAATAACAGGTGCACCCCACGGTGACACACTAGGACGTATCAGTCCTAGGTCCAACAACTCCTTCAGTTGCATTTTCAACTCTTGTAAATGTGAGGTTGACATTCGATAAGGCATTCTTGCTATCGGTTCAGTCCCCTGTTTCAAGTCTATGGTAAACTCCAATTCCCTCTCCGGCGGCATCCCAGGTAACTCCTCTGGAAATACGTCTACAAACTCTCTCACAACCGGAAGGTGTTCTATACCTTCCGCTACTCCCTTCATGTTTAACGTAAGTATCGCATAAAGCTTTCACCCCTTGCGCATACTCTTCCATAGCTGTAAGGAAGAGATGAACCTTAGGGAAACTCCCTAGTTCCTTCCTACAATAACACATCTCTGTCCCTCGTCATCGACCAAGCTCAACCATTTCGTCTTGCAGTTGAGTATCGCCTCATGTGATTCCAACCAATCCATACCAATCACGACATCATAAGATCTTAATATTGTGACGTACAGGTTGGTCCTCGTGACAAACACTCCCAGGTTAAGGACACAACCCCTAACCTTTCCTCCAACCTTCTGTTTGGCTCCCGAAGCCATCTCTACAAAGATAAACTCGTCCTGTTCGACAACCTTTACCTTAATTCTTTTTAGCACTACACTAGAAATGAAACTCTCGGTAGCACTGGGATCTATCAAAATACTAAGGGTCTGTTCAGCGACGTTTCCTATTGTCTCGAGCACAGTCGACTGATGCTCTGCCTGACGGTTATTCACCGCTACATGAATCTGATGTGCCTTGCACATATCTCCCATGGTAGTGGGTCCTATTGATCCATACACTCTGGTCCTCTCCATAGGACAATCACACTAGTAGTGTGGCTCCCCACATGTTCAACACCGCTTCTTCGGCCCAACAGTCCTGGTACCCGAAGTAGAAGATGACGGCCCACCGACTTGGAACCCTGGTCTATTCTATTGAACTAACCTAAAGTGTTGCTGCTGTGAGTGACACTGTTGTTGATGCTGGGGTACCCGATAAGGTGTCCGCTGCTGAGGCAGCGGTCGCCGGGGTGTAGTGAAAGTGAATCCCCTTTGGAAGCCACGATATCTCGGTGTATGTCTCGCTGGTGTCTGGTGCTGCTATGTTCCAAATGAAACCTGCCCTGCTAGTCTCATTGGAGTCCTGGTTTGACCCCCATTGATAAGCTCCTCTTCTGCTATGGGGGCCTTCTGGACGACATCGTGCAAGGTTTGGGGCATCAAAATCCTAACCTTTGCACATAGGCTACAGTTAAGGCCGAATACGAACCGGTTGACCTTAAGTTTCTCTGTGTTAAGGTGCGGAGCATACTGGAGTAGCTCCATAAAATGGGCCTCGTACTCAGGTACCATACGACCTCTCTGTCGTAAGGAATTGAACTCATTGAGCCGACACTCAATGAATTCCTTTGAAATGTACCTCTCTCGGAACCATTCCTCGAACATTTCCCATGACATGTCTTCAACAGCCATGTTCAACTGCGGTAGGAGCGTCTTCCACCATAGAAGAGAACTCCCCTTTAGTTGAAATACCTCCATGCAGACCTTCATGTTGGAGGTATAATCGCGAAGCGCAAAGCACATCTCCATGTTCTCCAACCATGCCTCGGCAGCTGCGCCATCCGAGGCACCAAAGAACTTGGGAAACTTGACCTTCTCGAGTTCGCGCTCGGGGGAACCTCAGTGGGTGTCGGCGCCCTGGCCTCATCTCTGTCCAAACGACTGATTAGTGCCTTGGACATGCGCTGAAAGGATCTCATCATCTCGATTACATTGCCAATTGTTATCTGCTCCTATCCGAGAACCTGCTCGTCTCCCTGGGGGTTAGACCCCTCAGGTGTGGATTCTACTGGAGGTGTCGTGCCTCCTCCCCTAGCACCCCATCATCTGTCTCCGTGGCATCCTCTAACCATGATCACCTACACACACACAATCAACATGATTAGCAACAACATAATCAAATCATGTCAATGAAAGCCATAGAGAATCCCAAGTTGCGGGTTGAACCCGTTCTGATACAATATGTAACGAACCTCCCATTCGTCACGACGACGAACCTCTTATAAAGAGTAATTTTTTTTTTTTTGTGTGTGTGTACAAGGGTAATGATTATTTTATAATCTGCGTAGCAACGCGACGACAAACATGTCGCATTCAATGGTGACAACAACATAACGACCTAAGACGCACATCAAGTATCTGCATGAAATGAACGACAGTCAATCGACAAATAAATAAGACTGACTACCTATCCATCCTACCCTATGATGGTTAGGACCTCCAAGACACATGATCAATGCTCAAGCCCAAGTTCCCATCGATTTTGACCATTTAAGGTCTCAGGGCTGGCGACTGTTCTGAGGAACAATGAGGTGTCTACATCCCGCCCGACACAAGCAGACCAAGCTTACTAAGCTAAAGACAAAAACATACCCATCAAGATCACAATCAACAAGGTTATCTTCGTTAAGGAAATTTGTGGTAGTGAATCCTTATTAACTCATTAAATTACTCGCTACTATTACAGTATTGCATGGGAGGTGTACTTTTAATCAAACTACAAGACAATGGCAATTAATAAGTAGGTAAGGTAATTAACACAGCTTATTCCAACCTTCAATTCGAACCCTGCAATGCATGTCTAAAGTGCATAATGACATCAAGGTGTAATCTAAATTTAGTCTTAAAACAAATTAGTTGCGCAACTTTAAATTACCGTGTCATCAAAGTACTATCTCAATCAATTGCCTTAAATTGTTATTAATGTCATAAGTATTCTATTTGCAAATCATGATATAATAATCAGGTAGTTATATATATAACAATATATCAAATAGATTATTCACCCCTTAACAACCTTACACTAAATTCCTCATCCCAAAATAATAATAGTAATAATAATTGTTATTATTATTATTATTAATTAATAAAAATAACACCTCATTACTTAAAACATGTTAATCATAAAAGTCTTAACCGTAAAAATCTCAAATCATTCATGACCATGTAAGGATATTTAAATACAGATTTTGTAATACTCATACACCTCGTTCTTTCTGAATAAATAAAGAATCTACACTATAATGGTTCATGTAGTTTTCGATACACCTATAACATGATAGAATAATAAAGGTCCGATTAAAGGATATTATTGACTAAATTTAGCGAAGAAAAGGGGGCAGTAACTGTACGGGGAGTGAGTATAGCTCCAAAGCAATTTCAAGTTTTACAATTAATTTAGGTCATTCCTTTTTCAAGGGCATGGGCTGCACTTGTTACCTGGGCGCACAATTTTCGGCAAAAGGAAAGAAAAGAAAGTTCAGCTCATCAATCCAAAGGAAGTAACGTTCTAATTCTGTAGTCAAGGGACATAATTCCTTTCATCTCTAATTTAAATAATAAAATAACAAAAAGCATTCCCTTTTCAACCACTTTTCATAAATAGCAACTGAAGACAGAAATCAGTAATTACTTAATGGTCCATTACAGGTGAGGACAGTGATTGGTAAAAGTAGGCTGCGAGTTAAGACAAGGAAATGAAATTCAAGCAGTTCAACATCTGGAGAATTTTAACAACAATTGGACACAAGATGGTGGTTTGTTTTCTGAGGGGAAGGTAAGTACGATGGAAGGAGAGATAAATCTACAGTATGTGGGTCTTCTGCCTCTCAGGTGGATTTTCTAATGCGACTAGGTAGGTCCAGTAAAAAGCTAAGAGATGGGAAAAAAGAGCGACCACCAAGGTTTTTTGTCTTTTCATTAAGAACCTAATCAACATTGTCTGTCCATATATAATAAAATATATAAAGTGTAGACAGTCAAAATAATAATAAAAATGATTAAATATAATCAATTATGTCTTATAATTAAGGACACATTCAACGCTGTCTGTCCACAACATAAAATAAATGTAGTCGCTTCAATCCAGAATTTCTCGCTGACATCCAATAAAATAATACAACGTTGAATGGGTGGACTAAAAAGGAAAAATGTCTACCAGTAACCACAACCTCAGTGCAGGTTAAATTGGCAGAAACTATGTTTTCTGGGACGCAGACCTACCATGAGAATTCGGTCAAGTATTAAAGACAGGAACATGTAACAACTATGATATGGCTGAAGGGTAAAAGGACAAGCAATCAATGCGCCTAAATTTACGGTCAAGCATTAAAATGACAGGGAGGAGAACCATATCTTCGCTGGCATAAACATGATATGATAGGGCTATCGTGGTGTGGACAATGCGTTGTTGTGTGTAAACATGGTGAAAACGCTATTTTTGAAAACAAGGTGAGAACCTTACTAACGTTGGGTGTCAGTGTTGTGGCAGTAATATTGTTGGGTTAACAGTCCACACCCAAACAGAGATAATTCAACAATAGTAATGAGTTTGGCCTTTGTGTGGTAAGAGTGGTGAGGTTCACACAATGGAGATGTGTGTGAGAAGTTGTAACTAAGCACGAAAAGACAATATAAAATCAGGTTTAGGTTTAGGTTCCCTTCCATAAATTGAAAGTGATTACAAAAGCATGTGCCAGATATGAAAGGAATTCGAAAATCCGACTGCCAAAAGAAGGGAGGTCGTTGTTCTCCTGTTTGTTTCACTAAGCAGATGAGTGAAGAGGTGCAAGTGCATTGTAATTTTATAAACGCTTCTAAAACTAAAGACAAACAAAGGCTTCTAAACACAAGATCAATAGGCCTATAGGAAACTTTTCTTGTACGTTTGTTCGCTAGCGGTTGTTGTGAATGGAGCAACCAAACCGAATTTTGGGACAGACAAGGCTTTAAAAGGAAACAATGAAGGACCATCAATTATCCTAGATGAGATCGCTGGTAAGGTAGGAGTAAAATATTTACTCAACCTTTGATATCATTCAACCTTAAATCTATCCAAGCAGCAACCAAAATCGTTGAAGTCACAAGGGTAAAATGCTATCCAGGTAGGAAGTATTGCAGAGATAAAATTTTCAGAACACGCAGGGATAAGAAAATGCATGTTATCTCAGCACTAGAAGGTGCAATCACAACAATAAATTTACCTACTTAAAACACTTGCAGATCTAAATCACACATCCTACAACATTCTATCATTCAACCGAAAAGCGTACTGTTGCCTATCGCCTGCCTCGAATGACGTCCGCGCACTCTGTGCCGCTCCTGCTCACCGACTGTTGAGACCTCACCGGTACCTCCCAGCCAACACTAGGGGTACTCTTCTTCCCCCTTAGCCCCCCTAGCCACAAAGGGGCCACACACTATCCAGATGGTACGTCTAGCTCCAAGCTTGCCTTGCAAGGCCGAGCTACCACTCCTCTCCAAGATGGGAAATCCCAACTCCCACAAGTAAATCAGTTAAGTCACTAATCCGATAGCGTAACGTTACGCTAACAGTCGATCCCCTTCTTCCTTCTCCTCCCTCTCTTTTAAAGAGTTTTCCAACCTCCATTCTTTTCCTAAATCTCATTTAATTAAAGTTTTAATAAAAATTCCCTAAAAATTCTCCTTCATACAAGTGTCATACATCCCCCACATTCCTCCATTAATTATTTTATTTAATTAATTAATTGTCTTATTTCCCTCACCCACCTAGGATTACTCCTAAAATCACTCCTAGGTGTCCTTAGATTCCCTTACAGGTTTTAAAATATTTCCCTAAAATGAAATTGCTAAATCGATTTAAAATTAGAAGGTTCTTAAATTGTAGATTCTTTACTAAGTTGGTTTCCCTCTTTTTACCATGAGTTCCCCTTTTTCCCTCTTTAGGTTACCTCCTTTCCTAGTTTCCTAAATTTTATAATTTCCCTCTTTCCCCTTTTTATTAGAGCTAAAAACGGCAGTTGTGCAATTTAACCTCTTTTCCTTTTATTATTAATTTAGAATCTTTTTACACTTTCACAAGTTAAAATAATTAATTTCTTCTTTACCTTTTATATCCACAAATTTTATTTAAGTTCTTACTCTCTTCATTTTACCCAAAAATTTATGAAGAACACAATTATTACTTAAGTGGTTTTTATTTTAAACTTTATTATTTTATTTTTATAGAGATATTTTCTTAAAGATAGACAAAATTTTACCCCTAGTGAAGTTTTAGACTTACAACTTAGATTCTGGACCGGGCGACATTTAATTAGGGGAGTTGTTTTAAAATTTCTTAATGTGTTAATTGTCTTAGGGACATATAGGTTTGTTCCTTCATCATCATCAACGCGACGTGCCCTTCAAGACGCACTACATGCTCCAAGGGTGTCACTCACCTCTTTTGTTTCTTTGCGCGACGTGCCCCTCAAGACGCACTACATGCTCCAAGGGTGCCACTCGCCTCTTTTGTTTCTTTTGCGTGACATGCCCTTCAGGATGCACCACAGGCTCCAAGGGTTCCACTCGCCTCTTGACTAATTGGTAGACACTAATAACCCCTGGAGTCAACACTCCACCAGGTGAACTTGTGGGAGACTAAGGGCTTCTAAGGAATAAGGCCCTTGCCTTATTGTGTGCCCCTTAGAATCATCATGAGCGACTGTCATAGTCTTCCCTCACAACATCGTGGGTCCTCTTGAGCTAGGTAATCGTTAACCTATAGTTCGAGCCATGGGGGGAGTGCTAGTAGGTTGTGGCAGGGCTGCTGTCCACACCTCTCCCTCAACCTCTCTGGTAGTCGTGTGTGACCCCTTTACTCCATATGTGAGTCTGGTCGGCAAGCTATCGTCATCCTACATCATCAACAAATCATGTCAGAACATGTCCACATCATATCATCTAATAAAATGTACTAATATCACAGTAAATCAATCAAACCCCAATAGCACACTCCCTGACTCGATCCGGAGTCCAAGGGGTTCCACTGGACTTTGACCTGATCTACCATTCGATGTCGTAACTATCGAATGCGATGATCTAAGATGCGGACTGGCTCAGTCATGAGTGCTCCCTCGTCTGATACCTGGAAGGAACTCATGTCAATAACATGTGTAGGATCACTAATATAATGTCTCAAAATAGATACATGAAAAACATCGTGCATACGCCTCAAAGAATCAGGCAAGGCTAGTCGATAGGCCACAGTCCCCTTTCTCTCCACAATATCGAAAGGTCCCATGAACCTAGGAAAGAGTTTATCTCCCTTTCCAAACTTGATCAAACTCTTATGCGGTTTAACCCACAAGAAGACTCGATCGCTGACCTCGTAACTACGGTCGACTCGGTGCGCATCGACATAACTCTTCTATCGATCCTGCACTTCTTTAATCCTTTGTCTTATTGTTTGCATTTTCTCTTCCATTTCTTGGGTTGCTTCTAGTCCCACCGGGACCCTATCCTCAAGCCGATCCCAACTCAATGGCGTTCGACACGATCGCCCATAAAGAAACTCGAAGGTTCCATATTAATGGTATTCTGGTAACTGTTGTTGTAAGTGAACTCTACTAGAGGCAAGAATTCTTCCGAACGCTTTTGTTGGTCCATCACGTACATGCTCAACATGTCCTCCAAGGTTTGGTGCATTCATTTTGTCTGTCTGTCAGTCTCCGGGTAATACACAATACTAAAGTTAAGTTGGGTTCCCAAGGCCTCTTGGAAACTTGTCCAAAATCGTCCAGTAAACGTCGATCCTCGATCAGATATAATCCTCTTAGGCACGCCATGCAGCCTCACAATCAAATTGATGCAAACTCTAGCAATGTCAGGTGTCTGATACGTCATACACATAGGAATAAAGTGAGCACTCTTCGTCAGAGTGTCTACCACTACGAAAATCGAGTCATGCCTCCTTGCCATCAGTGGTAGTCCAACAATAAAATCCATCAAAATAACTTCTCATTTCAATTCCAGAATGGCATGTGGTTGTAGTAATCCTACTGGGTGTCTATGTTCAGCCTTTACCTGCTGACATTCTAGGCATCTGGCCACATAGTTGACTATGTTTTCCTTCATTCCCTTCCAAAAGAATAATGGTTTAAGGTCTGCCCTCATCTTTGTGACTCTCGGGTGAGCCATGTAAACTGCTCTATGAGCCTCGCTCAGGATCAACATCCTTAATTCATCATTTAGCAGTACGTAAATCCAACTTTTAAACTTCAATAAACCATCATTGTCAAATGAAAATACCTGATATAGTGGTACCATCATTGTGTTTTGTCCGATAAAACCCTTGACCTCTTTGTACCAGTCATCGTGATCATGTCGTAAAGTGAGAATCTTCTCACGTAGATTCATATGAAGAGGAAACACCGAAAAGATGTGTGGTCTCTGACTCAAAGCATCCGCCACTTGGTTCACTATTCCCTTTATGTAAGTAATCTCAAAGTCGTACTCGCTAAGCAATTTCGACCAACGCCGTTGTTGCGCATTTAGGTCGCCTTGCGTAAAAATGTGTTGTAGTACACAATGATCAGTCTTTAGTTCAAATTTTCATCCAACAAGGTAGTGTCTCCAAACCTTCAAGGCATATACAATGGCTAATAACTCCAAATCATGTGTCACGTAGTTCTCCTCATGCCTTATCAGTTTTCTCGAAATGTAAGCAATCACTCATCCATCTTGCATCAAGACTCTACCTAAGACTTCCTTGGATGCGTCTGTGCATACCAAGAATTTCGCGTCCATGTCAGGGACCTTTAGTATAAGTGTTGTTGTCAACAGCTCCTTAAGCCTCTGAAATGCTTCCGCGGATTTTTCAGTCCAAACAAACTTCTTGTTTTTCTTCTGCAATTCCGTAATCGGATTTGCTATCTTCGAAAATCCCTTGACAAACCGTCGATAGTATGCTGCTAAACCCATAAAGCTACGCACTTCTGGGACATTTGTCGGCATAGGACATTCCATAATAGCCTCGACCTTGGCTGGATCCATGGTGATGCCTTCACCGGAGATGACATGCCCTAAGTAGTGATTCCTTGATTGATAAAAAGAGCATTTGGACAATTTCCCATACAATTTGTGCTCTCACAGACACTGTAGTACCAAGCGCAAGTGCTCATCATGCTCCTCTGTCGTACGAGAGTAAATCAAAATATCTTCAATGAACACTTGGACGAACTTGTCCAAGTACTCGCGGAACATCCCGTTCATCAAACTCATAAATACCCCTGGGGTGTTTGTCAGTCCAAATGGTAATACAGTAAACTTGTAATGTCAAAACCTCATCTTAAAGGCGGTCTTAGGGATGTCATCATCTTTGATATGTAACTGGTGATACCCTGATCGCAAATCGATCTTGGAGAACACCGTCACACCCTTCATTTGATCAAATAGATCATCAATTCTCGGCAATAGATACTGATTCTTGATCGTAGACTTGTTCAGTTGACGGTAGTAAATGCAAAGCCTCCACGATCCATCCTTCTTTCGTATGAAAATAACAGGTGCACCCCATGGTGACACACTAGGACGTATCAATCCCAGGTCCAACAACTCCTTCAGTTTCATTCTCAACTCTTGTAACTCCGAGGTTGACATCCGATAAGGTGTTCTTGCTATCGGTTCAGTCCTTGATTTTAGGTCTATGGTAAACTCCAATTCCCTCTGCGGAGGCATCCTGGGTAACTCCTCTGGAAATACGTCCGCAAACTCTCTCACCACCGGAAGGTGTTCTAGACCTTCCGCTACTCCCTTCTCGTTTAATGCAAGGATTGCATAAAGATTGCACCCCTTGCGCATACTCTTCCGTAGCTATAAGGAAGAGATCAACCTTAGGGAAACTCCCTGGTTCCATCCTACAATCTCACATCTCTATCCCTCGTCATCGACCAAGCTCAACCGTTTCATCTTACAGTTGAGTATTGCCTCATGCGATTCCAACCAATCCGTACCAATCATGACATCATGAGACCCTAAGATCATGACGTACAGGTTGGTCATCGTGAAAAACTCTCCCAGGTTAAGGACACAGCCCCTGAACTTTCCTCCAACCTTCTGTTTGGCTCCCGAAGCCATCTCTACGAAGCTAAACTCGTCTTGTTCGACTACCTTTACCTTAATCCTTTTTAGCACCGCACCAGAAATGAAACTCTCGGTAGCACTGGGATCTATCAAAATACTAAGGGTCTAGTCAGCGACGGTACCTGTCGTCTTGAGCACAGTCGACTGATGCTCTGCCTGGCGATTATTCACCGCTGCATGAATCCGATGGGCCTTTCCCATATCTCCCACGATAGTGGGTCCTGCTGATCCAGACACTCGGGTCCTCTCCACAGGACAGTCGCGCTGGTAGTGTGGCTCCCCACACGTCCAACACCCCTTCTTCGGCCCAGTAGTCCTGGTACCCAAAGTAGAAGATGACGGCCCACCGTCTTGGAACCCTAGTTTGTTCTGCTGAACCGGCCTAAACTGCTGCTGCTGTGGGCGATGCTGCTGCTGATGCTGGGGTCCCCGATAAGGTGTCTGCTGCTGAGGCGGCGGTCGTCGGGGTGTAGTGAAAGTGGATCCCCTCTAGAAGCCACGATATCCTGGTGTATGTCTCACTGGTGTCTGGTGCTGCTGTGTTCCAGATGAAACCTGCCTTGTTGGTCTCGCTGGAGTCCTGGTCTAACCCCCACTGATAAGCTCCACTTCTGCTATGAGGGCCTTGGGGCATCAAAATCCTAATCTTTGCACGTAGGCTGTCGTTAAGGCCGAATACGAACCGATTGACCTTATGTTTCTCCGTGTTAAGGTGTGGAGCATACCAGAGTAGCTCCATAAAACGGGCCTCGTACTCGGGTACCGTATGACCTCCCTGTCGTAAGGCATTGAACTCATTGCGCTGACGCTCAATTAATTCCTCTGAAAGGTACCTCTCTCAAAACTGTTCCTTGAACAATTCCCATGATACGTCTTCGACAGCCATGTTCAGCTGCAGTAGGAGTGTCTTCCACCATAGAATAGCACTCCCCTTCAGTTGAAAGACCGCCATGTGGACCTTCATGTTAGAGGTATAATCGCGAAGCGCAAAGCACATCGCCATGCTCTCCAACCATTCCTCGGTTGTTGTGCCATCCAGGGCACCAAAGAACTCGGGAAACTTGACCTTCTCGAGTTCGCAGTGAATGCTACCAGTGCCGACTGGAGCGCGTGGGGGAATTGCAGCGGGTGCCAGTGCCCTGGCCTCATCTCTATCCAAATGGTTGATCAGTGCCTCAGACATGCGCTGAAAGGATCTCATCATCCTGACTACATCGCCAACTGCTATCTGCTCTTATCCAAGAACCTGCTCGTCTCCCTGGGGGTTAGACCCCTCGGGTGTGGATGCTACTGGAGGTGTCGTGCCTCCTCCCCTAGCACCCCGTCGTCTTCCTCCGCGACTTCCTCTAACAATGATCACCTACACAAACACAATCAAATCATGTCAACGAAATCTGTAGCGAATCCCAAGTCGCGGGTTGAACCCGCTCTGATACCATATGTAACGAACCTCCCGTTCATCATGACGACGAACCTCTTATAACAAGTAAATTTTTATTTTTTTTGTGTATGCGTGTGTACAAGGTTAATGAATATTTTATAATCTGCATAGCAATGCGACGACGAACATGTTGCATGCAATGGTGACAACAACATAACAACCTAAGACGCACATCAAGTATCTGCATGAAATGAACGATAGCCAATTGACAAATAAATAAGACTGACTACCCATCCATCCTACCCTGAAATGGTTAGGACCTCCAAGACATATAAGCAACGCTCAAGCCCAGGTTCCCATCGATTTTGACCATTTAAGGTCTCAGGGCTGGCGACTATTCTGAGGAACAAGGAGGTGTCTACATCCCGCCCGACATAAGCAGACCAAGCCTACTAAGATAAAGACAAAAACATACCCATCAAGATCACAATCAATGAGTTTATCTTCATTAAGGCAATTTGCAGCAGTGAATCATTATTAACTCATTAAATTACTCGCTACTATTACAATATTGCATGGGAGGTGTACTTTTAATCAAACTACAAGACAATGGCAATTAATAAGCAGGTAAGGTAATTAACAGAGCTTATTCCAACATTCAATTCAAGCCCTACAATGCATGTCTAAAGTGCAGAATGACATCAAGGTATAATCTAAATTTAGTATTAAAACAAATTAGTTGCGCAACTTTAAATTACCGTGTCATCAGAGTACTATCTCAATCAATTGCCTTAAATTGTTATTAATGACATAAGTATTCTATTTGCAAATCATGATCTAATAATCATGTAGTTATATATATATATAACAATATATCAAATAGATTATTTTTTTTTTTGTTTGTTAATTTGTGCAGGACCTGCGATTAACCTGTGGCTTGAGAAACCGTGACTCAGGGGCATCTAAGCCGTCAAAATCACTCGGGGATCACACCCGGCCTGAGCCACACCAACCCTTAACATGGTTGGATTTTTTGTCCCCGCAGGTTTCGAACCGGTGACTTTAACATCACGGAGTGGCTTAACAACACACTCCGTCACCGACTGTCCTACACCTCGGGGACTCCTATATCAAATAGATTATTCACCCCTTAACAACCTTACACTAAATTCCTCATCCCAAAATAATAATAGTAATAATAATTTTTATTATTATTGTTATTAATTAATAAAAATAACACCTCATTACTTAAAACATGTTAATCATAAAACTCTTAACCGTAAAAATCTCAAACCATTCATGACCATGTAAGGATATTTAAATACAGATTTTGTAATACTCATACACCTCATTCTTTCTGAATAAATAAAGAATCTACACTATAATGGTTCATGTAATTTTCGATACACCTATAACATGACAGAATAATAAAGGTCCAATTAAAGGATATTATTGACTAAATTTAGCCAAGAAAAGGGGGCAGTAACTGTACGGGGAGTGAGTATAGCTACAAAGCAATTTCAAGTTTTACAATTAATTTAGGTCATTCCTTTTTCAAGGGCACAGGCTCCACTTGTTGCCTGGGCGCACAATTTTTGGCAAAAATAAAGAAAAGAAAGTTCATCTCATCAATCCAAAGGAAGTAACGTTCTAATTCTGTAGTTAGGGGATAGAATTCCTTTCATATCTAATTTAAATAATAAGATAACAAAATGCACTCCCTTTTCAACCTCTTTTCATAAATAGCAACTGAAGACAGAAATCAGTAATTACTTAATGGTCCATTACAGGTGAGGACAGTGATTGGTAAAAGTAGGATGTGAGTTAAGACAAGGAAATGAAATTCAAGCAGTTCAACATCTGGATTACAAATTTTTATGCGTTTTAACAAGAATAGGACACAACATGGTGGTTTTTTTTTTCGAGGGGAAGGTAAGTACGTTGGAAGGAGAGATAACTCTGCAGTAAGTGGGTATTCCGCCTCTCAGGTGGCTTTTCCAATGCGACTAGGTAGGTCTAGTAAAAAGCTAAGAGATGGGCAAAAAGAGTGACCACCAAGGTTTTCTCTCTTTTCAGTAAGAACCTAATCAGCGTTGTTTGTCCATATATAATAAAATATATAAAGTGTAGATAGTCAAAAAAATAATAAAAATGATAAAATATAATCAATTATGTCTTATAATTAAGAACGCATTCAACGTTGTCTATCCACAACATAAAATAAATGTAATCACTTCAATCCAGAATTTCTCACTGACATCCAATAAAACAATACAGCGTTGAATGGGTGGACTAAACAGGCAAACTATCTACCAGTAACGACAGTCTCAGCACAGGTTAAATTGGCAAAAATTGTGTTGTCTGGGATGCGGACCTACCATGAGAATTCGGTCAAGTATTAAAGGTAGGCACAAGTAACAACTATGATATGGCTGAAGGGTAAAAGGCCAAGCAATCAATGCGCCTAAATTTGGGGTCAAGCATTAAACCGACAGGGAGGAGAACCGTATATTTGTTGGCGTAACCATGATATGACAGGGCTATCGTGGTGTGGATAGCGCGTTTCTTTGTGTAAACATTGTGAAAACGTTATCTGTGCAAACACGGTGAGAACTTTACTGGTGCTGGGTGTGAGCATTGTGGCAGTAATATCGTTGGGTTAATAGTCCACACCCAAATGGAGATAATTCAACAATAGTAATGAGTTTGTCCTGTGTGTGGTAAGAGTGGTGAGGTTCACACAATGGATATGTGTGTGAGAAGATGGAACTAAGCACGAAGAGACAATATAAAATCAGGGTTAGGTTTATGTTCCCTTCCATAAATTGAAAGCGATTACAAAAGCATGTGCCAGATATGAAAGGAATTCGAAAATCTGACTGCCAGAAGCGGGGAGGTCATTGGTCTCTTGTTTGTTTCGCTGAGCAGATGAGTGAAGAGGTCCAAGTGCATTATAATTTTATAAACGCTTCTGAAACTACACACAAACAAAGGCTTCTAAACAAAAGATCGATTGGCCTATAGCAAACTTGTCTTGTATGTTTGTTTGCTAGCGGCTGTTGTGAATGGAGCAACCAAACCAAATTTTGGGACAGACAAGGCTTTAAAATGAAACAATCAAGGACCATCAATTACCCTAGATGAGATCGCTGGTAAGGTAGGAGTAAAATATTTACTCAACCTTTGATATCGTTCAACCTGAAATCTATCCAAGCAGCAACCAAAATTGCCGAAGTCACAAAAATAAAATGCTATCCAGGTAGGAAGTATTGCAAAGGTAAAATTTTCAAAAGATGCAGGGATAACAAAATGCATTTTCTCTCAACACCAGAAGGCACAATCACAATAATAAATTTACCTACTTAAAACACATGAAGATCTAAATCACACATCTTACAACATTCTATCATTCAATTGAAAAGCGTATCGTTGCCTATCGCACGCCTTGAATGACGTCTGTGCGCTCCGTGCCGCTCCCGCTCGCCGACCGTCAAGACCTCACCAGTACCTCACAGCCAACGCTAGGGGTACTTTGCTTCACCCTTAGCCCCCCGATCCGCAAAGGGGCCACACACTATCTAGATGGTACATCTAGCTCCTAGCTCGCCTCGCAAGGCCGAACTACCACTCCTCTCCGAGCTGGGAAAACCCAACTGCCACAAGTAAATCAGTCAAGTCACTAATCCGACAGCGTAACGTTACACTAACAAACTATCCCCTTATTCCTTCTCCTCCCTCTCTTTTATAGAGTTTTCCAACCTCCATTCTTTCCCTAAATCTCATTTAATTAAAGTTTTAATAAAAATTCCCTAAAAATTCTCCTTCGTACAAGTGTCATCCATCCCCCACATTCCTCCATTAATTATTTTCTTTAATTAATTAATTGTCTTATTTCCCTCACCCACCTAGGATTACTCCTAAAACAACTCCTATGTGTCCCTAGATTCACTTACAGGTTTTAAAATCTTTCCCTAAAATGAAATTGCTAAATCAGTTTAAAATTAGAAGGTTCTTAAATTGCAGATTCTTTACTAAGTTGGTTTTCCGCTTTTTACCATGAGTTCCCCTTTTTCCCTCTTTAGGTTACCTCCTTTCCTAGTTTCCTAAATTTTATAATTTCCCTCTTTCCCCTTTTTATTAGAGCTAAAAACGACAGTTGTGCAATTTAACCTCTTTTCCTTTTATTATTAATTTATTATCCTTTTACACTTTCACAAGTTAAAATAATTAATTTCTTCTTTACCTTTTATATCCATAGATTTTATTTAAGTTCTTACTCTCTTCATTTTACCCAAAAATTTATGAAGACCACAATTATTACTTAAGTGTTTTTTATTTTAAACTTTATTATTTTATTTTTATAGAGATATTTCCTTAAGGGTAGACAAAATTTTACCCCTAGCAAAGTTTTAGACTTAGAACTTAGATTCTGGACCGGGCAACATTTAATTAGGGGAGTTGTTTTAAAATTTCTTAATGTGTTAATTGTATTAGGTCCATCTAGGTTCGTTCCTTCATCATTATCAACGCGACGTGCCCTTCAAGACACACTACGTTCTCCAAGGGTGCCACTTGCCTCTTTTGTTTCTTTGCGCGACGTGCCCTTCAGGACGCACTACATGCTCCAAGGGTGTCACTCGCCTCTTTTGTTTCTTTTGCACGACATTCCCTTCAGGACGCACCACGTGCTGCAAGGGTGCCACTCACCTCTTGAATGATTGGTAGACATCAATAACCCCTGGAGTCAACACTCCACTAGGTGAACTTGTGGGAGACTAAGGGCTTCTAAGAAATAAGGCCCCTGACTTATTGTGCACCCCTTAGAATCATTGTGAGCGACTTTCACAGTCTGCCCTCATGGCATCGTGGGTCCTATCGAACTACGTAATTGTTAACCTATAGTTCAAGACATGGCGGGAGTTCTAGTAGGCTGTGGCAGGGCGGTTGTCCCCACCTCTCCCTCAACCTCTCTGGTAGTCATGTGTGACCCCCTTACTCCATATGTGAGTCTGGTCGGTAAGCTATCGTTAGCCTGCATCATCAACAAATCATGTCAGAACATGTCCACAACATATCATCTAATCAAATGTACTAATATCACAGTAAATCAATAAAACCCCAATAGCACACTTCCTGA
This sequence comes from Picea glauca, assembly GCA_000966675.3. Taxonomy (NCBI): domain Eukaryota; kingdom Viridiplantae; phylum Streptophyta; class Pinopsida; order Pinales; family Pinaceae; genus Picea; species Picea glauca. Next base: position 116,617 of record JZKD02S1670311.1, read on the forward strand.
CTCGATGCGGAGTCCAAGGGGTTCCATCGATGCATCTGCATCCTAAAGGTCCAAAACCCTGCACACTGAGTAAAACCGATTCAATAGCACCTGTCTATGTCAATGTAGTAAAAAAACATGTAATCTACCCATGATGCATCATACTTAGAGTCAAATGTTTTAATATCATAATAATCCAGATCACTTGCGAGCAAGTGTCCTCAAAGAATAAGTTTTCTCAGTGCGCCATAGCGGGTTGTTATAGGCAGCTACCAACAGACGATGCATATTCCTTGCATGGATGCGCCACCCCTTCAATTTACAAATCAACTTTGATATTCCTATATTTGAAGGTCAGATAGACACAGATGTTGTAGACAAGTGGTTGAATCTACTAGAAGGGTATTTTTATGTCCATAACTTTTCGAATAGAGAAAAGATTACTTTTTCACTCCTCAAAGTCGTTCCCCATGTCAAAGATTGGTGGAAAAATTTTTGTGAGAAAAAGGAAACAAAGGATCCTTCATTATTTATAGTCGCGACCATCCGAGAATCCTTCAGGTATTCTATCAAGGAACAATACTACCATGTCGAAAGTTATGGCGACTTGTATACCAAATGGACCACACTATGAAAAGAAAGAGACCAAGCAGTGCTAGAGTTCACAAATATCTTCCATACCTTGTGCACCAAGATGGGTATCAAAGATTCAGAGAGAAATATGGTGCTCAAGTATCACGGTGCTCTGCATAGATACATATTGACCAAAATGGAATTTCTAGACATCTCATCCTTGGGCGCATCCTACCGATATGCCATCAAAATCGAGCAGAATCTCAAACAAAATACATGAAAATTTGGGCCTGGGAACCCATAACAGCAAAATCTAGGAAGGGGCGGCCCCAACCATTGATAGAAGTAGCCAAAAGAACCTCACTTCAGTAGAGGTCCTCAAGCAACTGGCCCTACCGACAATGCCACACCCACAACCCTACACCATTGGATGGCTCCACCAAGGAAGTGATCTCCTCGTCATCCAATAGTGTTGATTGTCGTACGACATCAAGCCCTTCAAAGATGAGGTCTTGTCTTATGTTTCTCCTCTCGAAGTTTGTTATGTTCTTTTGGGCCAACCTTATTTATGGAAAAGTCATGATGTATATGAGTCTAGGCCTCGTGGTGTTATTATTACTTTGAAAAAGAAATTGTACAGGATACCTGAGTCAGTCCCTCCTAGTTCTATTTACTTGATCTCTGCCAAGCAATGCAGGAAGGTCATCTCTCAGACCGAGAAATTTGTCTTCTTGGGGATTCGCTCTCAGAGTGAGTGAAAGATCGTAGCCACATCTAGGGCCTTCGCGACTGATCTCTCCACACAACAAAAGAAAGTGGATAAGGTCGTGGAATAATACTCATATATCTTCTCCTCTCTTACCGAGGTACCTATGCACTGCCAGGTCAAGCATCCCATCGATTTGACCCTAGGCGCACCGCTACCCAATGGGCCAGTCTACCATCTTTCTTTGTTAGAAAATGAGAAGATCAAGAGGTAGAACCAAGAAATTCTCCACAAGGGGCACATATGTCCCATCTCATATCCTTGTGGGAGCCCAATCCTGCTGGTGCAAAAGAAAGAGGAGAGATGGCGACTCTGCATTGATTACCGGGCCATTAATAAAATCACAGTCTAAAACTATTATCCAATTCCCTGAATTGATGATCGCCTTGATCAACTCATGGGGGCCAAATAATTCAATAATATTGATCTAAATTTTGGCTATCACCAGGTCTAATAGAATAGACATATGTACAAAAGACCGCCTTCAAGTCAAAATCAGGTCTTTTTGAATGGTTGGTCATGCCCTTTGGTTTGACAAATTCTCCAGCAACTTTTATGAGGATGATGGACGATATGCTATGAACTTTCACCAATAATTTTGTAGTGGTGTATCTGGATGACATCCTCATCTACAACAAGACTTGGGAGGAACACTTGCAACATATTCAACAGGTTTTGCACACCCTGCGACAAAACAAACTATATGAAAACTTGGAAAAATGCTCCTTTGGCATGGATAGGGTCCATTAATTAGGCTAAATCATTGATCAACATGGTGTGCATGTGGATCCAGCCAAGATCCAGGTCATCTATGGTTGTCCAGCCCCAACCACACTCACTGAGCTTCGAATATTCTTAGACCTCACTAATTTCTATCACAGGTTCATGTCGGGATTCTCTCATATCGCATGGACCCTCATACAAGTAACCAATGATGGCAGTAAGGCAAACTTTGTGTGGGGCCTTTCCCAGCAACAAGCCTTCGATGACTGGAAGAAGCGTTTTTTCTCATCCCCGGTACTTTCATTATCAAACCTGCAACATCCCTTTGAGATCGAGAAAAATGCTTCAGACTATGTTGTGGGCGTTGTTCTGACTCAACATGACCATCCTGTGGAATATCATAGTGAGACACTATCAGATGTTGTCTGTAAGTACCTTACTTATGACAAATAAATGTACTCCATTGTACAAGCCTGCCGCCAGTGGAGACATTACTTTCTTAGGAAGGAGACAGTCATCCACACTGATTAGAAGCCATTATAGTTCATTCAAACCCAAGGAAAATTGCAGAATGACTACCATCAGAAGTGGTGCACATACTTACAACAGTTCCACTACACTATCAAGTATAAAATAGGAAGCACTGACCGAGTTGTTGATTTCCTCGGTTGACCTCTAGTCGTGACACTCAACACGCTACTAGACTCTTGCGACCACGTGACCTTCGGATGGCCCCACCTCTACGAGACAGACCCTAACTTCTCCACCACCTACCAAAGTTTGGGCGCCAACTCAGTGGTCACTAATTTCCATCTTCAAGACAGGTTGTTGTTTCATCTTGGCCATCTCTATGTTCCATCAAGTGAGCTTGCGAAGGTGATTTGGAAAGCTCACTACAGTCAGGTGGAAGTACACTTTGGCATTGAAAAGACAATAGCAGTGTTGCAGAAACATTTTTACTAGCCAAAACTTTGACAATATATCGACAAGTATATCAGGTATTGCATTGTCTACGATATTTCCAAACCGAACACTAAGAAACACGGTCTATAAAACCCTCATCCTACTCCTGACAGGCCATGGGAATCCATATCCATGGACTACATGTCGGGGCCTCCCATCCACCAAGAGGGGAAATGACTGTGTTTTTTTTTATTGTTGATCACCTTTCCAAGATAGTGATTCTAGCCACCTGCAAGAAGAATGTCACAGCAGAAGCCACTGCAAAGCTCTTCTTTGAACGAGCATGGGTACATTTTGGGATCCCACAAACCATTATCTCAGACCATGAAAGTCATTTCCTCAACACATTCTGGTCGATCCTTTGGTCACTGTTGGATACCAAGCTCACCAAATCCACTGCCTTCCACCCCCAAACAAATGGCCAAAGTGAGGTCGTCAATCAGTTGATCGTACATATCTTGTGCATGTACAATTCAAAACACCCCCGCACATGGGATGAGATTCTTCCCTATGTCCAACATAGCTACAACCGAGCACTAGATAGCTCAACTAGCCATAACCCCTTTCAGGTGGGGTTGGGATTCCAACCATTGGGCCCCATGGATGTTACACTACCACTGGTGACCACCTCGGCTGACTCATCCCCTGCTCCACCAAAAGATGACAAAGACACCCGGTTCATTGAGCGGATCTAGCACACCCACCAACATGTTCATGATATTCTATAAAAGTCTAATGCCAAGTACAAGCAATGCCATGATCAACATTGGGTGCCACATAAGTCTCAGGTGGGAGACAAAGTTTAGTTTTACTTGCAGAAAGAATGCCTTATAGGGCCCCATCGGAAGCTTCGCCCAATCTGATATGGGTCATACACCATCACCAAGGATGTGGGTGACAATGATTTTGAGCTCAACATTCCCCCTTTCCTTGGCATGCACCCAGTCTTCAACGTGGCTCTCCTTTGATGATATTTCCCACCATTATTGGACACCTCAGAGATAATAGAAAAGTTGACACCAATAGAGCTCAAGCTTGACTGCATGCAACAAGAATCCATTGATCAGATTGTGGACACATAGATCAAGGGAACTTGAAAGCAAACGATCCAACTTTATCGAGTCACCAAGGCAGGGCAACTTGCCTTGGTATTTCTCGAAATTTCGGCAATTTACTATTTTTAGCATTTTTTAACTTCTAGGGCCATTTTGAGGGCCTAAATGAAGGTTTTTTTGGATTGAGCTTCTCAGTGATAGCCGAAGGTTATGATTGATCCCCCAAAATTAATTTCCTCGATGATACCTTCCCAACGGGCTATCGTGTGCCTAAAACGAAGATCATATGCAAAACTTACGACCCTAGGAAGTTGATGTACTAACTTACCCAAACGGGGCCCACATGACTTTTGGCGCTTCATCACCTAGGGTTAGGTTTTTGGATGTCTAGGGTCTTGGAAATTAATGTTTATTGTAAAAAGGCCTTCAAAGCCTCATTGTAATCTTCTTCTTGCGAATGAGCGCAACCGTCACATCTCTTCTCAGAGATAAGTCGCCACCATTCCAACAATCTTGTTTTTCATTGCATTTTACAGTTTCATCTTATTTCCTTATTGAATAGAAAACCGATTTTACTATATCTCTATTATTTTTTGTTAAGCATCTTTTAATAATCTGTATTCATTTCATTCTTCTCAAAAAATTGGGATCAATTCAACTCATAAATTTTATTGTTTCAACTACTAATCCTTACTAGTGTAATGGACTCAACCCCATCATTTCTATGACGACTAGTTTTGGGTTTCTTAATCCCTTAATTTAGAGTTATTGGTCTGATTATATGCATATTAATAATACTCGGGTTTTTGTAGTGACATTAACAACATGTTGTCAACATTTCCATCTTCCAATTTCCACAGTCCGTTGAAACTATTGCAAGCATGGTCTCTGAAGTCCTGCATATTATGCCTCCTACATAACTAAGCCTACCAACCAGTCATCAATCATAGATAGACTAGGTGGGATGTTGGGTTTTTCCTCTAAATCCCTAAGCAAGTAGCTTATCTAATCCATATCTCAGATGTGATGGGATTGAATCTACTTGCCTAGACTAGTACTATTCATTTATTCTTCCATACTTTCAAACTTTTCATGAAAACACAAACAACCTCCTCTATTGCAACAAACTCCTCTCCATTCCCATCTCAAATTTAATTTGGATGACACCATAATTGCAAGGATCCACCCAACACTCAATCTCCATACCTTGATGCCCCTACACAATCCTAAGATAATCCTTGTATTAAATTCAAATCACTCCCCAATGTTTTCCATCATCAAGAGGCTTGTAATTTGTAGTGATCATATACACCTACAAATGGCATAGCTCGAAGGGAACCCCCTATCACTGGCATGTCTCCCTATCATTGAAGATAAGCAATTTTTTTACTAGACCATACAATAACTAATTATTATAAAATTCTCTTTTGTAATTTCGAATTGCAAACGTTTTTCCTTTCATCA
>JZKD02S1670311.1:160987-178965 GCA_000966675.3 Picea glauca
TTATCATTAAATCTTTATTACATGTTAAAATATTACATATATATGTAACATTATTAGTCTTTTTCATAGGCATAGAGGGACTATAGCGATCGATAAATCGTTGTCCTGGTATTAGATTGTGTATTGACTAGAAATATTTCCATATTATCTATTGTTGGAACAAGGGAAGTGAAAACATTGATTTTTATATAATAAAAAGTATCATGTTTGTCAAGATCTGATTGGACAACGGAATGGAGGTCTTATTGCCGCCTTCGCTATTCCCAATGTTAAATATGTTGGCATATACAAAGTATTTGATCATATATGGTCTTTTTGAATCATATATTTTATTATGCATTGGTCGAAGGTGGATTAATGCTAGCATTAGTTCGAATATTTCCTTTATCATTTTCTATTGGGTAGAATACATTCTCTACCATATTACTATGTGTGAGTTTTTCTTTATTGTTGCGTGCTTCAAGAGAATAGGCCTACCACACTGCATTTTTTCTTAAATGCTTGCACAGGCCTACGCCCTTCGATGGTCTTGAAAGTCTTAACTGTTTACCTAACAACTCTGACAGTCTTAAATGTTTATTGTACAGATGCATTACAATACAGTTTCATTCATGGTCGACATCGCTGCTCCAATGCTCAATCCTTGTTCGTTTCTTCGTTCCATGATTTTGGTTCTTGTTTGATTCAACTTTGCAAAGTTGAGGTCCTGCACTTGCAGTTTGAGCTCTTCGTGGTTGTTCATTGGTTTGTTGTTCTTCAACTTTGCAAGTTGTTGGATCTATTGTTGCAGTTTGCATATTTTGGGGTTGAGCTCTTGTCATCCTTCGTTGACGAGTAAGTTTCCCTGTTGTTGCTATTTTTCAATGGTGGCAGTCCTTGCCTCCAAATTCTATTGCAGACCATCTTTGTTTGTGCTCTTATTTTCTGTTCCTAGAAACCATGCGTCTTCATATGCCAGTTGTCACATCCATAGCTTTTATGAAAATTGCAATGCAGAGGGGTTTACAAAAATTAGTTCGGACCTATCAGAAGAGGGAACCATCCAGCGAGGTGTAGACACAGGGAATGCTTTTATTCTGTGGGTCGGAAAACTGCGTCCACCTATTCTCTTTCTACTGAGTAAAGTTATGGTTTTATTTATTTTCATTCTTTCTTTTGTTTGGCTCAGTTTCCAGTGTCGGTTTGTTTTCTTCTCATATGGTATTGGGACCAGGGGGGATTGAAGTTGAGAAGAAGAAGTTTGAAAGATACATATGGGGATTGGTACCCTATTTTGTTTTCCTTTTTTTTCTACCTTTTATTTCTTTTCCCTCCTTTTCTTTGTTTTCATAGAAACTGAAAGTATGTAGCAAACAACTTCAAAATGACAGTTGAAGAGATGAAAGAAGTAATATATGTTGAGTCGTATGAAATAGATACACAATCCATTATACAAGATAGCATTGAGGTGGTTTTTCATAGAAATGGGCATTTTAGATTGGATGCATTCTCCTATACTGTTGGGGATTTCCTTTTCGATACATTCCAGGTTCTATTTCATTTCTGGTATTCGTCGACTGAGCTACACAATGGATTGATAGATTATTTCTTGACCTATTTTAAAAATGACGATGCTGAGGATTTGGAGTCCTATGAATACAAACTAGAATCTGATTTTCTTCGATAGTTGCATGGAATACATGATGTCGCTACGTATTTTTCAAAGATGCGGTTGTCTACATCTCTAATTATGCCTGCACATGAGAGGGCACTTTGGGGAGATACATTTGTATACCATGGTTGTCTAACTGGATGAATATATTAGTTGGAATATGGTCATTGACAAGAAAAACAAGATATATACTATCCAAAAAAACGACATCCGACAATCCATATGGCATCTTTTTCCATGATGCCAATGTCGTCGGTGGCCATTATGAACCACTACTGTACAGAAAAATTTCCATATGCAATAGAGAAGGTCTTCATATTTACTTGTCCATTATTTGCAAAGACCTTCAATCGCAATGGAAACGGATTTTTCATCGCATAGATTGCCATGGTTTACAACTGGCAACAAATTTTGTGTCTACCTATGGAGATAGTCTATTCAATGCAATTTGTTGTTTGGTGGCAGTGGAGTTCGATGTTCAGTCGCTGCAGATTTACACTATACAGTCCTTTTGCAATGCAATTATAGGCGACATCCAACAGGCTTTTAGGTGCTTGCATAAGCACCTTTGGCCATATCTCCTAGAAAATATGCTAGCAGTTGGAAGTTGGTTGGAATACCTTATGAACATGGTGCTTCCATATGAGAAAGGGAATATGGAGGGTTGCAAATTCTATTTGCAATGGATATCTATGATATCCAGGGTGAATATCCAGGTCCGGTTGGCCTTACGAGATGCCAATGTCCGTTCATGGTTTACTGATTCAAATTACTATGGAACAATTGACATCCTCTCTTTGAAAATAGATACAACACATATCCATTATGAACCTTTTCCTGGACATATCAGTAGTTCAGGGTTGAATGTCCATGCCACCCAAACGACATCAAATTTGCATACGCGTCGAATGCTTTTTAGTGAAAATGAGACTCCTCCTGGTTGCGATATGGGCATACAGGGCTTGGACAAAAAAAAACATGCATAGAATTCATGACGGTTGTGATGAGGCCCTAGAGGGATTAAACAAAAAATATAGAGTAAGTTATCACAATTTGAAAAAAATTATGCGTCAAATTCATCCGACTTGTGATAAGGCCATAGAGGCCTTAAACAAAAAATGTAAAGTAGTTTCTCAGAAGCTGAGTGAGAGTGAAATTCATTCCATTTTCCATCAAATCATCGTTCCCTTGGGCAAGAAACATAGAGTAAGTTACCACAACTTGAAAAAGGTCATGCATGAGATAAAAAAATGCATTTCTATGCTTCCTTTTAGAGAGAAACTCACATATCACAATGTAAATAAATTTGTTCGTGTAGAACCGAACATAAACAGGTGCGATCGCATATCCCACAATGGTCATGCAACTGTGAAATTTTGTGGTCTACAAGAAACAACATGCAGTACTAGCAATGAAAACTAGGAAATAGTTTCTACCCATACTTCCCTACGAAAGAAAAATTCAAGACAAACCTACATGAAACAAATGAAAGACACTCCTTCCATTCATTGCATGTACAATTTGTGAACAATTGAATTTTTCAAAAAATAGTAAGTCTTTCCAACTTGATTTGCAAGCAGAATACCTTCGCTTGACAGCGCACGATAAACCATTTTCCAGTGGGAAAGTTTGTCTTTCATGCAAACGATCACTTGAAAATGGAAAACTTCCACAGTTTGCAACTCCTGACAAAATAAGATGTAATACAACACTACCAGATGTAAGTGCACTTACGGAAATTGAGAGACTTGTGTCTCTGCGAATTGCATTTGCTCAAATCAGACCTTGGGGCTATAAACAACCCCAGATGGGCTTAACAGGATCAATTATTAATGTACCTATTCATCTAGATGTTGTGCAAAAAGCGTTGCCACAATTCATTAACAATACAATGACAATTGTTGTAGCTCTCAAAAGACGCTTGCGATACAAAAATTCCTATTAGACAAGAAAAGTGTGTGTGCATGTTGTTATGAAATCATTAAAGGAATTATGTTCCAGGGCCCTGTACAAAGCAGAGAACATTTGTATAAATGGCAACTGGAATAGTGTTCTCGTAGAAGAGGATGGCAACTCTGTAGACACTCTCTAAAATCCTAGTGAATTTGATACAAGTGATGAATCGAAGAATGAAAGACCTACTGAAACATTGGTGCATGGATTCACTAATTCACAATGCATTCATGACTTGCAAGACAAAAATTTCGAAATTGCACCTACCGAGGGGCAACGTCCACTTGAAATATTCAAGGACAAATTCACCGAGGAAATGAAATTTCCAACACTCTTCTATGGAGATCCACATGGCACTGATATTACAGAACGATTCAGTTATCATAAAATAGTCCAATGGGAGCTGCTACATTCAAGTGGTTGCTTCTCCTGTCACATAACAAATTTGTTTTTCAAAACAATGTGCATAATAATGGAGCAAATTTTGTCCTGCATGTGGGTTTGAATAAAAAAATGGAAGTTACAAGGAAGAAAATTGTTCGCCAAGGATGTGAAGTACAAAGTAAACCTAAAAAAAATTCTGAAATCTGATATTGGATACATAGATTTCAAAAACATTTGCACCTCTCCTGACTATTTGCAACAAAACAAAAAAATTATTTTTGCAATGATCCGCCAATTGGGCCCACCAAAATTTTTCATCACATTTACAAGTGCAGAGCATTGTTGGGATCCATTGGTGGCTATCGTATCTGACCTGCATAGGAACAAGAAATGTAAAACAGAAACCGATACACTGGAAAATAATGACATTGACTACCTCATAAGAAAATACCAGGTGACATGTACTCGCTACTATAGATATAGAATAAATTCTTTGAGACAATTGATATGCCATGATGAAACTTTTTTTAGAAAAATATCGGACTACTTTTTTGTGACATAATTTCAGAACAGGGGAAATGAACATGACCACGCACTGTTGTGGATAGAGGGTGTACAAATTACGATACCCAAATGAGTATTCCTGCGATTCTCCTGATCTAACAATTTCCGCCACTTGTTAAATACATAATTGCTTCTACTATTATTATTGCAGAAGCAATTAAACCACGATCACAACCACAATGCACAAAGTGAAATATCAATAACACACAACACAAAAGTTTTACCGGGAAAGGGTAAAGCTAAAAACCCCAACTATCATATATTATGTATATCATGAATCATGAAACAATCTCATACAAAACTCTAATCCAAGAGCTCTCAGTACAATAAAATCGTCTCACGCTATCATACACAAATAAGCAAATACATGCGCCAATTTCCGTGTCTAGACAGCCTGCCTCCTCTGCACAATCTCTGCAATCCAAATTCTCACAATGAATCGAAAAATGAATACAATTTCCTAGTTTGCACATGCTCATAAGCATATCCAATGCATGTGTGAACAAATCACAACTGATAGCCAACTGTCCCTTTCACCTGTTATCTCAAGTGGGTCTCCACTGGATCTGACATGCATGTAGTTAACCGTGGTGAATCTTCAATTGCATATGAGTTCACTAATTAACTGAACTCTCACTAGTGCATGTTTAGTTACAACTAGTACAACCGATATTAACTCACTTAACTACACTTATGTTTATGTTACAAATCCAACTCACTCAGTTATGAATGAGATAATAGATTAATATTTATTGTCCAATTTATTTAAGGGAAAAATAAATTAGACACATATTTCTTGTTGACTTTTCAACACTCCCTCTCAACAAGAAAGGGATTATCCTTCACCCCAATCCTGTCTCTATGATATTCGAATTTTCTCCTGGTGAGTGCCTTCGTCAGAATGTCTGCATCCTGATCTTCTGTAGGAATGTATTGAAGCAACATGATCTTCCACTGCACACAATCTCTAAGATGATGATACTGGATATCTATATGCTTAGATCTATCATGAAACACATGATTAATCGAGAGTTTAATGCAACTCTGATTATCACAATAAATCACTGTCGGATCTAAATGAGAACCAAACAAACCAACCAAGATCTTCCTCATCCAGATAGCCTCACATGCAGCTTGGCTCGTTGCCATGTATTCCGCTTCCGCTGAACCAAGTGCCACGGATCTCTGTTTCCTACTGTACCAAGAAATAGTTGTAGATTCGATACTAAAGATCCCCCCTGATGTGCTCTTTCTGTCCGTTGGGCTTCCTGCCCAATCTTCATTCGTGAAGCCATGAAACTTCACCTCATTCGTCTGTCTGTACCATAATCCATACTAAGATGTGCCCTCCCGATATCTTAGGACATGCTTACCCACCTTCCAAAAGAGTTTGGTAGGCTTAACCATCACTTGATTTAGCTAGTTAACTGCATAGAAAATGTCTGGCCTCATATTCACTAAATACATTAGCGAACCTACTAATTGTCGATAGACAGTAGCATCCACTACCTCTCCAAAAGTAGCATCCTCTTTCCTCCAGTTTCCTGAAAGAGGAGTATCCATGGGTTTGCAACCCTCCATGTGAAACTTACCCAGTATCTCCCTGGTATACTTGCCTTGAGACACAAAAAGTTCACCATCTCGCTACCATATTTCCAAACCAAGGAAATAATGAAGAAGGCACAAATCCTTCATCTCAAACTCCTTTGTAAGGTCCTCCTTGCATGAGTGTATTAGTTTCTCATCACCAGTAAGTATTAAATCATCAACATAAAGCACAATGATTAAAAGCTTACCCTCCACCACAATTTGGTATAGGTTTTCATCTGCTTCACTTTTGGTGAAGCCCAACCCGGTGAAATAGTTGTCTATCCGAGTGTACCAAGCATGGGGTGCTTGCTTCATCCCATACAGTGCTCTCTTGAGTCTGCACACATGCGACTCTCTATCAAAGGTCTCAAAACCTTCTAGTTTCTCAATGTACACTTCTTCCTCAATGATCTCATTGAGGAACACAGTTTTTACATCCATCCGATAAATGCGCCAGCCCATCTATGCTAAGAGTGAAAGGATGGATCTTATGGAAGAGTACCTAGCGACAGGTGCAAAGGTCTCACCATAATCTATCCCCTCGATCTGTGAGAAGCCCCGAGCCACAAACCTGTCCTTCTATTTCTCCACACTCCCATCAACATCTTGCTTTACCTTGTAGATCCATCTCAAACCTACCACTGATTTATCAATCGGTCTTGGGACAATTTCCCATACACTATTTTTGAAAATGGAGTCATACTCCTCTACCATAGAATCAACCCAAGTGGGGTCCTACACTGCTTCCTCAAAGGAATATGGTTCAGTCACAATACATTTTCTCATGAGAGCCATGTATCCAACAAATCGATCAGGAGACTGTCTCTGTCTACGTTGTGAAATAGGGGCTCCTATATTTTGTGCAGCATCTAGTCTCAATCTGTCAGCTTCCGTGGTGCACTTTCTTCCATTTCTGATGGATGGCTCTGCTTGAGTGGTTTCCTCTACTCCATGAACCTCCTTATGTGGTTGATCCACATATTGAGACTCATCCTTGGGAACCAGCAGTTCCTCTTCTGCATGCAAGTCTAGCTCCCTCTCAAGTGACAACCGCATGGATTTCCCCTCATTGAATTTTATATCCCATCACATAAGAGTCATATTACTGTTCAAAAAATACACACGATAATTATGGGGTGTTTCTGCGTACCCCACAAAGATCCCAACTTTATCAGTCGGTTCCAGCTTCTTCCTGGCATCCTTGTTCACATGCACAAAAACAAGTGAGCCAAAAAATTTTAAATGTGAAACATCAGGTTTCTTACCAGTAAAAGATTCTTCAGGTGTACTCATGCCAAGTACTCTATGAGGACAACGGTTCTGCACATAAACCACAATATTTCATGCTTCTGCCCATAAATGCAATGGTAGGCCTTGATCATGCAACATCACTCATGCTGCACCCACGATCGTTCTATTCTTTCTCTCTGCAACCCCATTTTGTTGTGGGTTATGGGGCACTATGAGTTTTCTTCGAATTCCTTCTCTGCTGCAGAAGTCTTTGAATTCGTTAGAGATGTATTCTCCACCATTATCGCTCCTTAGAGCCTTCACTTTCTTCCGCGACTCTTTCTCCACCAATGCTTTAAACTCACAGAAATTTGAGAATGTTTGATCCTTCTTCTTCATGAAGAATATCCAACATTTATGAGAAAAGTCATCAACAAAAATAATATAATACCTGTGTTTTGTTGTTGAAGCAACCGAGAATGGTCCACGCACATCCATGTGAATTCTCTCCAAGATCACCGAAGCATGGTTCTCCTTTTCATGAAAGGTGGAATTTACATACTTCCCCAGGGTGAACCCCTTGCACTGATCTGACTGAGCAAGTGTTCCCCTTGGAATTCCAGTAGATATTTGTTGCATGATCTTCAAGGCTCCATGATGAAGATGGCCTAATCTCCTATGTCATAATTCACCCTCATCTCGACTCACCACTATTTCTACCTTGCCTATCATGGCACCGCAACCATATACCTGCAACATGTAGAGATTCGTAACTCAAATCCCTATCTTCTTGACTTGACATGTTGCTTTATGTCGCAGGTAGTCTTTACCACTGCTAAAAACAACATCATAGCCTCTGTCCTCCAACATTGCAACTGAGACCAAGTTTTTCTTCAAACCTGGAACATGCATAACATTTTTCAATTGAAATGGTTTACCTGACTCCCTCTGAAAGGTAATGGTACCAATACCAGTTGCATTGTATCGCCCATCATCGCCCATCTCTATATGCATTTTGAGATCTTTCTCTTCCAAGTCAATGAAAGACTCTTTATCTCCCTTCATGTGGAAGGAAGCACCACTATCCAAATACCACACTGATCCCGATGCACTAGATTCCATGCATGTGATCAAAGCAAATTCAAGCTCAAATTGTGAGACAAGAGCCTCACCAGTTGCATCTCCAACAACCGTCTTGTTCTTCTTCTTCTGCGGACAGTTAGTAGTGAGATGCCCATGTTCATGACAGTGAAAACACTTCACTTTGGAAAAATCTAGCTTCTTGACTTTAGACTCATAATTTGATTGGGATTTATTCCCTTTCCCTTTCCTTGCCTTGGCAGTCAAAGCACAATCCTCTTCATCATCACGCTTTGATGAATATCCATCTCTGGTGTTTCGCCTGAACTCCTCTTGCACCAAATCTGACCTTAGTCGTTCCAAATCCGATAATTTTTCCCTTCCATTGACAGAGTCTTGATAACTGTTCCAACTCTTAGGAATCCCTAGGAGCGCCAAGCTCACCAAATCATTAGCAACGACTGTTATTCCCACACTTCCAAGTTCATCCCGACATTGGACAAACTTTGTGAGATATTTTGGAATGGTGTCGCCTTTCTCCATCTTGATCTTCCTGAGTTTATCTTTGAGCACCAATTTCCTATGGTCGCTACTGTTTTGGAACAGATCTGTCAAAACCTTCCACATTGCATATGGTGTGGTTTCCCATGGATACTTGAGACAATGTGGTCTCGTACTCCCTCCAACAAAATCCACCTCGCCTTTGCTACTTTATTTTTCCATGCATCAAGATTTGCAGTTTCTGTCGCATCCATCTTAGGAACATCTGCGTCAATATAACCCTTCAAGCCATTGTCTTCAAGCACTTCTTCCATCCTGTCCTTCCAAGAAATGTAGTTGGAGATGCCCTCGAGTGCATACTCCAACCTCAAGCCATTGAAAGACATTTTCGATCTCAAATCAAGTGTCACACCAAGAAAATCTTGAAAATTTGAATGTTATCCAACCCAAAACTCAACCCCTTCACTTTCCTCTTGCCCTGGAAGGTTCTCACACCACCTGAGAGAAACTTGAGGGAAGTTCGCACCCTGCCTGTGTATAGCCTGCAAAATTTCCTGTCAAGTTCGCACCCTGCTCCACTGTAGCCTGCGAGAATGCTCAAGAATTTCGCACCCTGCCTTTGTCTAGGGTGGGAGAATTTATGTTCTTGAAAACACCAGAAGTTTTCAGTACTAGAGTTCGCACCCGGATAGAGGCGGGACCTGCGAGAATGAAATTATGTTCGCACCTCACTTCCGTGACTCCGTGGCCTCCGTGGCTCTGATACCATGTAGAAATTTTGATACCCAAATGAGTATTCCTGCGATTCTCCTGATCTAACAATTTCCGCCACTTGTTAAATACAGAATCACCTCTACTATTATTATTGCGGAAGCAATTAAACCACTATCACAACCACAATGCACAAAGTGAAATATCAATAACACACAACATAGAAGTTTTACCAGGAAAGAGTAAAGTTAAAAACCCTAACTATCATATATTATGGATATCATGAATCATGAAACAATCTCATACAAAACTCTAATCCAAGGGCTCTCAGTACAATACAATTGTCTCACACTGTCATACACAAATCAACAAATACATGCACCAATTTCCATGTCCAGACAGCCTGCCTCCTTTGCACAATCTCTGCAATCCGAATTCTCACAATGAATCGAAAAATGAATACAATTGCCTAGTTTGCACATGCTCATAAGCATATCCAATGCATGTGTGAACAAATCACAACTGATATCCAACTATCCCTTTCACCTGTTATCTCAACTGGGTATCCACTGGATCTAACATGCATGTAGTTAACCGTGGTGAATCTTCAGTTGCATGTGAGTTCACTAATTAATTGAACTCTCACTAGTGCATGTTTAGTTACAACTAGTACAACAGTTATTAACTCACTTAACTACACTTATGATTCTATTACAAATCCAACTCACTCGGTTATGAATGAGATAATAGATTAATATTAATTCTCCAATTTATTTAAGGGAAAAATAAATTAGACACATATTTCTTGTTGACTTTTCAACAGAGGGTGCACCAGTCTATGGAGCTGATATCGATTCAGAGATAGAACAATTTGTGGATAAATACATAACATGCAACACATATCATTTAGATCCAAAAATTGTGAAAGTCCATAGACATTACCATACAAGAAGTTGTAGAAAATGAAAAAACTCGCATTCCATATACAACTTTCCCTTGCCGCCAATGAGCTCTACAAGAATCATAGAGCCAATTAGTTTAGAGGACAATGTTGTTGTTGATAAATCTAAATCCTTGTTCGCATTTCTAGAACAAGGAGAATTTGATGAAATGATGAGATTTGATGCCTTCTTGACACAGGTAAATCTATCAGAATATAAGTACAACAAAGCCATACAATGTACGCTTAGGCAACCAACACTTTTCCTTAAACAAAAACTCGCCCATATTTGGAACAACAGTTTCTCCAAGGACATGTCAGTTATGTGGAAAGAAAATACAGATGCGCAGTACGTGCTGAATGCATATGATGCAGCATTGTATTGTACCTCGTATATGATGAAGATTGACAAATCTATGACAAGGGCATTCAAAAGAATACACAAAGAACATGAAAGAAGTCATATCAATGCCATACAAATGATACACACACTTGGAAATACATTGCTTAATCTTCAACAAATGTTTTCTCAGCAAGCAGTTCACATTGCACTTTCCTTGCCCCTCACTTATAGTTCAATAAAATGTGTCTTCATAAACACATCTCCACTTGAAAAACACACATTTGTGCTTAAACCGCCGTTTTTGCTACAACAAGATCCTAAAAATTCATAAGACGTGCTATGTCACTCTATTATTGATTATTACGTCCAATGTCCATCTCCTATTAGGCATATCTGATTAGCAGAATTCGTATCGCATTACAAAACAAATGGTGCACCCATATCAAAAAGAAAAAAAACCCTCTATCATACGGTTTTTCAAATACAATAAACATTGTGACTACGGAAACTATTGTAGATAAAAATTGTTTCTATACGTTCTGTTCGGTGAAAACGAAGAGACATTAAAACAAAACTTCTCTACATGGGAGGTTGTGTATGTTGCGTCTGAGACTATAGTGCACATCAACGAAGCTAGATTTACCTACAATGTTAATCCAACATGGGGTGATCTAGAAGTTTCACTTAATGACATAGAAAACCCCACCGATCATGATGAGACATTCAGAAACTGAAAAACAACCACAACTCCTTCCGAGTCCTATGACTTACAAGTGGATTTGCCTCTTCCTATAGCGACTAGAAGTGAAAAACGTATCAACCTTGGTTTTCAAGTTACAAAACATCCTTTCCTAATTTAAAATAATGAATACCACATAATAAGATGTTTGTTGAATCATGAACAACAAACAATTATAAAGGACATTGCTCTTAAAAAATGCTTGAACATGAACAGTCCTATGCACGTGTTCCTTACAAGCGGAGCAGGAACAGGAAGGACATTCATAGTGAAAGCACTGTTCCAAATGATTGTACAAATCTATGATTCAAATAATTCCTCTTATCCTATGAAACCAAAGGTCCTAATATTTGCATACACAAGAAAAGCTACATACAATGTTGGTGGAACAATAGTCCACTCTGCATTTTTAATGCCTTTTAACAAGTCACAGTTTCTTCCACTTAGCAAGGAAATTTTGGATACATTAAATAAGATTTATGAGGAACTCCAACTTCTATTTATAGATGAAGTATCTTTGATTGGGAGTCGGTTCTTGTATTCCATTGACAACCGACTAAGAAGAATAAAACATGTGAAGACGAAATACTTTGGAAACATTAACATGATATTCTGTGGGAATCTTTACCAGGCACAGCCCATCCAAGATTCTTTGATATTTGAACAACCTACCGTTAACATGGAAACAGTCGCCCATGACTTCTGGAGAGAAAATATTAAATGCTTTGAGTTGCATACTACAATGCGCCAGATAGATGAAACATTCATTGCAATTCTGAATAGAATGTGCACAAACAACAAAACATATGATGACTTGACCTATATCAATTCAAGGTGATTACGACCTGCACCAAAAGACCCAACATTCCCTTACCTTTTCTACAGAAATAAGGATGTTGCAAATTGCAATGCATAACAGCCACATGTTGTCGCTTATGCCTGGCAATGATATCATCATCAATTCGATTGATCTGGAAGAAGAAAACCATGGAAATGTGCCATGTCATGAACATTCAGTCACTTTACCTTTGCAGCTTGTCCTCAAATTAGAAATGTTGGTTGAAATATATGCCTATAACTATGATTCATAGGATGTCTTGGTGAATGGTGCATATGGAATACTAAAAGGCTATATGAAGACAGAAAAAGTGGATGTCCTTTGGATTAAGTTCCATGAACCGCATATAGGAAAGCGACAAGGAAGCAAGTTGTCTTATCTATATAATTCAAACACTGTAAGCGATTGGACATCTATTTTGTGAATATCGAAGCCAATATCGACATCAACAAAGACAGGTCGACTAAAGATTCGAAAACCATTTCTGATTAAACTTGCATGTGCATGTACAGTCCACAGATCACAGGGAATAACACTTGATAATGTTGCATTTCAGCCTGTTGGAATTCAGATACATGGACTTGTATACACAACACTGTCCCGTGTCAGAAGCATAGACTCATTGTATTTACTAAGTCCTCTCACAAAATATAACTTCAAATTGAAACAAAAAGTTGATATTGAAATTGAACGACTCAGGACCACCACAAAATGGAAACTGCACTATGATTACCAATCCATACAAACAAATTCATCTATATCAATTCTCTTGCTTAACACACGCAAATTAAATGCACACATGGATGATATACTGAGTGACTATGAAATAATGCAATTCGATATTCTGTGCTTGCAGGAAACACACATGGCATTATGCATGTAGAACAAACAATTCCCAAATCACAATTGCATATCAAGTTACATTACACATGGGGTGATGATACTGGTGAAAAAACATGTACCAATTTTGGACCATATACATATCGAAGAAAAGAATGTTGAACTAGTGCTTGCAATTTTTTTTTCCCATGAAACAGAAGTTGCATTACTGAATTTGTATGCTGCTCCCCATGCAACATTCTCCAACATAGTACATGTTATTTACGATGCATTGGGCCATTTCCATCTGAATGGACCCATTGTACTTGTAGGAGACTTCAATATTGACATGCTACAAAATACTGGAAAAACAAAAGAATTGAAAAACTACATGTGCAAATACAATCTTTGCTTTCTTTTGAACAACACAAGCCATCTGCAAAACGAACTTATTGACCATGTCTGGTCCAATGTGCTCATTCCTCAATACATTATGTTTATCTTAGACACGTATTGGTTTGATCAAGATACAATTGGTATTGCACTTGAATTATGAGATATACATCAAACATATTGAAAACTCATATTTCTATGTTTCAAAGCATATATGTATAGCTTGTTGCAAAAAACTAAAATAATAATAATAATATTTATCCACCTTCTTGGTTTTCCCTGATTTATACACATGTCGTTCTGGTGAACATACTGTTGGTGTTGTACTTGAATTATAAAATATACATTATGCAAAAAAAAAAAAAAAGGTACATCCTCCCAAAAACTATTTCTCTCTCTATTCATCTTATTCTATTTTTTTTAGTATATGTACATAGTAGTTGCCTTTTTCTTTACATATGAACCTATGTTCATATCCCTTTTGTTTTGTACTTTTGTTGATAGAAACAGACAGGAAAACTAGACGACGCAAAGAACTCCTACCCAGAGGTGTGGAGGAATCCATGCAAAGGTGCATTCTTTTTCTGCCCCTCTATCAATTTATTATCATAAGCTATTTGTAAGGCACCGAACAATAGAGGCCCATTTTTGACCCCGCCAGCCCGATAACCCGCGACCCAGAAACTATACATGGTCTATAAAATCTCAGCCACCCCACAAGTCTTCTTGTCAATTTGTATATCGTGGAACTGTGAGTGCTATTTGTATAACACGAAACAATAGAGGCCTATTTTTTGAGCCCGCCCGCCCAAGAACCTGCAATCCGGAAAGTGGCCAAGTATGGAATGCGATATCTGTAATGGTATATAAAATCTCATGTCCATACTTTATCAAGGTACATATTTAGTTTTTCCTCGTTTCTACACACACTGATCTGGTAACCACATAGTTGGTGTTGCACATGAATTATGAAATATGCACTGGGAGTCGAACAGAGCCCTTTGGTTTGCTTAGCCAATTTTGAGGTGGTCATCCCGAGAACCCAATTTCTATATGGCAGGAATCGACCCAATGTATATCCCACAAGTCTGCGCTCCAAATAAGTGGCTAAGTATGGAATAAGGGATCTGTGCATATTTGGTATATATTGCTCGTTTCTGGGAGCCCGCCAGCCCTAGAGTAGAATGTTGGGCCGACCAACCCACAAATTCGCTTGTCAATTTATTATCATAAGTTATTTGTAAGGCACCGAACAATAAAGGCACGTTTTTTACCCCTCCAGCCCGAGCACCTGCGATCCAGAAACTGTACATGGTCTATAAAATCTCAACCACCTCGCAAGTCCGCTTGTCAATTTGTATATCATGGAACTGTATGTGCTATTTGTAGAACACCAAACAATAGAGGCCTATTTTTTGAGCCCGCTCACCCAAGAACCTGCGATCCAGAAAGTGGCCACGTATGGAATGTGATATCTTTACATGCTCTATAAAATATCATGTACATACTTTATGAAGGTGCATATTTGGTTTTTCCTCGTTTCTACACACACTAATTTGGTAACCACAGAGTTGGTGTTCCACATGAATTATGAAATATCCACTGGGAGTTGGACCGATCCCTTTGGTTTTCTTACCTGAACAATTCTGATTCATGCATTTTTACCATTGGACACTCACCAGTTTCACCATGCACTTTCAGACTTGGCCATTCCTTCCTTGCTTTATCTTCCCCGTGCCCATCACCTTTTCACGTGTCCATAATAATAAAGAGTGTTTATACATATATATATATGTGTGTGTGTGTGTGTGTGTATTGTTTCTAAATCTTTAATGCTAACAGGTCATCATGTAGGCACCGTCTAAGCTGTCATTAATGCATGCAAGGCTCGAGAAGTTATGCCATTAATGAAATATTTGCGAAGGCTTTTCTTATCCCTTCCAAGTCTTAATTTAAAATGCCATGGAATGTCATTCGCACACCGCCAACTTGCTTCCTTCATGAAACCTCCAATCTCTTCCCAATCTTAATTTCAAATACCATGGAATGTCATTCGCACGCCGCCAGCTTGGTTCGTTCACCAAACCTCCAATCCTTAAATGTTCTTCATCGTAACCATCACCTCCACACTTACAAGTATGCAATAATTAAGCTTTACTTGTAATAGGTCACCATACAACACGCATAGATATTGTCATTAATGAGGATATTTTCCATTCGAATGGATTGAAGCAATGTTTCTAGGGGGTTATATTGTCCCCTTCGTTTCTTCATTTCAAGAAGCATCTGGAGAAAGCCAATGTTTCCATAAACTACTGGCAGTAGCTCCAAAACAATTTTGTATAGATACAGTGAACATCTTCCTCATGAGCTTCCCATGCAGAAGAAGGGAAAAATAATTGTATGGGAGGCGCAACAGCCTGAAATTTATAGTGAAAACATGGATCTTGACGTTGATCTGGATAGCATATTCTGCAACCTTCATCAGCCTAGAGAAAAAATTCACCATGCCTACTCAATGGACATGGTTGATACCAAAATTTTTGATATAGATGAATCCTTCATATTCCAGAGTGTTGTTTTTGAAACCGAATCAAAAAAATTAATCATTGAAAAAAGAGATGTAAAAAATAAGAAAAGAAAACATCGTTCAGAACTTGACCTTGCCAATATGCAGGCATCCAAAATCTCTCAACTTCACATGAAAACCAGAGATGCTCTTCATGATTTCATTGGAGTCATTGAGGCCGAGAATGCCAGACTAAAGAACTGGATTAAGGAATTAGAGGAAGCTTTGTTTCCTATGCCATTGGTTGGCAATTCTTTGGAAATAGCCATGCCTGTGAATACCTGCACCCCTGCAACAAATCTAAAAGGGTCCTCCAGCTTCCTTGCATCCTGTAGAGCATATGTGAAGAAAAATATCAACAAAAGAATGGAATTGATTACTAAGTCCTGGGAAACATCAAAGAATATGGATTCCCTAGGGAGAAGTGCACATAACTTGCTCCAACTTCTGTAGATGGATTTAAAAAATGAAAAAAAATTCTATGTGCACACGGTCATCCCTTTTTCCTTTCATGTCAACAACATGCCAGACACAAGAAGAAGACAACTTGATCTCCCATCCAAAAAACAACTCCCTCAATTAGAAGCATGCTGGAAAGAGAAGGTGAAGAACATGTATCTCATCGTCCAATCATGTGAGCAAGAAATATCAAAAAAATAAACAATATTCACAAAGCTCACCAAAAATAGATTTAGTAGGAAAGACAAACGGCTTCCAATACCAGAGCTTAATCGCCAACTCCCTGGTGTTAACCAAGCAAGCTTTCGATAAACAAGTTGATAATTTGAAGGCCTTGTCTTTAAATTTTTTTTACAGGATTCTTGAATATCATGAAGAAGAGGTGGACAACTGGCTAGTCCAGTATTCGATACAGAATGGAGACATTCATGAATCTTTGTGTAAACTTTCAATTGATCTAAGCAAATTAGAAAATGAAGTTTTCAGCATTAAAATCCGCAATGACATCAACGTCACCCCCTTGAGAAGTTATATTGAATAGAACTTGAAGTGGGCCGCCGATGAAATACAACAGGGAAATGCATAAATCCTCTGTTTATCAATCCAGTTATTCAAGCAGGCCACGGACAAAAACCAACAGGGAAAGGCATGAGCAAGAAAACACCAAAATTACTTATATGTACCATGCCTGTAAGTGTATATTGATAGTCCTTTCTTTATCAATCCATTTATTCCACCTTTTCTGAGTAGAAATCTATAGCCAAAAACTGATCTTCCCATTTCTACTTTTCAAGTATTACATTCTACCATGTCCAACTTCTTCTTTCCACAGTCCTATTTCTTGTACATATTTTTGTTATGGTCCACGAGAGCCGCAATCCCAGTCTATATGACAAACACATTTACATTTCCAGTCTATATGAAAAACTATTATTTTTTTCATATATTCCAAATAAAACTATTCTTTTGTCTCCTTATATATTTATGTGTTCCTAGATTTTTATCTTCAACTATGCTGAATGTGAAGTCATTATGTTTATTTTATCTCAATTCTCTCTTTTTTTTTTATGCATATTTTCTCTTGCCTAGTCATTTTCAAAATTAAGTATGACATAAATCACTCACTCAAATTTGAAATATCATATTTCACACACACACACACACACACACACACACACACACACACACACACATATGTTTCTTTAAATTTCCAA
>JZKD02S1670311.1:179116-192282 GCA_000966675.3 Picea glauca
AGAAGTCCACTTGTCAATTTGTATATCACGGAATTGTGGGTGCTCTTTGTAGGCCATGGAACAACAAAGGCCCAATTTTCAGCCCACCAACCCAAGAACCCACGACCCAAAAACTACCTAACTATGGAATCAGGGCTCTGTGCAAGTATGGAATGAGGAATTCATGCATTCTCTATAAAATCCCATCCCCATACTTTATAAAACTACATATTTCATATGTATAAAAGTAAATATCTACTTTAAAAAATTACGTATTTTCTATGTATAATTTATGCTCTCCAGGAACCTATAATTTGATACATTTCAATTGGTTGTATCCACAGACCCCTATTTTAAAGAAAACTAATTTGGGAATGCTATTTATTTGGTCCTTTTGTCCACCTCCCTATGTAACAAAAGCTGGTACTATTTTTTTTGTGCTTTTTTCCACCAACGTATGTAAAACCTATGTAAAGAAAACTAATTCACGAATGCTAAATTTTTTGGACACGATCCCTTTAAAATTCAAATAGTCCGCAAGTCCCATTGTCAATTTGTATATCATGGAACTGTCGGTGCTATTTGTAGGACACAGAACAACAAAAGCCCGATTTTCAGGTCCCCAACCCGAGAACCTGCGATCCAAAAAATTGCTAAGTATGGAATGAGGGTTTTATCCATGCTCTAATTCGGGAATGCTAGTTTTTTTTCTTCTTTTATGTATTCCTAGATTTTTATCTTCAGCTATGCTGAATGTGAAGTCATTTTGTTTATTTTATCTCAATTCTCTTTTTTCTTATGCATATTTTCTCCTGCCTTGTCATTTTCAAAATTAAGTATGACATAAATCACTCACTCAAATTTGAGATATCATATTTCACACACACACACACACACACACACATATATGTTTCTTTAAATTTCCAGGAATATGTAACACGTTTTATTATTTTTTTATATAAATGTCATAAAATTGTGTTCACTACTTTCTTTTTACACAAACGTATAGAGAATATGTCATTTCTTACATCTTTACCACCTGTCCTTCATACTGTTTTCCACAAAGGCCCTTAAAATTAAAATAGTCCGAAAGTATGCTTGTCAATATGTATATCACAGAACTCTGGGTGCTCTTTGTAGGCCATGGAACAACAAAGGGCCAATTTCTAGCCCGCCAAATCGAGAACCCGCCATCCAAAAACCGTCTAAGTATGGAATCAGGCCTCCGTGCAAGTATGGAATGAGGGTTCATAAATTTCAATTTCTTGTGTGCAGGAGCCCCTGTTTTAAAGAAAACTAATTCGGGAATGCTATTTATTGGGTCCTGTTGTCCACCTCCCTATGTAATAGACATTGGCATTATATTTTTTGTTCTTTTGTCCACCAACGTATGTAAAACCTATGTAAAGAAAACTAATTTGCAAATGCTAAATTTTTTGGACACGAGCCCCTTAAATTCAAATAGTCTGCAAGTCCGATTGTCAATTTGTATATCACGAAACTGTCAGTGTTATTTGTAGGACACAGAATAACAAAAGCCCAATTTGTAGGTCCCCAGCCCTAAAACCCGCGATCCAAAAACTGGCTAAGTATGGAATGAGGGTTCCATCCATGCTCTATATATCTAGTTAATCAAATTATGTATTTCATATGTATAATTTATGCTATCCAAAAACAATTTCTTCTGTTCAGGAGCCCTTGTTTTTAACAAAACTAATTTGGGAATGCTATTTTTTTTTTCTGCTTTTGTCCACGAACCTATGTAACTGATTGTCAATTTGTATATCGTGGAACTCTGGGTGGTATTTGTAGGGCATGAAACAACAGAAGACCAATTTTCAACCCACCAGCCTGAGAACCCACGAAACAAAAACTGTCTAAGTATGGGGTGATACATTTCAATTTCTTCTGTGCAAGAGTCCCTCTTTTAAAGAAAACTAATTCGAGAATGCTATTGTTTTCATACTTTTGTCCACCAGCCTATGTAGCAGACGTCAGTACTATTTTTTTTCTCTTTTTGTCCACCAATGTATGTAAAAAGGAAAACTAATTCGGGAATGCTAAAATTGTTGGGCACAAGCCCCTTCAAATTCAAATAGTCTGATTGTCAATTTGTATATCGCGGAACTCTTACAGCTATTTGTAGGTCACAAAACAACAAAAGCCCAATTTTCATCCCGGCAACCGGAATGAGGGTTTTGTGCATGATATATATATCTACTTAATCAAATTACATATTCAATATGTATAATTTATGCTATTCAGGAACCTATAATTTGATAAATTTCAATTTCTTCTGTCCATGAGCCCTTGTTTTAAAGAAAACCAATTCTACAATCACTACTTTCTTTCTACTCAAACGTATAGAGAATATTCCATTTCTTGCATCTTTACCACATGTCCTTCATACTGTTTTCCACAAAGGCCCTTAAAATTAAAATAGTTTTCTTGTCAATTTGTATATCACGGAACTCTAGGTGCTCTTTGTAGGCCATGGAACAACAAAGGGCTAATTTCCAACCCGAGAACCTACCATCCAAAAACTGCCTAAGTATGGAATCAAGCCTTCGTGCAAGTATGGAATGAGGGTTCATAAATTTGAATTTCTTGTGTGCAAGAGCCCCTTTTAAAAAAAAAAAAAAATTCGGGAATGCTATTTATTGGGTCTTTTTGTCCACTGCCCTATGTAACAGACATTGGCACTATATTTTTTCTGCTTTTGTTCACCAGCGCAAGTAAAACCTATGTAAAGAAAACTAATTCACGAATGATAATATTTTTGGTCACGAGCCCCTTAAAATTCAAATAGTCCGCAAGTCCGATTGTCAATTTGTATATCACGGAACTGTCGGTGCTATTTGTAGGACACGAAACAAAAAAAGCCTGATCTGCAGGTCCCCAGCCCGAGAACCCGCGATCCAAAAACTGGCTAAGTATGGAATGAGGGTTTCTTCCATGCTCTATATATCTAGTTAATCAAATTACATATTTCGTATGTATAATTTGTGTTGTCCGGGAACAATTTCTTCTATCGAGGAGCCCTTGTTTTAAAGAAAACTAATTCAGGAATGCTAGTTTTTTTTCTTCTTTTGTCTACGAACCTATGTAATCAATTGTCAATTTGTATATCGCAAAACTCTGGGTGGTATTTGTAGGGCACGAAACAACAAAAGACCAATTTACAGCCCGAGAACCCGCGAACCAAAAACTGTCTAAGTATGGGGTGATACATTTCAAATTTTTTTGTGCAGGAGCCCCTCTTTTAAAGAAAACTAATATTCTATTTTTTTCATACTTTTGTCCACCAGCCTATGTAACAGATGTCAGTACTATTTTTTTTCTTTTTTTGTCCACTAGCGTATGTAAAAAGGAAAACTAATTCAGGAATGCTATACTTGGTGGATACAAGCCCCTTCAAATTCAAATAGTCCACAAGTCCCATTTTCAATTTGTATATTGCGGAACTCTTGCAGCTATTTATAGAGAACAGAACAACAAAAGCCCAATTTTCAGCCCGCCATCCAAAATGAGTGTTTTGTGCATGATCTATATATCTACTTAATCAAATTACATGTTCAATATGTATAATTTATGCTATTCAGGAACCAATAATTTGATAAATTTCAATTTCTTATGTCCAAGAGCCCTTGTTTTAAATAAAACCAACTCCAATTGTAGGCCCTATGCAGGGCCTTACATTTAAAATAGTCTGCAGCTCCAATTGTCAATTTCTATATCGCAGAACTGTAGGTGCTACTTGTAGGACACAAAAGAAGAGAAGCCGAATTTTCAGCCCACCAGCCCGAGAACCCGTGATCCAAAAATTCAAATAGTCTGCAAGTCCAATTATCAATTTGTATATCGCGGAACTCTCGGTGCTATTTGTAGGTCTCAAAACAACATAGGCCCAATTTTAAGCCCGCCACCCCAAGAACCTGGAATGAAGCTTATGTGCATGCTCTATATATCTACTTAATCAAATTACATATTTTATATGTATAATTTCTCCTCTCCATGAACCTATAATTCCATATATTTCAATTTCTTTTGTCCAGGAGCCTCTGTTTTAAAGAAAACTAATTCGGGAATGCTAGTTTTCTTATGCTTTTGTCCACGAACATATGTAACAGACATTGGCCCTTAAAACTCAAATAGTCCACAAGTATGATTGATAATTTGTCTGTCGCGGAACTCTGCCTGTTGTTTGTAGGCCACAAGACAACAGAAGCCCAATTTTTAGCGTGTCAGCCCGATAACCCCCATGCTCTATATATCTACTTAATCAAATTACAGAACTAATTCGGGAATGCTGGTTTTTTTATGCTTTTGTCCACGAACCTATGTAACAGATGTTGGCCCTTAAATCTCAAATAGTCCACAAGTTTGATTGTCAATTTGTATGTCGCGAAACTCTAGGTGCTATTTGTAGGGCATGGAACAACAGAGCCCGATTTTCCGTGTGTCATCTCGAGAACCCGCCATCCAAAAACTGCCAAGTATGGAATCTCATTCCCATACTTTATAAAAGTACATATTTCGTATGTATAAAAGTAAATATCTACTTTATAAATTACAAATTTCATATGTCTAATTTATGTTGTCCAGGAACCTATAATTTGACAAATTTCAATTTATGTTGTATCTACGAGCCCTTGTCTTAAAGAAAACTAATTTGGGAATGCTAATTCTTTTGTGTTTCCATGTACTTCAACTTCCCGCCCACGTGTCTATACTCAGTTTCATTTATTACCATTCCAACCTGGTAGGGACTACACTGCCATGCAACACTTGTTTAGATTGAGGTTGTTTAAACATTAGACTTTTTGGATTTTTTCGTCATAATTTTGCTAGAAGGATTTTGGTAAAATTATCATTTTATTTTATTTAAATTTTATTTTTGAAAACATAAATGGATTTATCACCTTGAAAAATTCTCACGACATTTGAATTATAGACTTAATCACTTAAATCTGGAATTTCAACATTTTTTAGTCAAAATTAATGTAAAAATATACAAGTAAAAACACCAAAAGGTATAACATTTAGACTAGGATATTTAAATTTACTCTAACATTAACATACAAAATATTAAATTCTCTACAATCTAATATTTATTACATATTAAGATATTACATAGATAATTCAAATTCAATCTAAGTACACATATCTCACATAAATCAGATTTAGTTTTGACATACATATCTCAAGTGACGTTATAGCAATCTTCCCTCCCGAGCGTCTTTTTTGGTAGGTCATCTGAGTGTGTGATTTTAAATTTTTGGCCAATCCATAACTCTGATCAATTTTATGAGCATATGGGTTGGTTTAAAATGGGGAAAAAAACCTCAGGTATGCTTCTAAAACACATGAAACTTTGATAATGCGAAACTCAAGCTACCCCTGAAAATATGGCCCCATTTTTTTACCTGAAAAATGAATGAGTTTGCTCCCGATTTAACCTACTCCAATTAGATAACATACATGTTCATTGGCATTTTAACACTTAAATTCATTGTTATGAATAACCATCACATCACAATATAAATTTGTACAAATTATATAATGTACAATTTGTACAAATTATATAATGTACAATTTGTACAAATTATATAACGTACAATGTCCATGTAAATTTTAACATGTGAATCCATTGCTATGAATAAATATACAACAAGTGTAGATTTTTGGGTTTTTTGGTCCCGTTAGAAAGAATACATCCCCTTTTGTAATATGAAGTGAGGGGTGGTTCTATCTTTCATGGATAGAAATGAATCAATGATTTGGAGGATGCCATTAGTCCTAGAACTTTATTTGCATAATTATTATCCATCACGGTTCAACAAACAACTCTAGAAGACACACCAGGCACATCCACCATAGTTAAAAGGGATGCAAATTGCTAAGCACTGTAATATTGAACATAGAATACAACATAAACAAAAGGATCACTACAATTTTGGAAGCATGGGAAGTTGGTACAAATCTAAAGAGACTATCACAAATAATTTTTACTTTGATTGAATATCTACAACAAGACCTAGATAATGATGAGTATTTTTATAAAACTTATCTGAGTACATTTGTAGCCCGAGTGTCATGCATGAATGATTATACTAGGAAGCAACATGATTTACCCTTTAATAATATATTGAAATAGATCAAGGGAGGATATTTTGCAAGGATTGAGATCTTGTGGGAGTTTATTTCAAGTTGCAAGAGGATTGGGGATAAAATGAATGATGAATTTCTTAAATCACATGCAATAACTAAAGAACTTGAGGGCCCACCATTAATTAGGGAATCAAAAATGTTAACCAAAGATAAATTGGAATCCGAGTTAAATATACTCAAGATTTCATGGGGAAGTGAGTTTGACAGTCTCATTAGTTTCTTGGAAGAGGAAATAAAATGATGGTTGGTTAATTTTTTAATGATAAGGAAGAGCATTTGGCCACTATAAAGAGTTACGTTTCGAGTGAAAAGTTATTGAAGATGATTTATTTTCCTTTTGGTTAAAGAAAGACATAAAGGTTCCATCATTAAAGGAATATATTGAAAGTTGGATCAAAAGTTCATTGAATGAAATAACCAACCCTCAATAACTACCAAGAAATAGTTACACCAGAAAATATCACGATCTAGCCTATTTATGAATCTCTTTCAAGTGATTTAAAAAGAAATTCCATCCATCAAACCCCATTCTCATTTTGTGAGTACATTTTTCTTCAAAGCTTTTGTTTTTCTTTCTTTTTTCGTCTCAATCTGTGATCACCCAACTTTATGATTTTATTGTTTACCTGTAAAGTTGATCCCTAATTCTTGTTTCTCTTTTCTTCCAATTTATCTATGCTATTATAATCTCGACTAGAGCCACATCCCAGTATACTAGGGACAAACCCATTTCATTTATCGTTTGAGTATTAGGAATATTATGTTTTTCTTTTAATGCATACAGTTTATTTCAAGTTGGACAACCAATATGTATTATTGTTTTAAATAATTTCATAGAGAGTTACTTTTAGAGCTCGTAACTTTTGTGATTTATGAATTTTATTAAATCATGAGATCTCAATTATGTGTTTCATTTCCATCCTTACGATATTAAATGTTTTAAATAATTTAAATCCCTTTGTTTTGGATGTTGAGTTATCTTCTCTCTCTCACAGACACAGAAACAAACACATATTTCTTCAAAGCATTATTTCCCTTACTTTATGGATGGATTTGCTGGAATAGATATTGTTGTATTGTTTATTTTCATTTCAAGTCATTATTCTATTATGGTTTTACAGTTCTCATGTAGTTATTGGTTTTCCCACCTGGTCCACTCTCAAGTTTTGATGGTATGAATGCTAAATTTATTATTTTTATATAACTAAATAAATATGAGTGAGAAACATGAGTACCACCCTTATACAAATGAAGAGGGAATCTTAGAAATATTTTAAGAAATCCCTATGAGATTGACTCTTGTTCTTGATAGGAAAATAGATCAACAAGGGGGAAACCTATAGTTGATCAAATCTCTAATTACCATACACTTCCTAATATATCAGATTACATTGGTTATACTTTTTTATATGGTTCTATATACCTCCTAGGAACTTTCTAGTAGGTAAATCCTAGATGGACTCAATACACAAAAACCTATATATGTACTTAAATGGGTTAGTGTAGGACCCTAAAACATTCACTCCAAAATTTAAGTGAATTATGATAAATAAAATCTAATTGTACATGCAAAGTTCTAAAATAGGAGAAATCTTCACCAATTGTGAGTATTCATAATAAATTCATATAAAACATAGGATTCATAATTGTCATGAATGGATGACCCAATATTCATAACCAATGATGTAACTAAGGATCATAGGTTGGAAATATAATTCGAAAATTTCTATTAGAGGTTAGTGAAAAATAAGCTTTTTGTTTCATACAAACTTCTTTTTTAGGGCTCATAATTTTCTATCATTGTTGAGAACCTCGATGCATTATCATTTTTGGTCAAGGATGGCTATGTTGAAACAAAAACTAATAAAAATGGGGAACATTGGATTCCTAAGGACATACTCTTGAGCTCACCTTAAAATTGATGTTTTTTGTTTCCATTACATATAAGAAATAAACTGAAACATAGAAAAAATGAATGAGAAAATAATCATAATGTTTTATTTTAATATTTTATAATCTTACTTGTATATTATTTTATATTAGGCCATTATTATTGAATTAAAACTACATTATGTTTGTACTATGTCATGTTCCTTGAACTTATTTTTCTTGAAACCATACTATGTTTGTATTATGCAAGCTCCCAAATTTTTCCTTGAACTTATTTTTCTTGAAACCATACTATGTTTGTATTATGCAAGCTCCCAAATTTTATCTAACCATTGAAGATAGGTCAAGAGGCATAAATGATACATGGTTTGTCTTAGGCATTGATTATTCTAAATGGACTGTAAATTCATCCCTACAAAATTCATTTTTAATTTATTTTGGTTGTTTAGTTATATACATTTTTCTAAACTTAAATTGTCTATAAATTAAATGAAAACATATTAGATGAAAAATAAATAGAAAGAGTGAAAGAATTCTTTAACTAATCCAAGAAACTAATAGTTTTTTCTTTCATTTCTTTTGTAAATTGCACTGTATATATAAGTAGCTCATAATTTCAATTTTTTATTTTATTTTTAAATATGGATAATTGTTTGTAGCTTGAATTTCCTTTTTATTTGTAAATATAGATAGAAGTTGAAGGGTTCATAGTGAAAGGGAATATTTACACTATCCTATGTTTTATATACAATTATGTTTAATGTGTTGATTAGAAATAGTGTTGAGATTATTTGTACACATTTGTGTTTTTTCTCCAACTTGTGGTTGCATATGTTTTGTATTCCCTAGTATTATATTAAAGCTATATAATTTGCATCTATGAAAGATTTCATTTTTATACACTAGGTTCAATGATTTTAATTAATAACTATTGTTTTAGGTAAAAATATTGAAACTCAATTTCTCTATTTTATCCTTGCTTGGGATCATGTGAGTTTTATGATAAATTTTCTATAATAAAAAAGTTTTAATATGTAATTAGGGCGATAAAGCCATTGAAAAGCATTATCTCATGGACTTAATTTTTTTTAAATGGAATGCTCTTGTACATTGCCTTAAATTTCTTTGAAAAAGCACAACATTGCATGGAATGATTCTCATAATCACTTGTTTTAAATTATTTTGTCGCTTCTTTTCAATATTGATATATTTAGAGATATTTTACATAGTCATATTATGTATTGATATGCAAAAATAAAAATTTTAGTATATTCACACATTTGGAATGAAAATTAATTGTTTTAAATTTAAAGAACAAAATATCAAGGGTTTATACAACTAAATTAGGATATGTAGAAAAAATGGAAGAGGAACAAACATGTGATAACAAATGGCGGTGCAGAAAAATATGAAATTTAAAATTTTTCCTTTCAAATGTTAGCATTTATAATAAATACTTATCTCGATGATGGGTAAAAAAGAAATTAGCATGGAACATCATGGTACATAAAAACCATAATGTGTAAAAAAATGGAGAATCAATAAACTATTTATTTGTACATTGTCCATGTGCAAAAGAGGTATGGGAAAAAGCAATCAAAACTGGACTTTTTTAATTGAAATTGACATTTTTCTTATCAAAATACATAATTTTGAAAATGAAAATTGACATTTTTGGAATTGACATTCATAGTGTTGAATTCAAAATTTGCATTTTTGGGATCAAAATTCACACTTTTTAGGTTTTAAATGATTTCAAATTCACTCTTTTGAAATTCAATATTGTAACTTTTGATTCCAATTTTGCACTTTAGAATGGCTAATTTGACGCTTTTAGTATAAAACTTAACACTTTCATAGTCTATATTTTGCCTTGTTATTTCAAATTGCAAATTAAATTGGGGTTTATTCTTTGATACTCAATAAATGCATTCCATAGGTTTATTGAGTGAGCCCTCTATGGAAATGACATGAAGAACATTTGTTTAGAAACACATTATTTCATGTCTTCTTTCATGATAGGTTTGTTAAAAGTATCAAATTTACTAAAAGTATAAATTTTGGGTAGTTATTGGATGCAAAATTTATTTTTTCATCTAGAAATAGCCCAACTTGATACTTTTAATAAGCCTATGAAAAGATAAGTTGAAAATACATGAAAATTTGTTTTCTTTCATTTCCTCCACAATCCATAACCCCGATTTTATTATTTTTTTTAAGAAACCTATTTTAGATCCCAAATTTGTCATAATATGAAACACAAAGAATTAATTAATTATATCACCAAGGAATTCATAAAATTTAATCCTTCATTCACGTTAACGTTGAAAATTTTAACTGAGTTCATCTCTATGTGTAGTAGTAGTTTGTCAAATACATTAAATACAAGTTACATGATCTCACAACTATCTCAAAATAACACTTGGGTTGGTTAGTAATAATGAAATTCACAAATTAGATTAATAATTACATTGCATTGACTTCATCTTCTTCTTACACACCAACTATAAGGGAATGATCAGGATGGATTAAACTCATAAATGTTATTATTTAAACTACTAATCCTTACTAGTGCAATGGACTCAACCCCATCATTCCTATGGAGAATAGTTTTGGGTTGCGTAATCCCTTAATTTAGAGCTATTGGTCTCATTATATGCATAGTAATAATACTCGGGTTCTTGTGGTGACATTAACCACATGTTGTCAACATTTCCATCTTCCAATTTCCACAATCTGTTGAAACTATTGCAAGCATGGGTCATGCAGATTATACCTCCTTATACATTACTAAGCCTACTAATCGGTCATCAATCATAGATAGACTAGGTGGCATGTTGAGTTTTTCCTCTAAATCCCTAAGCAAGTAAATTATCTAATCCATATCTGAGATGTGATGGGATTGAATTTGCTTTCCTAGACTAGTACTATTCATTTATTCTTCCATACTTCCAAACTCTTCATGAAAATACAAACAACCTCCTCTCCATTTCCATCTCAAATTTAATTTGGATGACACCATAATTGCAAGGAGCCACCCAACATTCAATCTACATACCTTGATTCCCCTACACAATCCTAAGGTAATCGTTGTATTAAATTCAAATCACTCCCCAATGTTTTCCATCATCAAGAGGTTCGTAATTTGTGGTGATCATATACACCTACAAATGTCATAGCTCAAAGGGAGACCCTTTGTGGAATGTCTCCCTGTCACTGAAGATAAACAATTTTTTTACTAGACCATAAAATAACTCATTATCGTGCCTGCACGGGTGTAGACGGATTGGCAAGTGTCGTGTAAATGGAAGGAAATTTGTAAAAATGAAGTCTCATGTTCGATTCTCACCCGGACTTACTCGTGCACCATTCTTGCGGGCTGGGTGGTTGCACCTGGGGTTATAGTGGTAGCCGCTGGGGATCGACCCCGTGTCACGCGAGTACGAGAACCGCGAAGTTTCCGATTCCCCCAGTAAAAAAAAAAACTCATTATCGTAGAATTGTCTTTTGTAATTTCAAATTGCAAACCTTTTTCCTTTCCATCATGATGATGAAATCCCACCCCCAAGGAGAATATTGCAATAGGGCTCACTTGTTGGACACACGGAATGATCTACCCAATAAGGTGATCTACTAGATAAGGTGACCAAACAAACTATAGTCCGTCTTTTGACCAAAAAATTCTCAGGGGTGAAAATCAGAACAAGGGTGCACCATTGGTTTGGGTGACCAAGGAATGGAGATCCAATGCTGGGATGATATGAGAGTAGCCAAGAGGATGTGGCTATCTCGGTCTGAGTCCCGGGGATCAATGAGAGAATATTAGTGCATCCATAGAGTAGTTTGTACTTACTTCATCCCAGCAAAGGAAAAACCAACAAGGGCGCAAACCCGAGGTTGGTGCGCCCTCCTTTCTACCTTAGAAACTTGTAGGAAAACAATTTTCTCAGTGAGATGTTGTCTAGCTAATGGAGTAAGTTCACTCTCAGAGGTGGAAGCATGGAAAATAGAGCAACCATGATGCATCCATGAATAAAGGCGCACTGGCTAACCCTGAGAACCCCCCAAAATGAAAATGCAGCAAACGTGAAATGTAAACTCAGAAAAAAAATATCAAATGAGAAACATAGCTTCAGGAAAAAGATAAGAATTCTTTATTTGAGTCCCAGTTCACCTTATATACTGAGGGAATGATTTATTTACATGTTCTTAATTAAGTAAGATCAAAAGGTGAAAATGGTTCGTGCCTAGGTGGTTGACATGTGCGCCCCATGTGGGCGTTCCCCTAGGTGGCCTCCTTGGCCCAATTCCTCCCTGTTTAGATTTGGAAGCGTCCTAAATTCCATGAGAAGGTGAGGAAACTTGTTGTGCAATACTTCAGCTATGATCCACTTTGCCTGAGCCAGAGTTTGGCCTTGGTAGGATACCAGATATGAAGTGTATTTTTGGTGCCTTGTAGAGCGAGTCTGGGTGTCGAGTAGAGTGTATTTGGCCAATGGGAGTTGGAAATCCGAAATGTTGTCTACTGGATGAGTAATGGTGACTGGTTCTTCCAAGAGGGGAGGCTCAAACAAATTTAAGTGATTTACATTAATAACATTGTGGATTCCCAGTTGTGGTGGAAAATCCAACCTATAAGTATTTTCTCCAGTCTTCTCGAGGATGGTATACATACCATATCTTATTGGCAGAAGCTTTTGATGTTGGAATTTGAAGAGATTCTTATCCAAGTGTAACCAAACTTGATCCCCCAGTTGAAAGGACATGAAGGTCCTTTGTTTGTCATGGTGTCGCTTGGCATGCTCTTGAGTTTCTTTAAGTGTTGTTGTTACTACAGTGTGGTGTTGTGCAATTTGTTGGAGAAACCGTTGTTCTGAGAGTTGTTATTATTGTTGATGGAAGGTACCTTGAGGATCCCAAGTGAGTGGGAGCTCGGTTGGATATGTTAGTTGGAAGCCCAAGAATACTTCAAAAGGTGAAAAACCTATAGGAGAATCTGTTTCCTTATGGTAGCTATGTTGTAGAATGTGCAAGTAATTGTCCCATTGTTTGTTGCGCCCAAAGTGAGTTTGGAGAACATGAACCAAGACCCTATTGACAACCTCTGTTTGGCCATCCGTTTGAGG
>JZKD02S1670311.1:196704-206857 GCA_000966675.3 Picea glauca
CATCCTGTCATATAACTCAAAGCATCATAATGAAAGAAAAGTTTTATCATCATATAAATCCAGATCACTTGCGAGCAAGTGTCCTCAAATAATAAGTTGGTAAGTGCGTCAGAGAAGGATGTTACAGAAGCGAGAATCTCTGTCTGAGATGATAGTACTTGGGAGGACAAAATGGGGCTAGACATGTCAGAAGTAAATTTATGTTGTTTACGCTATTGTAGTAGTCTTTGTGCATGGGATAAAAAGTGCCATTTTTTTGAAGAAAAATACCACTACCAAGATTGCATCATTTTGATTTTGGATTGTTGGAAGTCCACTGAGGAAGTCCATTGATATTGACTCCCAAGGGAGAGAAGGAAGAGGCAGTGGTTGATATAACCCATGCTCCCAGTTGTATGGATTGGATTGTGAGCATAATGCACAGGCTCTAATAATTTTTTCAACTTGAGGCTGTGTGGAAGGCCAATGTAAATGGCATTGCAGATGTTGGATGGCCTTTATGGTATTGAAGTGACCCCCATAGGTTGAAGCATGCACCTCCATGATGAGAAAGAGGTGGTCCTCTAAGTGTGGAACACATAACAAATTCAACTTATAGAGCCGCCCATCTCAAATAGTGTAGTCTAGGAAGGGGGTCTAATTGATCACTGTGGGAGTTTGCAATGCCCCCAAAATCTCTTGAAATTCGGGGTCAGTAGCATATTGATCCTTCCATGTGTCATAGGTAGCACAACGCACTTCTAGAATTGAAAGAACTGGAGTGGGATGTTGGCTTAGCAAATCAACCATCCTATTAGAAGTGCCTTTCTTATATCTGATGACTAAGTGAAATTGTTGAATATAGGAGGCCCATTTAAGGTGCCTTTGTTCCCGAATCTTCGATTGAGAGTTGATGAAAATCAAAGGGTGGTGGTATGTATGCATAATTGTTCATTTACCCAACAAATAATGCCTCCATTTCTTGAGCGCTTGAACCAGAATGTAAAATTCCTTGTCATAGGTGCTATAATTTTTCTTTGGCTCGGATAGGGTTTCAGAGTGGTAAGCAATGGGGTGTCCTCCATGTTTAAGTATGACACTAATAGCATATTCTGAGGCACCAGACTCAATCTCAAAGGGTTGGGAGAGGTCCTGTAGGTGTAAGACAAAGGATGAGAAGATGGCGTCTTTGAGTTGAGACAAGTGACTAGTTTCTTCTTTAGTCCAGATAAATGTAGAAGAACTATTTGAGAGTTGATGCAAAGGACGAGGAAGCTGTGAAAAATAGGGAATGAACTTATGATAGAAATTGATGCCACCCAGAAAGCTTTTGAGATCCCTAGCTGAAGAAGGTAGTGGCCATTGCTTCAATGCTTGGATGTGGGATGGATTTGGTTGAATACCCTCTGAGATGACCGCAAATCTAAGATAGGGAATTGAAGTCTGACCAAAATATGACTTCTTCGCTTTGACTTGTAACTTGTGTTCTTGGAGAATTTGGAGAACTTGTCGGAAATGTTGCATGTGAGTGTCCCATGTCCGACTGAAGATGAGAATTTCATCTAATTAGATGTCCACATATTGACCCAAATGTTCCCTAAATATGTCATTGATGAGCCTTATGAAAGTGGTTGGGGCGTTGGTGAGGTCGAAGGGCATAACTTTCCACTCGAAAAGATCAAATTTCGTCTTGAAAGCTATTTTCCAAACATCATATGGGCGCATTCGAACCTGATCGTAGCCAGTTTTCAAATCCAATTTAATAAACCAATTAGCTTCTTGGAGGGTGTCAATTAATGCCTCAATCTGGAGCAGGGGGTAATGGTTTTTTACTGTGGCTTTGTTCAAGGCTCGGTAATCAGTGACAAGGAGAATTTCTGAAGTATCTCTTTTGGGGATGACAAATGTGGCAGAAGCACATGGAGAACATGATGGTTGGATGTGGCCAGAATTGATGAGGTCAATCAATTGTCTTTCCATTTCCTTTGTTTCTGTTGGGGCCAACTGGTAAGTAGGAGCATTAGGTAAAGCAGATTTGGGGATGAGATGAATGGAATGGTCAATGTGTTGGGAGGGGGGGATTCCCTCTGGAGGTTGAAATACATCTACAAACTCTTGGAGGAGGGGAGTCATTGTTTCAGGAACAGGGTGAGTGGTATTGTTTGGTGTTATTCGACGCACTAAACAGAGAAAGACACATTGGTTTAAATGTACATGCGGGATTTGTTCTTTGGTAGCAAGGGGTTTGGGTGTTGTTGTGGTTAAGATATAAGTGTGTCCATCTTTGGTAAGTTTGTATTGGCAGGATTTGGCCATATAGATATCATTTATTTTGGTTTGGTATGGGATACCTAGCAGCAAATCCAAACAATCCAAGGGGGATACATCATAGAGGACCGTATATTTGAATTGACCTATGGAAAAAATGAGCAGACAACGCTGAGAAACTAAGAGGCGAGGGCCATCCTTATGGACCCATCTGAGCTGATAGGGTTGTGGATGGGGAGTAGTAACTAGATTAAGGCGATTGACAAGGTCTTGAGACACCAAATTCTTTTGGCTTCCATTGTTCATAATCAATAAAGCCAAGGAGTTTTTAATTTGGCAGTTATGAGTGAGGAGGGGTTGGGTGGAGGAGTTTGAATCTTCATGGGTCATTAGGATCAGTGAGGGATCCACTTCTGTGGGATATTCAAGAGGAAATTATTCGGTATATTCCACTTGGGTGGGTGCAATGAGCTCAGTCAGTAGGGTTTTGTTGGTCTTTATATTTTGGAAGA
The DNA here is from genome assembly GCA_000966675.3 of Picea glauca. Classification (NCBI taxonomy): domain Eukaryota; kingdom Viridiplantae; phylum Streptophyta; class Pinopsida; order Pinales; family Pinaceae; genus Picea; species Picea glauca. Next base: position 199,464 of record JZKD02S1670311.1, read on the forward strand.
TTCGACAATCTGATGAATTGTGTGAAGTAGTCTTGTGAAATGAGCACCAAGGTGTCCGTGTATTTGTATTGGGTGTGGGATTTTGAGCCCAAGGAGGTGGAAAGCGGGCTGAAGGATTGGAGTTGGATGGTTGAGAGGAATAGGGGTTGGTGTAGGGGCGGGTCTGAGGAGTATGACCCCTAGGAGCCACGTTCCTTTCTATAGCTAAAGATCTTGATCTAGATTATTTTCGGCATGAAATGAGAGCAAATATATAACACATAAATATATACAGATATTGAAAGAGAAAAATAATATAACAGAGATATATCGGAAATATAACCAGAGGAAAATATATACAGTAATACACGATTTCCATTAATGAAATAAATGTACATAGACTATAAAAATACAGAGTGAAAGACTCGTTAGAATGGTGGCAGCTTATCTCTGAGAAGTGATGTGATGGATACTCGCATTTGCAAGAAGATGAATTTTACAATGAGGCTCTGAGGGCATTTTTAACATAAGGAAAATCCAAAACCCTAACCCCGGAATATGAAAATCCTAAAGGTTTGCAGGCCTCGATAGGGGTAGTTGATACGTCAACTTCCCAAGGGCGTAACTTTTGCATACGATCTCTGTTCGGGGTGCTCAATACACCGTTAGAAATATCTATCTAAGTACTACAAATTTTTTGTGAGAACCATCGAATTTGGTTCATTTTTGCTCCCCGTTTTCCCAAAAAACATCGTTTAGGGCCTCAAAACGACTCCCGAAGTTAAGGACCCGAAAAACTACTAAAAATAGTAAATTACCAAAATTGCCAGAAATTTTTTTTGAGCCAGTTGGAAAAGGTGGGTGGCCACCAATATCCACCTGGATCAATTGTCCCTCCTTAGGAAGAAATGGTATCCATTGTGTTGAGTTCCCGGGGAGGGGAAAGCGGTTGTTGAATCTGAATATTGGTGAGTTTCTTTCCTTGCTGGAGACGTCGCGTTGCTTGGTTTGTTGAAGGTTTTCATGAACCTGTGGCTGGAAGGGTTGGACCTTTTTACCTATTCTGGCTACATGAGATGACTGTGTGTAGAAGGAATATTTTCTCTTTGTTGCAACCCTTTCGACCTACTTCCATTGGATAGAACGTGCTTGGGCCAAGATTGTAGTGGTTTCAATATCCTTCTGTTCACCTTTTTAACATATTGTGAAAAAGATAAATTTTGTAGTATGAGATACTACCTTGCAACACTTTTTAGGTGGGATAATAGTCAAAATTACCGCTGGTATTCTGTAGAGATGACCCCCCAAAGTAACAATGACACTACGGGGTCGAGACTCATAAATAGAATGGCACTTCCACATATATGGTTGGCCCAACAAAACATCACAGAAATCCAATGGGGCATTATCACATAATACCTCATCCTTGAAGGGTTGGATGTCGTATGAAAATTGACACTCTTGGCTGACACGAAGATCTCATCCTTGGCGAAGCCACTCGATGTTGTATGGTTGCAGGTGTGGTGTTGTCGACAATTCCAACTGTCTGACAACCTTTGTTGAGATGAGGTTCTTTTGGCTTTCGCTATCAACAATAAAATGCAGCGGGGTCCCCTTCACCCACATCTGTGAATGAAAAATGTGCTCCCCCTCTTCTGGATCTATTGGTTCTTCTGGTTGAATTGTTGTGGTCGCAACAATAGCAGTGGGGTTTGCGTCGATGATCTTTCTTTTACCAGTATTTTCATAATCAAATTCTGAATCAAGGTTCGGCTCCTTGTCTTTGATCTCGACCACCAATGACTATTTTGAGCAACATTCATCAATGTTGTTCCAGAGGAGTTTGTGTAAATCGCACCATTTTTCAGTGTCCTTCTTTGTCTTCCCATGACCCTTCTTTTCCTATGTCTTGGACTAGTTTACAGTAGACTGTTTGTTAGGTTCGTCTTTTTCATACTTTGGTTGTTGCGGATTTGCAAACCCAAAGTCTCGTTTGTTCTGGAGATTAATTTTTTTTTCGATTTTAACAACATATCGATAAAAAGCACCGAGTGATGAGATGTCCATAAAATCCATTTCAGTTTGGATGTATTTGTGTAGAGCCCCACGGTATTTCAGAACCAAATGTTGTTAGGAGTCTTTGATACCCATATTGGTGTGCAAGGCATGGAAGGTATTGGTGAAATACAAAACTTCTTGGCCCCTCTCTTGCCATAGTGTGGTCCATCTCATGTACTGGTCATCATAGTTTCCAATAGAGTGATACTGTTCCTTTACCGCATCCACAAAAAAATCCCAAGTGGGATCGACCCCATATATTCTAGACTCCTCTGTGGAACTATGCTCCCAATAAGTTTCCCACCAATGTTTGACATGGGGGAGATATTTAAGGAGTGCAAAGGTGATCTTTTCTCTATCGAAAAAATTGTGAACAGAGAAATAACCTTCTAGCAGGTTTAACCATTTGTCTAGGGCTTCTGCATCTATCTGTCCTTCAAATACAGGAATATTAAAATTAACTTGTACCTTGAAAGGCGAGGTGCCTCCAAATTTTTTGTTTGATGAATATGCGCCTATTGCTATCGGCAGACATTGAAGGATGTGGGAAAAATTCTCCATCATTTCGTCCCTGTGTCGCGTGAGAGCTTGCTCAAGCAACAGACTGATAGGATCGTCTGCTCTGTATTTTTTCCTTTCTTCCACCATTGAGGGTTTCTTGGGTGTGTGAGAGCGATTGTACTTAAGAGAGACAAGATAGAGACCCAACTTGTTATACTCGGACCTCGTCGGGGACATGCACTAAAAAAAGATCAAGAGAAACCTTTTTTGATACCATTGATCTGGATTATTTTCGTCACGAAATGAGAGCGGAGATATAACACAGAAATATACAGAGATATTTAAAGAGCAACAATAATATAATAGAGATATATCAGAAATATAACCAAAGGCAAAGATATACAGTAATACATGATTTCTATTAATGAAATAAATGTACAGAGACTGTAAAAATATAGAGTGAAAGACTCGCTAGAATGGTGGCAACTTATCTCTAAGAAGAGATGTGTGACGGCTACTCGCATTCGCAAGAAGATGAATTTTACAATGAGTCTCTAAAGACCTTTTTAACATAAGGAAAATCAAAAACCCTAACCCCGGAAGATGAAAAGACAAAAGATTTGTGGTCCCCAATGGGGATAGTTGATACGTCAACTTCCCAGGGGCATAAATTTTGCATATGATCTCTGTTTGGGGTGCTCGATACACCGTTAGAAATATCTATCCGAGGGCTACAAATTCAAATTCAAAGCCTCTACTCTATTACGCTATTGTTCTCATATTGTTCCTTTATCTTTAAGACATAGTGTATATCAAATCCCACTGATTCAACAATCTGATATAGATTGGGGATTAGAACATGGGTTTAAATTTGTCCATATTGGTCTTATCCAATTCGGAATAAATCCTCTTGTTCGACCAGGTCTAAACACCTCAATTCTCAGTTTTATAATAGATTCACATCATAATCGGTTTTCAAATGCTATAATCTCAGGCTTCCAAGCTCCTCTGCATAATGGACCAATCTGGTCATCAGCGTTACCCAGATTCCAAGTTTCGTTTACTGATCCATATATTTCCTCTCTCCTTCAAGGTTATGTCCATTTTTTTGGTTTTGACATGGTATAATCTTCAGGGATTGCCCAGTTACATACTACAATCTGTCTTAGGTTTGTAACTACCACAATGCCAGCTTTAAATACAAATCTTATCCAACACGCAATAAATGCAAGCATGGTGGTTGGTCTGGGAAATGTCACACCTCTCACCTTAGGATTTGCTAAATTAACAATGTCAGATGAATGGTCAACAGACTATCAGCCTGTGCAAACTAAAGTAGCACCAGCTAAAGCACAACAACTGATAATGGATAGGAATGAATCAGGAGAAAAGGTTTTGAGAATAGGAAGATCCCAAAGTCTAATAGTTCCTGATCTTGAAAGACAAATGTCTTCTCTAAATACAAGTACTTCAGATTCATATCATAGAAGAAGTACATCATCTTATTCTTCCACTCCTTACAGAACCCCTGTATATAAACTAGTCTCTAGTAGATCCAAATTAGATGATCATTTGTTGTTTCACCAAAAGGGTTTAGAGAATTGTTATTTCTACCAAAAGGGCATCCCATCTCAAGAAGAGTCTTCAGGTAAACCTCATGTGAAGCATATTCCATCTGCTCATAAAAACTTCAGAACCTACCAGTCCAAATTCGAACACAATGGACAACATTATGATTGTTCTGAATGTCAAGAAGTCATAGTCCCTATTATCAAGATGATGAACTATACTTTTCCTAGAGGAGACAAAGAAAAGTTTTCCACACTACCTCAAAGAAGTATTGGACCAAGGAATCATACTCCCTCTTTCAAAAATAACTTAGTAGCAGACCTAGACTTTATTCAATATAGAAAAGTAGATGCTGAGAAATCTCAAGATGTTGTGAGGTTACAGAATTATGCAAATTATCAATCTGTCTGTCTTGCTCAAAATCTAGATGATATGGCACAAGACATCATGCAGACCAAATCACACATGAAAGGTCTACATTCTGAGATTGATAATCTTGAACAAAATCAAGAGACTCTCAAATCTCAACTTGTACAGATTTTAGAGAAATTAGATACAATTCAGACTGCAATACATAGTCTGAAAGAATCTTATGATAAGGAGAAATCCCCTTCATCTCCTATCGAATACGATGAGATAGAAAAGAAATATTCTTACAAATGGTTTGGAATAGATTCTACTTCTACCAAAGATCAGAAACATTTGACTCTGAATCAACTAGCTACAGAAATGGCTAATCCTGTTCTTTTAAGAATAGCTCAAGTTTTCTTGATAGCACAAGAAAAGATAGACTTAGTCAAATCACAATTCTCTTCTTTAGAAGAAGAATTTAAATCTGAACATCAAAACACTATCCCTCAAGTTGCTTTTATAAAAGGGATAGATGAAGCTGAGAGCTCAAAATCTAATGCACCTAGATCGTCTGATGATGATGCAGGAGGAAATCCTTTCCAATCTGCATGGGAAAAATGGTGCAATGCTAAATATGGTTCCAGTAAAAAGGTCCCATTTGATCCAACAAATTCTTCTGAACATGCTTCTTTTAGTAGAGAAAACATGAACCAGCCCCAGTGTCTAATCTGAATTGCAGATTTCCTAATGAGATGATGATCGTATTTCAGAAATGGCAAGCTTGGGAAAAAACTCAGAAGATGATATTTAGAAACATAGTTTCCTGGAATGAGTTATCCCTCAAACTAACTTGGGGATTCACTGGAAACCTTGGACTCTGGTGGGACAGAGTCAATGAAGTTGATAAGCTAAGAATAATGAATCATGATAATCCAATAGAAGATCTTATCAAAGTTGTAGTACATGAATTCTATGGTAGTACTAAAATAGATTCTGAACATTATGCAGACTTGTTTATGAATCAACGACTATGTCATGTTTCTCAACTACCAGAATTTTTATGTACTATGCAAGATCTTTTATACAAATCTCCTGATCCAGACAATGTGGCATATCTAAGAAAATATCTTTCTGCCATGCCTGGAAAAATTCCTGATCTTGTTAGAGAAAGACTAGAAACCATGGAAATTAGTCTAGAAGAACTTTCTTTAGCAGGATTACATGAACATGTAGTCACAACCCTACAGAAAGAATGTCTAAGAAGACAGACAAACAAATATGTTAAAAATAAATTAGGGTTTGACTCAAGTATCTATGATACTTTTGCTGAAACATATCACTTTGGTTGTTAGAAACTAAATAAAAAGAAAGACTCATGTAGGAAAGATTGTGGTTGTTTTAAATGCTCTAGGAAAAACAAATCCAGTTCTTTTACAAAATAGTTTCCTAGAAGATTTAGTAAAAACACCCAAAGACCTAGAAAATCCTATTTTAAAAGCAGGCCAAGACCAACTCAAGCAAGAAAAACCACTTGCTTTATCTGTAAAAAGCCTAGCCACTGGGCTTCTCAGTGTCCTCTGTGTCAGAAAACCAAATTTCAAACGAAGATAATAGATCTCTTCCAAACAGGATATGATCCTGCCGAATGGGAAATGGTTTCTGAATGTTCAGATGGTGAATTTATATCACTAACCGAGTCTGATGAATCTGATACTCCCACTGTTGACTACCAGTCTAATTCTGATCTGTTAGCACTCTGTAATTTTCCCAAGGCTGTAAGGAAGTCACAGAGGCAACATAAAAACTACTTCGAGTCTTGGATCTAGCCCTCCAAGACTCAGAGAGGGATCTCTCTGTCTGATATAGATTTGTTTTGATAGGTATTAGTCTAGTTATGAAAGTGTGGGGTTGGGATTTTTAAAAGGTTGTTTTGGAACAACAAGGAGGGCCATTGGGCAAATGGGGTCTGCACTTGAATATGTGATTCATTCTCAGAACTAGACAAAGCTCTTTCACAGGGCAAGGTAGAAGTAATGTTGGATTGAATTACGTTTTGATGGTGTTGATTTGAGGAAGAACCAGAGGAAGAAAAAACCAAGCCAAGGAGCAGTTAAGAATTCCTTATCTAAGATTTTAGCAGAAAACATAAAGATCATCAAAAGGACAGATGCAGAGTATTTACCAATAAATTCTGCTCTGTTTACTTACTTCTGATAATGAGAAAATGAAAACAAGCGTAATGATCACAGGAAAACACTTAACAGAGAGAGAACACCACCAACACATCCACACAGGAATCCTGTAAAACAAAACATGTCCATTACTGATCATTTAAAATTACAGAGAGAAGTTTTTTGGCCCAAACAAAGCCCACAGTCCCACAAGGAACCTCACAGGTCAAACCCGTTTACATTAAAATCCTCTGAATAAATAGGATAGATCATCCCAATAAGTTTCGAAAGTCAGTTTAACCGCCTCGGCCAAAAATAGCCACCACTCCCATAGAATTTGGAGTTTTCTGCCATGAAAGACGGACCAATTTTCTGCGAAAAAGGGGTCCGAACAAACATGTTTTTCTCTTGAACGATGACGCCTGGGAGAGGTTATTGTATATGGGCATGTTCTGAGAAACAACCTCCTTCGGTTTCACCAAATTCGTCCCCAGCTGGCCGTAACAACTCCTGCAAGATCGGGACTGTAACGGAAAATTGAGAATCTGGAAAAGTGGGCCTCAAATATGTCTTCGATTCTCCCTTCTCGTAGCTCTGTTGCAAAAACGGAGAGAGGTTTTTGTTCTTCATCCCATGATGAGAAAAAACCTCTCTCAGATTTTTAAAATCCGTCTCCGTTTTCCCAAAAATCGGTCTGAAAGAGGACGTGGTAAAACAAGCAAAAATGGCAAGATAAAGGCAAAAGTGGTTTTTTCGTGAAACACA
>JZKD02S1670311.1:206870-219020 GCA_000966675.3 Picea glauca
CCCCCCCCCTCTCGTTAAATTCCGGATGGTGAGGGGGGGTCCGGAATTTTTATTGGCCATGGATTTATTTTGAGGTGATTCATGATTAAATGGAAATGTATGAAGTTTAATTGGGATTCTAGACCCCCCCCCTCTCGTTAAAGCTCGGAAGGTGAGGGGGGGTCCGAAAAGTTTATGGACCGTGGATTAATTGCTTGGTAAGTGGATGGGGGTGTGTTGAGGTTTGAGGGAGCGGTAGTTTTGGTGGGAGTGGAGGGTGACGTAGGGGTGAGGTGTGAGGGGGGTGAGTGGAGTGTGACGTGAGGGGGTAGGTGTGAGGTATGACTTAGGATTATTTAATTTTAAGTTTGTTTTTGTTATATTGTGTATTACATGCTTTGTTATGTTTTGTTTTATGTTTTGTTTTTTTTGTTTTTTTTGTTTTTTTTTAATATTTTGTATTTAATATTTTATGTTTTATCATATTTTATTATACTTTAGTTTTTATGTTTGATTTTTAAATGTTTTTTGTTTTTAATATATTTTGTTTAATAAAATTTATTTTTATATTATTTAATGTTTTAATTAATCCTAATTACTAACCTAGTTACTAACTTAGTTATTAACTTAAATAATGATTTTATTAATTAAAAATTTATTAATTACTAAATGCTACTAACTTATTAAGTAATTAATCTTATCAATAACAGGTCTAATCCTAACTACTGACTTAATTAAATTTATTGTTATTTCACTTTAATCCTAAGTTCATTTATTTGGGGATGGAAGGCGGGTAAGGCGTACTCAACGGGTTGAAAAGACAAGGGAGTGAAGGCACAGTGGATGAAGGATGCAGCAGGGTGATGGGGGATCGAGTGAAAAGAATGGAGGGAGGAAACAGGATCAACCGATCCATACTTCGTCATCACGAGAGAAATGCCAAATCAACAATCAAAGAATCGAGTTGCCTATAATTATAGGACACCAACATAGGCTCCACCTGGGGATGGAAGCTTCTTCCTGGAGGTGTCAAGAACCACAGACCTGTGAATCATGCAGACCGATGCTTTATCCATTGGGCTGATCCCAAAGTCTTATTCTACAACCTGTACCTGTTTTGATCTTGCAACTGAAACCAAATTAAAATAAACACTACTGAAAAAGAAATGCTCGGGATGTTGAGCTTATTCATAACTGCTACCTACCCTACACTACTGACGATTTCATCATTCTAAATGATACAATAATGCCAATGCAGCCAATCAAGTAGCTTCTGAGACAAGTTGATTGCTTGACTGCTTGTTAGCACAGCGAAAAGAACAGCTTGACCTTTTGCCCATCGACTCAAAACTGCAAAGTGAAAAATCCACTGCCCAAAACATGAATGATCTTTATCATAGAGGCCTCAACAATATTGGAAAACAAAAGTAATGTCAGAGAAAGATTGAGGCTCCACAGTGAGAAAATTCTCCATATAGGTAGCTACAAGATCAAGGTAGAAATGACATGCTCCTTGATTCTTGGATGGCAGCTCTGGCACTGTATCTACGTTATTTTCATCCTTATGCATTTCCTGACATGGATGCAACTTTCCTGATGAGTTTTGAACTGATGCTTCTGCTGAACACACCCCTGTAACTGACTGTCTAATCATATCCCTATCATGGAAACTTTTTATCTCATGACTGGTGAATGAAGAATGATTTTGACCACACAGACCATCCAACCGATCAGCTATTGGATCCTGAAAAGACTGACAAGACTATTGCATTGATTCAAATGATATTTCCTGACCTTTGATGTATTTATCCTTCAACACTTGTCCAAGAGTCTTCTTAAAAATTCGAAATGAATTAAAGCACAATGGTACAGAGTTATTTTGGATTAACTCAGAATTTGTCTCAGGCTTTAAGCTTTCATCAAGAATTTGAAAATCAATGTAGGTCATGGGTTGCGATTCTGGTTTTAGAACAGCCTCCATATCCTTAATGGTATCATCAATTGATTGGTCAGAGGAATTTTTGTCTTCACTATTTACAACTGACCTAGAGTTTCTTTTCAGAAATTGAAAAGATGAGAAACATATGGGCAAAGTGCTTTCACTTACTTTGAGATTTTTTGTCTCTTCCCCATCGCTGTCATGACTATTGCGCAATGGTTGATTGTCGCATATGAATGGTAAATGATCTTCTTCCTGCCAATGACAGGCTATCGGTTTCTCTAAACATTCAACCTCTATTTCAGCTTCATGATCATCATCATACTGATCCCACTTGGGTGGACAATCCAAGTAAGGAATGTCGTCAAACATGGACATCATCTCAGCTGGTTGTTCCTCTACAAGTTGAGATGGAGCTTCATCTTTGACTGTGCTGTGAATTGAATACATGAACGAATCATTATTCAAACCATGGTACCCAGGATGAGCAGAAAAATGTTTGGGGACTGTGACAGTGTCTTTCTCTGAAATCAATGGAACATGATGTCTTTGGACAGTAAGATCATCTTTTATGTTAATCTTCTGCATCAGCTTTTCCATGGTACTAGACAAAATCTCCAGTTTAGCTTCTGATGACTTCAGTTGCTCCATTTCTTTATTCTTTAACTTTGACCTCTTGATCAACAAGTTGGTCTCCACATCAACTGCAATGTTCTGCATTTCTTCAAGGCTTGCAGTGTTCCTTTCTCTTAATTGGAATGCCATTTCAGGGTCAAAAGCTTCTTGGAAATGCAATTTAGCCAAACCAGGAGGCGGCCTTACATCCACAGGTATGGAATGATACACATCATTGAATATGGTTGAGAATTGTTGTACTGTCTCCTCTGGATTTCTTTTAAAGTGGTCATACTCTTCTAGGAGGAGGAAAACATTTCTCATGACCACCCACCTATCCAAGAAAACTTGCATGAACTGTTGAAAATTTCTGATGCTTGTGACTGGAAGGTTCTTAAACCAATCTTTAACTTTACCTCCCAGAGACAGGGAAAACATTCTAATGCAAGCATCATCTTTTTCTACCTCAAAGAGGTCAAGAAAATCCTCAAGACTTTGGATATGCTTTTCAGCAGTAATATTGTTCTTCACTCCATCAAACCTGGGCAGATTATTGATGTAATTGACAGGGAGGTCATGGAGAATAGGAGGAAAATCTAGAGGCTTGTATCGGTTTGGGACTTTTGCAAGCACAGGAGATGAAGAAAGAGGCTTACAACCATCCATAGGTTTAGCAAGAGTAGGAGACAAAGTAGGAGGCTTATGTCTCACTAGGGTTTCTACAGGTGAATCTGGGATGTGCACAGGTGTATGAGTATGTTCATAATCTACAATTGGGGATATGATCTCTTGAGACTCATCAATTGACTGATGGTCAAAGTAATCTTCAACAATATACCTTTGATCGGGCTTAGAAAAAGACAAGACATAATTGCAGATAAAACCAAAGATGTCTTGAATGCAATTTGAGCTTGAGTACCTGGTCTTTCTAGGCTGCTTGGCCATGCTTCAGGTTCTTCCTCCAGTGGAGTCTTCGAGTTGGCACTGTCTGGAGCTGTTTGGAGTCGCCAGGTGAATGATCTTAGCCTTCTTGTGTCTGGCCACTGTCCACCATCAGTGATCATATCTGAATCTTTGAAGTGTATTACTGGGGAGAGTCCCCAGTATGGTCGCCATTATGTTAGCACTCTGTAATTTGCCCAAGGCTGTAAGGAAGTCACAGAGGCAACATCAAAACCACTTCGAGTCTTGGATCTAGCCCTCCAAGACTCAGAGAAGGATCTCTATGTCTCATATAGATTTGTTTTGATAGGTATTAGGCTAGTTATGCAAGTGTGGGGTTGGGATTTTTAAAAGATTGTTTTGGAACAGCAAGGAGGGCCATTGGGCAAATGGGGTCTGCACTTGAATATGTGATTCATTCTCAGATCGAGACAAATCTTTTTCACAAGGAAAGGTAGCGGCAATGTTGGATAGAATTAAGTTTTGATGGTGTCGATTTGAGGAAGAACTAGAGGAAGAAAAAACCAATCCAAGGAGCAGTTAATAATTCCTTATCTAAGCTTTTAGCAGAAAACATAAAGATCATCAAAAGGACAGATGCAGAGTATTTGCCAATAAATTCTGCTTTGTTTACTTACTTTTGATAATGAGAAAATGAAAACAAGTGTAATGATCATAGGAAAACACTTAACAGAGAGGGAACGCCACCAACACATCCACACAGGAATCCTGTAAAAAAAAACATGTCCATTACTGATCATTTAAATTTACAGAGAGAATTTTTTTGGCCCAAACATAGCCCACAGTCCCGCAAGGAACCTCACGGGTCAAACCTGTTTACATTAAAATCCTATGAATAAATAGGATAGATCATCCCAATAAGTTTCAGAAGTCGGTTTAACCGCCTCGGCCAAAAATAGCCACCACTCCCACAGAATTTGGAGTTTTCTGCCATGAAAGACGGACCGGTTTTCTGTGAAAAAGGGGTCCGAAAAGACATGGTTTTCTCTTGAACGATGACACCTGGGCGAAAATGGAAGGAGGATATTTTAGATGGGCATGTTCTGAGAAAAAAACTCCTTCGGTTTCTCGAAATTCGTCCCCAGATGGCCGTAACAGCTCCTGCAAGATCGGGACTGTAACGGAAAATTGAGAATCTGGAAAAATGGGCCTCGAATATGTCTTCGATTCTCCCTTCTCGTAGCTCCGTTGCAAAAACTGAGAGAGGTTTTTGTTATTCAGCCTGTGCTGAGAAAAAACCTCTCTCGTATTTTTCAAATCTGTCTCCGTTTGCCCAAAAATCGATCTAAAAGAGGACTTGGTAAAATAGGCAAAAATGACAAGACAAAGGCAAAAGTGGTTTTTTCGTGAAACGCAAAATTCCGGACCCCCCCTCTCGTTAAATTTTGGATGGTAAGGGGGGGTCCAGAATTTTTATTGGCCGTGGATTTATTTTGAGGTGATGCATGATTAAATGGAAATGTATGAAGTTTAATTGGGATTCCGGGACCCCCCCCCTCTCGTTAAAGCTCGGAAGGTGAGGGGGGGTCTGAAAAGTTTATGGACCGTGGATTAATTGCTTGGTAAGTGGATGGGGGCGCATTGATATTTGAGGGAGCGGGAGTTTTGGTGGGAGTGGAGGGTGACGTAGGGGTGAGGTGTGAGGGGGGTGAGTGGAGTGTGACGTGAGGGGGTAGGTGTGAGGTATGACTTAGGATTATTTAATTTTAAGTTTGTTTTTGTTATATTGTTTATTACATGCTTTGTTATGTTTCGTTTTATGTTTTATTTTTTTTGTTTTTTTTGTTTTGTTTTAATATTTTGTATTTAATATTTTATGTTTTATCATATTTTATTATACTTTAGTTTTTATGTTTGATTTTTAAATGTTTTTTGTTTTTTATATATTTTGTTTTATCAAATATATTTTTATATTATTTAATGTTTTAATTAATCCTAATTACTAACCTAGTTACTAACTTAGTTATTAACTTAAACACTGATTTTATTAATTAACAATTTATTAATTACTAATATGCTACTAACTTATTAAGTAATTAATCTTATCATTAACAGGTCTAATTCTAACTACTGACTTAATTAAATTTATTGTTATTTCGCTTTAATCCTAAGTTCATTTATTCGGGGATGGAAGGCGGGTAAGGCGTACTCAACGGGTTGAAAAGACAAGGGAGTGAAGGCGCAGCGAATGAAGGATGCAGCAGGGTGATGGGGGATCGAGTGAAAAGAATGGAGGGAGGAAACGGGATCAACCGAGCCGTACTTCGTCATCACGAGAGAAACGCCAAATCAACAATCGAAGAATCGAGTTGCCTATAATTATAGGACGCCAGCATGATCAATCACAAATTTTAGATACTATGAATTTTCTGGACATCAAAATCATGTCAACCTTTTCTGACCTCCCCTCTCTTCTTCATCAGAGGTTTGTCTTAGCATAGAAACTAAATAGGTTAACCCCTGGACAGTTTCAACTTTTCAAAAGATATCAAGCTCAGATTGATCTTCTCTCTTCTCAAATTGCCCGACACCAGCAGCCAAGCATGGTGAATATTCAAGATTATACACCAAAAGATTCTGATTTCACTTCATCTAAACCTAAAGGCAATAAGGTAGAGAAACATATCTTTACCTCTCTAAAATAAATAAGAGAAGAAGAACAGGAAGATGATTTTCTAGATAAAACTATTCAGCATCTAGAAGAATCAATAAAAGAAAAAGAAAAAGTAATGGTTGAGCTATGGAAAAATATCAAAATGGAAAAGGAAGAACTGAACTTTCTTAGGAATAAAAGAGATAAAAAATGGGAAAGAGAAATGTTTGGTCATGACACAGAAATTGAAACTAGTGAGTCTAAACAAATTAATGGTTTTGAAGATAGATTAGTAATTTCTGTGGATATAAAAGTTTCAGGATATCTGCAGTATACTTTGGATGCACAGCTTGATACAGGTGCTATGAACTCATGTGAAAAATATGGAGCAATACCATCTTATTATTGGCAGCCTATTGATATTGCTTTCAGAGCAGTAAATAAGACTGAGATCAGAATTCAGTCTTTTGCCCCTGACTTTCCAATTATCATACAAGGAGCAAAGGTAGCTATCAATCTTTATTGCTTTGACACTGGAGCAGATATCTTACTTGGACAATATTTTGTAAATAGATGTTTTCCATTTACAATAGGTAGCAATTCTGTACAGATTACAATTTTGGGAGAACTTATAACAGTCCCTAGTAAGTCCTCCTATGAATCAAGGATTGCAGTAAAGAAATCTCTCCCACAGATAGAAAATACTGCTGATAATTTAGTCTGGATCTAGAAAATAATAAACAATGCAGAAAGACATGGATTATAATCAGTTAAGAATGTTAAAGAAAAGATAGAAAAAGACTGTACATCAGATCATCCTAATGCTTTCTGGATAAGGGAACAATATTTTTTTAGTCTTCCCTATAGAGAAGATTATGTTGCAAAACCACAAAAGGCCTCAGTCAACCATATGTCTCCCAGAGAAATTGAATATTTCCAGCAAGAGATAAAATAACTCCTAGAGAGAAAGCTAATAGAACCAAGCAGAATCCCTTGGGCTTGCCCAACATTTTATGTGAATAAACATAGCGAATAGAAATGAGGAAATCCTAGAATGGTTATAAATTACAGAGCTTTAAATGAAGCTCTACTTCCTATAATATTTCCTCTTCCTTCTAAAGAATTGCTTTTCTCTAAGATTGGTAAATGAAACATCTTCAGTAAGTTTGATCTAAAGAGTGGATTCTAGCAAATAGGGATAGTTCCTAAAGACAGGTACAAAACAACTTTTGTTGTACCTAATGGACAATACCAATGGAGAGTCATGCCTTTTGGACTGAAAAATGCACCCTCAGAATTCCAGAAAAGGATGGACGATATCTTTAAACATTTGAATTTTGTCATTGTATATATAGATGATCTTCTTGTTTGTTCTTATGATACTAAATCTCATGTACAACACATGAAGACGGTATATGATCTATTGTTCCGGCATGGTTTGGTTTTAAGAAAGTCTAAGCTTTGTTGGGCTCAAACAAGAATTGAATATTTAGGACTTATTCTTTCTAAGGGAGCAATTGAGTTACAGGAACATGTGTTGAAGAAACTCTCTGAATTTCCATATGATATTCTGGATCAAGAGCAGTTGCAAAGATTCCTAGGTTGTCTAAATTACATTAGATAGTTCTATGAAAACCAGGCTAAAAGTGTAAGGATACTTCATAAGCGCCTGAGTAAGGTAATACCTTGGAATAATAATATGACAACAATTGTTCAAGTAATAAAACAGAAAATCCAGAACCTGCCAAAGTTATATCTTCCAGATATTTCATTACATCTCATCTTAGAGACAAATGCTTCTAATGATACGTGGGCAGCTGTATTGCTTCAGAAGAATGCACCAAATATGGAAGAAGTCTGTATATATGCTTATGGATGTTTCAGTGAGACATAATCTAAATATTCTTCATCCCATAAAGAAATATTAGCTGTAAAAAATGGGATTAAGAAGTTTAGATTGTTTTTAAAACATGTTCATTTTATTGTCAGAACTGATTTAAAGCATATGAAAGGCATGTTGAATAATCAAAGACTTCTGGAATAGGGAAATAATAGAGTTCTCAGACAGAGCTTATGGCTGGATGGATTTGACTTTGACATCCATTATAAGCCAGGGAAAGATAATTGCATAGCTGATCTACTCACCAGAGAAGCTAAAGATAAAACCATAAAATGGCTTCATCCTCCTTAAGCATACCAGATGCTCCACCAAGATTAAAATGGATCCTTGTATGTAATAATTGTAAATATTGTTATTGTTTTGAGTGTCTAGAGTGCTTCATAAATTTAGTCTAGCATGTATAAATATTTTGAATAGCTGGGTAAAGTCAAAGAATCATCTAAGATATTTTATAAGTTATTTCAGAACAAGTCAGAACATAACCAGAGGAATAATAATTGGAGGTCCTTTCCAAGGACAAGTGTATATCTATATCTATACTCCAGATATCTCATATGCAGACTATTGTGCAATAATGTCTCCGACCAAGTTTGATGGCTCTTGTTGGATACTCTTTGATTATTCAACATTTAGAGATTATCTATATTGGTGGTCTAGTTGGTTGTATTTATTACTATGGACCTATTGTCCTAGAGACATGCAGTTCTTTGGTAGCAGCAAAGATGCTTTCAGGCAATGGTTACGTGAAGAAGTTGAGGAGCAGCACACTACAATGCATGGTTTGTTTTTAATTTATCCTTTCAAGGTAGTGAGTTGATTTATGAAAACTCCAATCCACCAAATCCTCATACTTACAAGGTAACCAGTGAATTCTATGGAGACCTCTGCGTACCAGAAGATGAACTCATCCCTGCAATGCAAGGATCACCATTCTACAAATGTTTTAGTGGACTGCCACCTTTTCCAGATATCCATGGATCACCTCCCAGTAGTCACTTCAACTATGATAGTGGTGACTCATTTGATTCCATTGCTAAACATAACATAAACAATTGGATGGAAGCATGATGGGCCATGAGCCATGAACATGTCTCTATTGTAATTATTTCAATTTCATGTATAACAGGCCGACAGTGGTGTCCCGTTAGTTCCGTGGGTTCCTATAGAACTCCACTTTGTAATCCAAATAATCTAGTGGTATCATTTCAAAATCCACTATGTATTAGGAATATGTTCCTTTGTGTCGAGTCATTCCGTAAAAGTCGATATGGGTCCCTGTATGGCCGAGCCTCAGAGGGATGAGATAACAAATGGAGTTCACCAGTTACCCCATACACTTGAAGGAATCTACTACCAGTAGTTGTCAGTCTCTTGTTACCGGTAAATTGCTAGAATTTGTATAAATAAATCTCTCAGGATCTCATTTGGGACACGACAGAGAGAGAGAAAGAGTCTGTAAGTCTATAGTTCGAGTCAAGTAGTGTGTATCCTCTTCACTCGCCTTCGAGACCTTGTGAATGAAAAACACTGATCTCAAGTGTAATATCTCTGATAGGAGAGTATATTGTATATTGTGTTCCATGTTTCTCCCTGTTTTCCCAAAAAACGTCGTTTAGGGCCTCAAAACGGCTCCGGAAGTTCAGGACCCAAAAAAATACTAAAAATAATAAATTACCAAAATTGTCAGAAAACTTTTTTGAGCCAGTTGGAAAAGGTGGGTGGCCACCGATATCCACCTAGAACAGCTCTCTGAAATGTTTTGTCTAAAGTTGGATTTTCAAACACTCTACTTCTCTACAAAACTGAATTAATAAACCAACAACAAACTTTAATATGAGTACGTCTTCTCGATATGGAATATGAAGTAAGAGGTGCATCTTGCAGAAGAAGTCTATGTAGCCTTGCATGCCTTGTGAAGGGATTTTTCCTAGTTGGTGCCATTTGATCCACAAGGATTGCATACACCCGGGTGGGTAGAAGTGGTTTCTCAATGCCTCAGAAAGTTGAGCCCAATTTCTGATGGGTTTGGAGGTAGAGGATTCTGGAGCATCCCCAATCTTTATCACAAATGCGGTCTTCTCTTGCTTCATATCCCACCAAGTTTGTGCAAGTCCTTATAATTGTAAGGCTGAAATATAGAGATTTCTCTCCTCGGTAAGGCCTAGACATGTATTGAAATAGGTGGAGAGGCTATGGATCTAGGAATCCACAACTTCTCCATTGGTTTGACCAACAAATTTGGGTAGTTGGATTTGAGTGTCCAACCGGAAGGGGTATGGATTGTTTTGTTGTTGCATTCTGAGCAACTCATTGAGGACAGAAGCAAGATCTTGGACGATATTTGAAGTGTTGGAATCTGAGTCTACTTCCAAGGAATATTTTTATGGAGGCATTGTGAGGACAACTGAAGATCAAGGTGCACCTAGTTTGCAACACTAAAAAACTGGTCAAGCTCTGTTTTGTGAATAGAGGAAGCAAAACCCTAAGGCAACGAAGCTGAAATGGTCTAGAGGGAGAGATTTGTATTGTTTTAGATATGTGGAACTCCTCTCTATTGTAGTGGAAATATGTGTGCCCTTGGGGATATGATATTTGTTGAGCTTCTTGCATGAATATGTAAACCCTGGACTGGGTGAAATATGGACTATTTCATGAAAACCCCCAAAAAAAATTTGGCTCAATATTAAAGATCGAAAGATTTTCCATGGATATTGAGGCTTTGATGCCAATTGATCTACCCAAGAAGGTGATCTAGTGGATAAGGTGACCAAACAAACAATAATTCGACTTTTGGTTTGGGTGACCAAGAAATGGAGATCCAATGTCGGGATGATCTGAGAGTAGCCAAGAGGATGTGGCTATCTCGGTGTGAGTCCCAGGGATCAATGAGAGAAGCTCAGTGCAACCATAGAGGAGGGCGCACTTACTTCATACCAGCAAAGGAAAAACTAGCAAGGGCGCAAACTCCAGGTTGGTGCTCCCTCAGAGGTGGAAGCATGGAAAACAGAGAAACCAAGATGCATCCATGAAGAAAGGTGCACTGGCTAACCCTGAGAACCCCCAAAAACAAAAATGCAGCAAATATGAAATGTAAGCTCAGAAAAAAAAAATCAAATGAGACACATAGCTTCACGAAAAAGATAAGAATGCTTTATTTGAGTCTCGGTTCACCTTATATACTGAGGGAACCATTTATTTACATGTGATTAATTAAATAACATCAAAAGGTGAAAATGGGTCGCCCCTAGGTGGTTGACTTGTGTGGGCATTCCCCTAGGTGGCCTCCTTGGCCCATAGACTACATAGTTAGTTTTCAATATTATCAAGGCCCAAGAGGGAATAATATATAAACAATATATGATAAGCAATATATATATATAATTTTTTGAATTTAAGGTTCATGTTATTAATATTTCCAATATTTTTGATAAGTTACTTTTCTAACTCTAAACATATATTTTTCTAATATATATATAATATTTTATATATATATATATATAAATTTTATAAGATAAAAGCCAATGAAATATAAAAAATAGTCAATTTGTTATGAAAACAAATAAATAAAAATAAAATACAATTCTAAAAAGAACTCTATGCTTAACTATTAGTGAGAATTTATTTCAAGAGACATTTAGGATGTTGGCCCGGGCGATTGGTCTAGGGTTTCCACAGTCAGGGATCACTGTCACCTGATGACAGTGATCCTCCTACTCTAAGCTGGCAGTACACAGATGATTGTACAAACCACTCTTTTCGCGCTCCCTATCAACACTGGTGCCTCTCAAAGTAGAAGCTCTATGGATTGTTGGGGCTATCTTTCCCCGAACCACTAAATCATCCACGAGGTCCCCCTGACTGCAGCTCTCTCCCCTAGTGGTCCCACTCAGACTTCTACCCTCCCCATGGCCAACAAGTTAGACCTTACTTGGGTCGAGGAGGATGAAATTTGGGCACAAGACAACCTGTTTCAAAGTGATGAAACTTATAAACTTATATACGATTGCCTTCGCCTTCCTCTGGTTAATGCCTCCCCTTCTACTAACCTTTTACAATCATCCCCTCGACAGTCTCTCTCACCCCTTCTGACTCTACACATCCATTGTGTTGAAAAGGTATTTTCCCCTCAATCTTTGGGGTGTCATCTCTCCATGCCACCTC
>JZKD02S1670311.1:234798-244807 GCA_000966675.3 Picea glauca
GATCGGAACTGGGGCCATCGTAGAAGGCGGCGGCCACCAGCAAGCAACAAAATTGTTTGTATTCAGAGGTCGCGCCCTTGCACTCAATCCATTCGCATGCCACGCTTTGATCTGCGGCCCTGTAAACCCTGGTCACTGCTTGACGCGTCCCTGCAAACAAAACGCATGCAAACGCTCAGGCTGAAACACCAATCTGTTGTCGTACCAGTCTGCCAAAGCGTGTGCAAGAGACACAGGCGAATCGGGGGCTGTCGGATCCTGGGCTCGGCTGCTGCTCGCGTCCCTGCACTCGGATACCAGAGCGAGGCGGCTAGGGTTTGGGCCCTAGCCGCGGTGACTCTTCTCGCCTCATCTTCCCGATCCCAATAGAGTTGTATGTTAAAATATAATATATATTCAAATATAAAATAATTTTAAATCCAACCATGTATACTTAAATATATAATAAAAAATTAAATGTTCTATCGTTAAATCCTTATTACATGTTAAAATATTACAACCATATGTCACATTATTTAAAATATTACACACACATGTCACATTATTTAGAAAATATTACACACAAATGTCACATTATCTATATTGAGATTGTTTAAACATTGTATTTTTTGGACTTTTTCATTATAATTTTGCAAAAATAATTTTGGTAAAATCGTTATTTTCTCTTATTTAAATTGCATTTTTGAAAGTATAAATAGATTGAGCACCTTGAAAAATCTTCAGAACACCTTGAGGTTTTAAATTTATGGTCAATCCAAAACTCTAATCATTTTTTGAGCATCTCACTTGGTTTAAAATGGAGCTAATCATTTGTTAAGCATATGACTTGGTTTAAAATGAGGCAAGGATAATGTTTTGAAACACATAAAACTTTGATAGTGCGAAACTCAAGCTACCCGTAAAAATCTAGCCAAATTCAGACCCATTTTTTACCTAAACGAACCTGTTTTCTCCCTAATTAACCTGCTCCAATTATATAACATACAATGTTCATTAACATTTTAACACATATGTTCATTGTTGTGAATAACCATCACATCACAATATAAATTTCTATAAATAATATAAAATACATTGTAATACAAATTTGTACAAATTATATAACGTACAATGTCCATGGACATTTTAACACATGAATCCATTTTTGTGAATAAAGATACAACACGTGTAGATTTTTGGGTTTTTTGGTCCCGTTAGAAAGAATACATCCCCTTCTATAATATGAAGTGAGGGATGGTTCTATGTTTCATGGATAGGATAGCTCGGCGGCACAAGTGCATGAAAGAGATTGAGACACAATGTCCCAAAGCATTCCCAAAACAGATATATCGCCTAATTCAGATTCAATACGTATCTGATATCTCAGTTGACATTATAAAATTGTACAAATTATATAACATATAATGTTCATGGACAACTTTAACACATGAATCCATCACTGTGAATAACAATCAAGTGACAACAGATATATCACTTAATTCAGATTCAATACTTATCTCATATCTCAGCTGACATTATAAAATTGTACAAATTATATAACATACAATGTTCATGGACAACTTTAACACATGAATCCATCACTGTGAATAACAATCAAGTGACAATATAAATTTTAAATTTGTAAAATTTATATAAAGTACAAATTAATATAAAGTTATACAAATTAAATAAATTACAATAACATTATAAAATTGTACAAATTATATAACATACAATGTTGATTGACAATTTTAACACATGAATCCATTGATGTGAATAACAATCAACCATATAAATTTGTAAAAATTATATAACGTACAAATTAATATGAAGTTGTACAAACTATATAAAGTACAATGTTCATGGACATTTTAACACATGAATTCATTGTTGCGTCGTAACAGGGATGGAATTTGATGGGCAAATTGCCTGGGCCAAATTGCCCGTGGTTAAAAATCTCATGAAACCTTCAACTGGCAAAACAAGCATTAGAATAGTAGAAACTATCGAATTTGATGGGTTTTAACAGTTTAAAATTCCAACCCTGATCAATAACTATACTGCAAGTCTAATTTTTTTCGATTTTTGGTCATGTTTGAACGAATACACCCCCTTCTGTATTAATATGAAGGGAGTGGCGGTTCTTTCTTTCATGGAGAGGATAGCTCGGCGACACAAGTGAATGAAACAGATCCGAGACACAATGGCCCAATACATTCCCACTTTATGCCAAACCGAAAGCAAGAGGTCCAAAACACTCAGAGAAGAGTGTGGGTAGCTCGATGAATAAAGGGAGGAAAGGATATGTCATGAGGTAGTGAGCTACAGTGAGATCAACCTTCATGTTAAGTGAGAAAGATCATCTTAGGCTCATGAGGTAATGGCGCCTGATACCCTAAATATGGTACCTTGTAAGACTTAAACCATTGGATTTCTTATTAGTTAATAATATACCTTGCTTTCTTTGTGAATACCCTTTTCCAAAGAAGGTAGTAAAGCCTTGCTTTTGGTGATGAACTCTTCATTGGGTTCCTGGTTCTCAGGTTTTTTTCTATTCGCTTGGAGTGAAGTGAAGTGTGTGTTCAAAATGGCCGAGTTGATAATCATCACTTGGAATTTGAGGAATATTCTACCCTTCAAACATGATAGTGTTAAGAGGTTAACGAAATATTTTTATAAATGGTTGGGCTTGTGGTTCTCAGATTTTGTTCCATTGGCTTAGAGTAAAGTGAGTGTTCAAAATGGCTGAGTTGATAATCCGTAACTTTATTTATAAAAAGAATAATTATCATGTTTCAAAACATTCCATCCTTCTTCTTTCAAACATGACAGTTTTAAGAGGTTAACCAAATATTTTTACAAATGGTTGGGCTTCTGGTTTTCAGATTTTGTTCACTTAATTAAGAGTATTCCATTTATTGTTTAGAGTGACATTGAAGTGAGTATTCAAAACAATGGAGTAGATAAGTTGATAATTAGTAACTTTATTTATAATAAACAAAATTATATTTGCATATGTTTCAATATATTTAAAAAAAAGTGTTTTATAATATTATATTTAAAAAAGTGTTTTATAGTATCATTGAAAATGAGTATAACAATTCTCCATACATGTCTTACATATTACATATTGGAATTTAAAAAATATTAGTGGTTGATTTAAAGGATAGATTACATCTTTCAACAACAAGATCCAAGAGCTATCCACTATTCAATTTAAAAAAGTGTTTTATAGTATTACTATTCAATTTTAATAAGTGTTTTACATTATCATTGATAATGAGTATAGCAATTCTCCATATCTCACATATTGGAATTTAAAAAATACTAGTTTTTGATTTAAAAGGACAGATTACATCTTTCACCAACAGGATCCAAGAACTATCCACTATTCAGTTTAAAAAAGTGTTTTATAGTATCATTGAGAATGAGTATAACAATTCTTCATACATGTAAGAATGAGTATAACAATTCTTTATACATGTCTTACATATTGGAATTTAAAAAATAATAATCATTGATTGATTTAAAAGTACAGATTACCTCTTTCAACAACACGATTCAAAACAGGATCCAAGAACTATGCCAAAACAACGAGTTGTATTTATAACAAAATAGGATTGTTCATAGTTTTAAAAGACAAAAATAAATTTTTGCAAAGATAGGAATGATCAATCTTTCCATTATACTAATTTTTTTTTAGCGAACTTGCATGAAAGTAATCATTTCTTTTCAAAGAAAAGATTGTCCAAGTACCCCTCCAACCATAATGCCTCTTTTAAAAATCCGTCAACTATTTTGTTCCTGACAAAGAAAAGTGAAAGAGGACTGTCATTTGTTGTCAAATGTCATCAAAAAGTGACAGCAAGTTTAAATATCAAAAAGTGACAAGAAGTTTAAATTTTGAGTAATATTCTCTTTCTTGACCATTGAATCATTGAATAACTAGTAGAGAATCTTAAAACATTTTTATTTGTGTAACACCATAATCTTAAGTCAATTATAACGTTAATTTGAAAGCCATCAATTCATAATAAATTTTGAGTAATATTCTCTTTCTTGACCATTGAATCATTGAATAATTAGTAGAGAATCTTCAAACATTTTTATTTGTGTAACACCATAATCTTAAGTCAATTATAAGGTTAATTTGAAAGCCATCAATTCATAATGAATTTTGAGTAATATTATCTTTCTTGACCATTGAATCATTGAATAACTAGTAGAGAATCTTCAAACATTTTTATTTGTGTAACACCATAATCTTAAGTCAATTATAACGTTAATTTGAAAGCCATCAATTCATAATGAATTTTGAGTAATATTCTCTTTCTTGACCATTGAATCACTGAATAACTAGTAGAGAATCTTCAAACATTTTTATTTTTGTAACACCATAATCTTAAGTCAATTATAACATTAATTTGAAAGCCATCAAATCATAATGATTGTTAATTTCATACCCAATCAAAATTTTCAATACTATATTATAATTATTTAATACTATATTATAATTATTTAAGTATTAACTTGTTATAATATTAAATTCTTTAACAAACAAATTTTAGAGTTATTGGTTTTTTTGTGTGTAGAAGTTGAAAAGATAACATAAAACATGATGAAGCATGATGTAATGAACCAATAATTGATTCACACTCTAATACATAAATCATATCTATTAGATAACACTATTTACCATAAACGTACAAAGTGAACTAATGTTAAACCAAAACTAAAAACAAAAACTGATATGAACCATTCACAGATGCCCTACAGTCCCTACACACGTTACATTCCTAGCCCTCCATAAAGAGCAGAGCCGCCCTATTTTTTCTTCAATGAATGAAGCTGTAAGAAAGTAAGCTACAACGTGATAGAGAAGGAGCATATGATACCAATATCACAAAAGATTGTCATTTAATCTCGTTGAATTGAGTACAAACTTTGTCAAAAATTATAAAATTCGTTGAACTGAGTACAAACTTTGTCAAAAATTATAAAATTATATAAACTTTTATCAAAAGTAATAATTTCATTTCATCAATTTCCAATGTTAAATTATATTTTTTATTTTTTTAATTTAATTCATAATATAAAAAATTAATATATTAATATTAAATTTTATGTTTTTTTATTTTATTTTGTATTCATTAATTAAATGACGCATCAAATTATGGGAAACGGATCATCACGATGAAGAAAGATTCACTGTAAATTCTCATATTTGTTTTGTGAAAATGCAAAACGATATTTCAATAACTTATATGTGATTCTTGTGAAATCATTGAATGTCATGGTGCCTAAATGCATTTGAAGATATAAATATGTGATTCATTGACACGCTTGATAATCTATAATTTATCAAGATAAGGCCGGGACAATGACATCTCATTAAATTAAAACTACGGATCGTCTAAGCCCCTTCTCACTTAACGTGGTAGGATAAAAACTCAAATTAATTTGCGTACACTATGGTATTTTACCATTTATTTAGTGTATCACATAAATGTGTTAAAAAAACACAACTTTAACAAAAGATAAAATATTAAAACCTACGAAACAACAAATATTTGAAAATAACAAAAGATAAAATATTAAAACCTACGAAACAACAAATATTTGAAAATACCATAGCTAATCTAAACATCTCTAAGTCAATATTTATAGAGATTGGAGTTAGTCAATATTTATAGAGATTGGAGTTAGTCAATATTGATAAAGATTAGAGGTAAGTCTTCTTGTCAATTATTGTGGGAGATTCTTTAGACTCCATTGTCTCTACATTTCCAAGCTCCTCTCCTTATGTTTTTGGGTTGTTTTTTTCAACCCTTTTCTTTACTTCTTATTTTAGACTCATTTTATATATGAGTTTGTTATATTTTCTTATCAATATAGTTTAGTTCCTTTTTAATTGGTTTAGTTTTTTTTAGGTAAGTCAATATTGATAAAGATTGGAGGTAAGTCTTCTTGTCAATTGATTGTGGGAGATTTTTTCGATTTCATTGTCTCTGCATTGCCAAACTCCTCTCCTTATGTTTTTGGGTTGTTCTTTCTAACCCTTTTCTTTACTTTTTATCTTAGACTCATTTTATGCACGAGTTTGTTATATTTTCTTATCAATATGGTTTAGTTCCCTTTTAATTGGTTTAGTTTTTGAGGACTTCATTGCGCTGAACACCTCTTGTTTCTAATGTCATTGTAACACATCCAACCCTCTAAGTACACTTTTAAGGGATAGAGTATTCAAATTTCATTTTTTTTCAATCATCTCAATACCTCTTCTTGAGTATGTTATTGTCTTCTGCCTGTCAAGATCTTTCCAACGACCATCATGGTGCCCCAAACCGAGTTCTGGATCGAAAGTTATGGCCCCCTAAAGTTCTCAGGCCTCCATTGCACCTTGACATGTGCAATGGTTCGCTAGATCAATGGTCAATATTTGATCCTACCCTTATGCTGATAAGGGGTCTAGATCTAACCACCATGCCAAATCAATGGTTACGATTCCTTTGAGGCAAAACAAAGTTTTTTCTCAAGTTTAACAATCTCGTCGAGGACTTAGCCAAATTTCCACAACAGTTTTCTCCAGTCCTTTTCAAAACCTCTCAGTTTTCGAGAACTCTCACCTAGTTCCAAGGCATTCTATTTCCTACCCAAGGATCCTCTATTTTGTCTTATCTCGCAAGGAGTCCTTTGTTGTAGAAATCCAAACATGGTGACACATAGGTGCACGCGCACACGCACGTACACACACACACACACACACACATATATATATCAATAGCCACAATGACACTTACAATAAGAAGGGATGTTGAGTCATGTCTTTCAACTTATTATATAACAGAGATTGGAGTTATTTATATATTCAAATGAATATATACATTTATTGCCCAATATTTCTAAAGATAAAATACTCATAGTTATTTTATAAAGGCATAGACTACCATACATACTATGCAATCCTATATATTTTCATTTCAACACACAAAATATATATGAAAGTCACTTATCTACAAATTTTAGGAGATGTCAGCGAATATTGAAGGGTGTGTCGCTCTCCATTCAACCATAGGAAAGATTGCACTATGCACTGCTACAACCAACCACCCTTTATCTAGGATATGATGTCAAGAGAAAATTTCTTAGAAAATTAACCATGTTCCTCTTTTCTTTCTTCTCAAAGAGTAGATTTCTATGTCTCTCCTTCTCCAGTGCTCAGTATTTTTCCCAACTGTGTATCACTATCCCTTTCTCTAGCTATCCCCTTTCCCTATCCTCTATCCCCTATTTTCATGTATCTTTCCCCAAGACTTGGGGGTAGCATCAAGAGATTCCCAATGGGACTATGTCCATTCCTCTCATTTATTTCCAAAAGGACTCCCTAACCACCAACTCGACTTGTAATCAAAAATTTTGGCAGAGGATGGTTCAGGGTTCGTGCTCCTTTTAATTTTTTATGGAGTACTATCTTGGCAGGGTCATTTCATTCAGTGAGATTCTCCCTCTTTCACCATCCCTCTATTGACATCGTAACCTATGAAGTCCATCACATCATCAGTAGTTCAACATCTCCATATTGCATTAATAATCAAATATTTACATTATATAATTGATCAAAGGTCCATTGTCTTTCAATGTTCACATAATAGACTCGTTTATAGTCTTGGTCATGATAATATTTATATTTACAGATTGGGGGAAAGAGGGTTCTTACAATCCCCTCCCCATAAAGGAACACCTCCCTCGATGTTCTATCTAACACAAAAACTTTATATATGACAGTGAACAAGAAAGATATGCCTTTTTCATGGAATCCTCCAGTTCCCATGTAGCTTCATCAACACTAAAGTGTTTTCATTGCACCTTGATTATTCTAAATGGACTGCAAATCCATCACTACAAAATTCATTTTTAATTTATTTTGGTTGTTTGGTTATATACATTTCTTTTTAAATTTAAATTGTCTATAAATTAAATGCAAACATATCAGATGAAAAATAAATAGCACCAGTGAACGAATTCTTTGACTACCAAGAAACTAATAGTTTTTTTTCTTTTCTTTTGTAAATGTCATTGTATATATAAGTAACTCATAATTTCAATTTTGTTTTATTTTTAAATATGACTAATTGTTTGTATCTTGAATTTCCTTTTTATTTGTAAATATAGATGGAAGTTGAAGGGTTCATAGTCAAAGGGAATATTTATAGTATCCTATGTTTTATATACAAGTAGGTTTAATGTGTGGATTAGAAATAGTGTTGAGATTGCTTGTACACATTTTAATTTTTTTTCCAACTTGTGGTTGCATATGTTTTGTATTCCCTAATATTATATTGTCACTTTTGATTCCAATTTTTCACTTTAGAATGGCTAATTTGAGGCTTTTAGTATCAAAATTAACACTTTCATAATATATATTTTTCCTTGTTATTTCAAATTTCAAATTAAATTGGGGTTTATTCTTTGATAATCAACGAATACATTCCATAGGTTTATTGAGTGAGCCCCCTATGGAAATGACATGAAGAACATGTGTTTAGAAACAGATTATTTCATGTCTTCTTTCATGATAGGTTTGCTAAAAGTATCAAGTCTACTAAAAGTATAAATTTTGGGTAGTATTGGATGGGAAATTTAATTTTTCATCTAGCAAATACCCCAAATTGATACTTTTAACAAGCCTATGAGAAGATAAGTTGAAAATACATGAAAGCTAGTTTTCTTTCATTTCCTCCACAATCTATAACCCTTATTTTATTATTTTATTTAAGAAACCTATTTTAGACCCCAAAGTTCCCGTAATATGAAACACAAAGCATTGATTAATTATAACACCAAGGAAGTCATATAATTTAAATCTTCATTCACGTTAACATTGAAAATTTTGATTGAGTTTTATCTCTATGTGTAGCAGTAGTTTGTGAAATACATTAAATACAAGATACATGATCTCACAACTATCCCAAAATAGCACTTGGGTTGGTTAGTAATAATGAAATTCACAAATTAGATTAATAATTATATTCCATTGACGTCATGTTCTTCTTACATACCCACTGTAAGGGAATGGAAAGGATGGATTAAACTCATAAATGTTATTGTTTCAACTACTAATCCTCACTATTGTAATCGACTCAACCCCATCATTCCTATGGCGACTAGTTTTTGGTTGCTTAATCCCTTAATTTAGAGTTATTGGCCTCATTATATGCATAGTAATAATACTCGGGTTCTTGTAGTGACATTAACCACATGTTGTCAACATTTCCATCTTCTAATTTTCACAATCTGTCGAAACTATTGCAAGCATGGTCTATGTAGTCATGCAGATTAAACCTCCTTCTACATTACTAATCCTACCAATCGATCATTAATCATATATAGACTAGGTGGGATGTTGAGTTTCTCCTCTGAATCCCTAAGCAAGTGACTTATCTAATCCATATCTGAGATGTGGTGGGATTGAATCTTCTTGCCTAGACTAGTACTATTCATTCATTCTTCCATACTTCCAAACTCTTCATGAAAACACAAACAACCTCCTCTACATTCCCATCTCAAATTTAATTTGGATGACACCATAATTGCAAGGATCCACCCAACAATCGATCTCCATACCTTGATGCCCCTACAAAATCGTAAGGTAATACTTGTATTAGATTCAAATCACTCCCCAATGTTTTCCATCATCAAGAGGCTCGTAATTTGTAGTGACCATATACACCTACATATGGCATAACTCAAAGGTCCCCCTTATCACTGGCATGTCTCCCTATCACCAAAGACAAAAAAAAAATTTACCAGACCATAAAATACCTCATTATTATAGAATTCTCTTTTCTAATTTCAAATTGCATACTTTTTTCCTTTCCATCATGATGACAGAATCCCACCCCAGAAAAATATTACAATAGAGCTAACTCCTTGGACACATAGACTACATAGTTAGTTTTCAATGTTATAAAGGCTGAAGAAAAATAATATATAAACAATATATAAATATATAATAAACACAAAATTCATA
>JZKD02S1670311.1:253778-286296 GCA_000966675.3 Picea glauca
TGCACTAAATCTACTCTCCCTCTGCATTAAATCTAATAAGTGCTTCTGCTGTACAAGGGCAAGAGCTTATCTACTCACGGTCTATTTCAGTATACAAGTACGCCTAAATATAGGACCTTTTATGTAAACGGCGGCGCTCATAAAAAAGGTTAAAATCGTGATGCTGCGTCACCCTGCAGTCCTTTTCTTTCCACATATGCGGCCTCGCGCAACGAGGTGCGGATGCTCCTGCATCAATATATCACATTATTTAAAATATTACACACATATGTTACATTATTTAGATTGAGGTTTACATTATTTAGATTTAGGTTGTTTAAACATTAGACTTTATTATTTTTTCATCATAATTTTGCTAAAAGAATTTTGGTAAAAATCATTGTTTTCTCTTATTTAAATTGTATTTTTGAAAGCATAAATGGATTTAGCACCTTGAAAAATCCTCACGACATTTGAATTATACAGACTTAATCACTTAAATCTGGAATTCGAACAATTTTTAGTCAAAATTAATGGAAAAATATACCAGTAAAAAGACCAAAAAATATATCATTTAGACTAGGCTATTTAAATTCACTCTAACATTAACATACAATATATTAAATTCTCTACAATCTAATATTTATTACATATTAATATATTACATAGATAATTAAAATTCAATCTAAGTAGACATATCTCACATAAATCAAATTTAGTTTTGATAAACATATCTCAAGTGACGTTATAAGAATCTTCCCTTGCCAATGTCTTTTTTGGCAGGTCCTCCGGCTATGCGGTTTTAAATTTCTTGCCAATCTAGAACTCTGATCGATTTTCTGACCATATGGGTTGGCTTAAAATGGGGCAAAACCCCACAAGTATGTTTCTGAAACGCATGAAACTTTGATAGTGCCAAACTCAGGCTACCCCTAGAAATATGGCCCCAATTTTTTACCTGAAAAAGGAGTGAGTTTGCTCCTAAGTTAACCTACTCCAATTATATAACATACCATGTTCATTAACATTTTAACACATGAATTGATTGTAGTGAATAACCATCACATCACAATATAAATTTGTACAAATTATATAAAGTACATTGTAATATAAATTTGTACAAATTATATAAAGTACATTGTAATATAAATTTGTACAAATTATATAACGTACAATGTCCATGGAAATGTTAACACATGAATCCAATGTTGTGAATAAGGATACAAAACGTGTAGATTTTTGCGTTTTTTGGTCCCATTAGAAATAATACATCCCCTTCCGTAATATGAAGTGAGGGGCGGTTATATCTTTCATGAATAGGGTAGCTCGGCGGCACAAATGCATGAAACAGATCCGAGACACATGGCCCAAAAAATTCCCAAAACAAATATCTCACTTAATTCAGATTCAATTCACTACAACATGTTATGCTGCAGAAGCATAAACAAGTACAGAGAAAACATGAACTCAAACACATAATAGAAATCACACATAGGAGACACAGGTTTACATGGTAAAATACTTAGGCTGAGGGAAACATCCACAGAACAATGGAAATAACATCTTATTGCTTAACAAAAGATTATAACTAGTAGCCCAGAGAGGGCTTGAAGTCCCTTTCTCACTGAATGCCTCTGAGGCATTCACATTTATACAATTCTCTCCACAGTTACATGAAACTGATTGAATTAATTACATCGTTAACTTGGACTGATTAGCCTCAACTGAAACCTAAATAATAGGGATCTACAAGATGCCAATATCCAACAGAATTGGAAATTGGTTGTCACTGTTTCCACAATCTCCACCTTGACAACAATTTACCCGATACCATGCCATTGTCCATTCATCACCTTCTCACAAGCAAAAGATAGGTGATATTAGTGATTTCAAAACCGAAGCACCCATTTCACTATTCCACCTGGATTTATCATGTGAACACTGACAACTCCCTGCAAGTGAAATATTTGATCTTCTCATCGTAAAATTATACGTTTTACCAACATATGATACACGATACATGTAACCCTTTTCTTCTGCATCTCTTGAACATAAACCTGAAGAAATATTCTAAAAGAATTTTACCAGTTTCACATCATTCATACCAAATTTCCTGAGTATCATTTTTTTTTTCCACGCACTCATTGTTGTGATAACCAAAACTCACCTTTAGTCCCATCCCTGTGCATTCCATGCTCAAGATTGTTTTTCTGCTCCCCGATCCTTCATCTCGAACATCCAAGCCAACTGAGCCAACCTATTGATTGTAACCATGCTTATGCTTACTACAAGCATATCTTCAACACTCTAAACACCAAAATAGTGAATACCATAGTTATTCCCACTTCTTGAAAATATCGTCTCACCATGAAGGAATCAACATCTTGTACAATTGTGTGTGTGCACTCTTCAGGCCATACAATGAATTCTTGAGCTTGCAAACAACTCTTTTTTTGCGATCCTGAGCACCTTCAGTGCTCCACCTCGAATGTTGCATTCAAAGACCTTAGCCAAATCCGACCAAACAATCAAATGAACCATCATTGCTCATCTCCAGGCACCCTATAATGGAGTCTTCAATGCTCCACCTTGACATGAACATTCACTTGACCAAATCCATCCAAGTCAGCCAAGTAAGCATGACCCATTTACAATGGAGTTTCACCACACCTTTAAATATGATCAATTACATGTAATCTCATGAGACAAATACCCTCATATCACCTAGGCCTACATCTAGACTTTACCAGTGATTAACCAGGGGTACACATGCCTTTCTAGGTCTTATAGACATATGCCCATTTACATATAATTTCTTAAAACTACAAAATAAATAAATAAAAAATTTCACACATGATGAATCCACCATCATTGTTGTTGCCTTTTCTCTCTTTAACCGACACTTACAAATGTCCTTCAATGGAGTACACAAATGGCCCTTTGAAATTTTCAAAGAAGCTTAGGCTATTTCATATAACAAAGCCTCTAGTCGTCCTATTACTCAAAGGGGAAAAACAAGCTTCACACAATCTCAATACAAAGGAATTGGCATTTTTCCCTTTCTCCATGGAACCATTAGCATGTTATGATTCCAGAGGTAGCAAGGTATTTGTGCACATAAAAAACATGCATTTGTCTCTTGTTCTTGCATTCACATATCCATATGTTTATACCAAATTTAGAATAAAAAATCAACCTTATAAAACAAATTAACATGTCATTACCCCCAATTCAAAGTGCATTTGGAGTGCGACCTTGGATTTTTCTCCTCGTCCCTATGCTCGTGGATTAACGCAACTCTATACAGATTCCATAAGACCTTCCCTTCAACTGAAGCCCTCGACACTTCCAATTCTGAGTCAGAACAAAAAACTTCCTCTTCGGGTTCTCTTTCAAACACAAAAGGTTGCCCACGTTCTGCACCAACGAACCACTCCTTCATCCTATGGTACCTCAAGCAATCCACCTTGATGCTCTCCTTGATCAACCCCAAAAAACCATCTTAAACTCAAGATTGGTGGTAGACTCTGGATTTGGCACCTTCCCGATATTGGAAAAATCCTCCTTGGCCTTGACCCCCTCATGGATCAACAACATTGCATCCTCGTTGTCCTCGAATATCAGATATGGGCCACCGCATGACCCTAGTCAAGAGCCCTTTTGGTGCACCACCAATACTCCTACAACGTCTCCCCCTTCCAAGCGAACACTGCAGCGCTGTCACGGGCAATAGCCGAGACGGCGTGGTCCTGCGTGGAAAATATATTGCAGGAGCACCATCTCACTTCGACGCTCTCGGCCGCCTTGGCTAGTGAATATGAAATTTCTTTGTACCTGTCCTCTGCGCAGGTAGCAACTCCAACATCATTGTCTTAGTGCTCTCACTCGATAACTCAATAGGTCACAAGTCACAGATCTATTGGTTTCTTCGACCCAATGATTTCCACTTGAATTCATGGCTCTCCTGTGTGGTGTCTTCCCCTTTGTATGCCTCAAACTTGAAGGCACCAATAGATCCACATGATCTTTCTTCAAATATTAACCATCAACCAACAACTACCTCTTGTGAATGATCAACTGTGTTGTATCGTCTCTTGGATCAAGCAAATGAAACCGGGGTATACACCTGGATAAAGTAAATGAACCCAAGATGACTCCTTCACTGAAGAACTCTTGTATATTCAGGCTCTGCATATAACATAATGAAGAGTTGGGATGACTACTCCTCATGCAACGTCCCGACTACCTCCACCAGTGCTTCTCTGTCGATTCTATCTCGTAGTTGTTGTAAGGTCTCGTGATGGATGGTTTGCACTCAACCTCACGCTTAACAGAAAAACCTCTTGTACAACCCCCCACCCCCTGCATTTCCATCAGAATACCATCAACATGTGGATACGAATATGGATTGGAATCTTGACTCCTCACACATTCCAACTCATTGCCTGCACATTCTCTCACGAAGAATATAACACACAGGTGGATACGACTTGAAACCATCGTTATCTTGACATATCATATATTCAAACACTTTCTCTGATACCACTTTTTATGAAATGAAAGCATAAAAAAGTACAGATAAAACATGAACTCAAACACATAATAGCAATCACACATAGGAGACACAGGTTTTTCATGGTAAAACCCTCAGGGTGATGGAAACATCCACGAAACAATGGCAATAACATCTTATTTCTTAACATGAGATTACAACCAACAGCCTAGAGAGGGTTTCAAGCCCCTTGCCCACTGAATGCCTCTGAGGCATTCACATTTATACAATTCTCTCCACAGTTACATAAAACTGACTGAATTAATTGCATCCTTAACTTGGACTGATTAGCCTCAACTGAAACCTAAATAATAAGGATCTACAAAATAATAAGGATCTACAAGATGCCAAAATCCAACACAATTGGAAATTGGTTGTCACCATTTCAACACAACATATCTCACCTGACATTATAAAGTTGTACAAATTATATAACATACAATGTTCATCGACATCTTTAACACATGAATCCATCACTGTGAATAAGAATCACGTGACAAAAATTATATAACTTACAAATTAATATAAAGTTGTACAAATTAAATAACATACAATGACATTATAAAATTGTACAAATTATATAACATACAATATTCAACCACATCTTTAACACATGAATCCATTGTTGTGAATAACAATCACGTGACCATATGAATTTGTAAAAATTATATAACGTACAAATTAATATAAAGTTATACAAACTATATAACGTACAATGTTCATGGACATTTTAACACATGAATTCATTGCCCTGATTAATAAATATACTACAAGTCTATTTTTTTTCAATTTTTGGTCTTGTTCGAACAAATATACCCCCTTCCGTATTAATATGAAGGGGGGGGGTGTTGTTTATTTCATGGAGAGGATAGATTGGTGGCGCAAGTGAATGAAACAAATCCGAGACACAATGGCCCAAAACATTCCCAGTCTATGCCAAACAGAAATCAAGAGGTCTGAAACACTCAGAGAAGAGTGTGGGTAGCTCGATAAAAGAAATAGGTCCGAAACACCTACTCAAACCATTTCAATACATTTACATTTTGATGGGTACTAGGCTTATCCTCTTATAGTCTGAGGGTGACTCTCCGTGCTAACAGGATGAAAGAACATGTCATGAGCTAATGATCTCCAGTGACATTATCCTTCCTATTAAGTACGATGTTAAGTACAGTAACAAGGGAATCATGAATCAGTAAAAAAGGGAATCAGAATCACTAAGAAAGATCAATTTAGGCTCATGAGGTAATGGCACCTGATACCCTATATATGGTACCTTGTAATACTTAAACCGTTGGATTTCTTATTAGTTAAGAATATAACTTTATTTCTTTGTGAATACCCTTTTCCAAAGAAGTAAAGCCTTGATTTTGGTGATGAACTCTTCGTTGGGTTCCTGGTTCTCAGGTTTTGTTTCATTCACTTGTAGTGAAGTGTAGTGTGTGTTCCATTCGCTTGTAGTGAAGTGTAGTGTGTGTTCCATTCACTTGTAGTGAAGTTATGTGTGTGTTCAAAATGGCCGAGTTGATAATCATCCCTTGGAATTTGAGGAATATTCTACCCTTCAAACATGATAGTGCTAAGAGGTTAACAAAATACTTTTACAAATGATTGGGATTGTTGTTCTCAGATTTTATTCCATTGGCTTAGACTGAAGTGAGTGTTCAAAATGGCTGAGTTGATAATCCCTAACTTTATTTATAAAAAGCATAATTATCTTGTCATATGTTTCAAAATATTCCATCCTTCTTCTTTCAAACATGACAGTTTTAAGAGGTTAACCAAATATTTTTACAAACGGTTGGGCTTGTGGTTTTTAGATTTTTTTCTCTTAGCTTAGAGTATTCCATTGTTTGTTTAGAGTGATAGTGAAGTGAATGTTCAAAAAAACTGAGTTGATAAGTTGATAATCAATAACTTTATTTATAATAAACAATATTATATTTGTATATGTTTTAATATATTTAAAAAAGTGTTTTATAGTATCATTGAGAATGAGTATAACAATTCTCCATACATGTCTTACATATGGGAACAAGTCCTTGATTTAAAAGGACAGATTATATCTTTCAACAACCAGATCCAAGAACTATCCACTATTCAATTTTAAAAAGTGTTTTATAGTATCATTGAGAATGATTATAACAATTCTCCATACATGTCTTACATACTGGAATTTAAAAAATAATAATCATTGATTTAAAAGGACAGACTACATCTTTCAACAACAGGATCCAAGAGCTATCCACTATCCCAAAACAGTGAGTTGTATTTATAACAAAATAAGATTGTTTGTGGTTTTAAAAGACAAAAATAATTCTTTGCAAAGATAGGAATGATCAATCTTTCCATTGCACTAATTTTACATGAAATTAATCATTTCTATGCCCATATTGAAAGAAGAATATTGTCCAATTTCTCCCCTCCAGCCCTAATGCCTCTTTTAAAAATACATCAACTATTATTTTACTGATAAAGAAAAGTAAAAGAAGACTGTCATTTGTTGTCAAATGTCATCAAAAAGTTGCAGCAAGCTCAAATTTTGAGTGATTCTTTCTTTTTTAACGTTTGAATAACTATTAGAGAATCTCCAAAGCATTTCTATTTATGTAACATGATAATCTTGAGCCAAATATAAAGTTAATTTCAAAGACATCAATTCATAATGATTGTTAGTTTCATACCCAATCAAAATTTTCAATACTATACTATGATTATTTAAATATTAACTTGTTATAATATTAAATTCTTTAACAAACATTTAAATATTAACTTGTTATAATATTAAATTCTTTAACAAACTAATTCTAGGGTTACTAGTCCTTCTTTTTGGTGTGGAAGTTTAAAGGATAACATAAAGCATGATGAAGCATAATGTATTGAGCCAATGATTAGTTCACAACCTGATACATAAATCCTATGTATTAAATAAACACTATTTACCATCAAACGCACAGGGTGAACTAATGTTAATGTTAAACCAAAACTAAACTAAAGACGAAAACTAATATGAACCATTCACAGATGCCCTACAATCCCTACACACTTGACATTCCTAGCGCTCTATAAAGAATAGAGCCGCCCTATTCTTTCTTCAACGAACTAAGATGTAAGAAAGTAAGCTACAACGTGATGGAGAAGGAGCATATGATACCAATATCACATAAGGTTGTCATTTAATCTCATTGAATTGAGTACAAACTTTGTCAAAAATTATAAAATTATATAAACTTTTATTGAAAGTTATAATTTCATCTCATCAATTCCAAATGTTTTTTTTTAACAAAAACAGTTGGAGGATTTTATATTAAAAAGAGAATATTTTTTTTCAAAAATTACATATGGTAGGGTGGAAGGAGCTCTGTTGTTTCCATAAGATTCTAAATATCTATGGGGGTCTATCATTCCATAAGTGTTACAGTTCTGCCATGTAAAAATGGCAACATACAAGTTCAAAAGCAACAAAAATTTACAGTTCATTTGAAACCTAATTAGTGCTTTAGAGAAAAATCAGGGTCTTCATGTTGTTCCTCCTATCGCACTATTGGGTTCACCTCTGTTGGGTTTGCCTCTACATGGTGGAGGTTTTCATGTGTTGGTGTCAAGGGGACCAAGTGGTGGTCGTTGTTGTCTATTGAATGAAATGTGGATGGGAGACAGGAATCACCAGAGCCAACAAAATTCTTTGGTTGTTGTGGGTTTGCTATTTGCTAGGTGACAACCCCAAGTTGTCTCGTATTTTTGTTTATTACCCTTAAGGATATCGCAAATTCTTGATTATGGTGAATTTTCTACTGATACAGTTGTGTTTGTAGGCCTTCCAACTCCTCACGGATCCCCTGGTTCTCTCGCTAAAATTCCCAGTGATGAGCATCTATACGCTCCTCCTCC
Source organism: Picea glauca (assembly GCA_000966675.3). Lineage (NCBI taxonomy): Eukaryota > Viridiplantae > Streptophyta > Pinopsida > Pinales > Pinaceae > Picea > Picea glauca. The sequence continues at coordinate 262,201 of JZKD02S1670311.1, forward strand.
CTTCTAACGTCTATGTCTAACGCTCGAAACAACTCTTGGAGCTCCTCTGAAATACAATTTGGTCAAGAGAAGGGATATCTTGACCTTCCTCACATGTTGGTGCAGAGACTCGAGAGAAGAGATGTCGAGCATACAAATCGACGAGAGGCTAAAGAAATGTTGGACGCAGACAGAATGAGAAGAGAAGAGATACCAACATGATTGGACGTCGAACATTCTGAAGAGCCAAGCGAAAACACTGGGTAATAGCTGGAGAAACCATGAGTGCTGAAGTGGTGTTCCCTTGTGGGGAAAGTGAGCCAGGATCTCCCATGATCATGAGTGACTTTGTGCAGGATGAAAAAATGAAGGTGACACCATAGGCTTGTGGTTGATCCTCAAGGAATGCAAGTGAAGATACATAGAATTAAAGGCGAGTACAGGCAGTTGGAGATAAGAAACGGGGAGTGTAACATCCCTCGATCGGCGACCCTACCTGGTAATGCTACCGAAGCAACTTTTGCTTTTAATTTACTTCTTTGATACCATTTTTGTGACATTCCCAACATTAAAAAATAGGCCAGGCCATGCCACCGAGTAACTTTGCAGAAATAATCACATATAAAACTTAACTAGAAGATAGAGATAAAATTTGGTTTTCACACATATAAATATATATCTATCTAATGAAATTAAACAAACGTAAATACTCTACCCATAAACCCGTTCATGCGAAAGCAACATTAACACCTACATGCAACATATATATACATGCATTACTCATTAATTATAATGCAAACACAAATACACAACATACAACGAACAAATAATTTGTACTTATGTTTTAATAGGTGACCACCAACTGCGTGCAGACTTTCCATGAACCTCCCAGCCTTATACCACACTTCTCATCATGCTCAGCAGTGGGTCACCCCCGAGCTGGGACTAAACTCCACCAGGAAAGAGAATTCTAAGATTGGCAAGGACAATAAAGCAGTTTCACAGAACAACATGAAGGATCCTTTATCCCAGAAGCCACTTATGCCTACAACCCACAGACTCTCATTCCCCACACACCTACTCCACGCCAGGAAGGTACACCTTCACTAATACAATTCCATCAGCTACTACACCTCCCTTACCTTGGGGTTTAGCAATAGGCTGGATTGGAAGTCTCAGATTACTCTAGCTGCCATGAGACTCCCTCTAGGAGAACTCACTTCCCAACAAACTCTCACCTGGGAGAGTTTCTCACATGCCCGACAACCTGCTTCTTCAATTCATCTCTTATGTCAAATGGACACAGGTGATATCAACAACAGAATTCAGGTAACACACAGGTGAAGTCAACCACAGAAAACATGTATGGAAATAGAATATGAAAGCAAACCAAGCTTAGCCAAAACTGTGTTGGCAGCAACCAACAATCGCTATGACACAACATGAATCATGAAAAATACAAGTTCGTCAGGCTTCATAGGAAATATGCAAGACAACTCCAGTGTCTGCAGGTTACACTGGCATGTGCATCAGTGGGGAGTATGGCTCTCTTCCAGGGTGGATAACCTTGGGAGAGTGTCGATGCAATGGTGAAGTATCGTGACAGTCGTGAAAATCATGAGACTGGTGAGTGAGAGGACCCCCAACGAGATGAATTTCCTACTTAAAACTGCATGCACCCAGGTTGAAATATGTCTCCCTAAAGTTGCATGAGCTCCGCTTAACACTCATCCCCCTTTCCCCTAGGAAATTAGGACAACATGGTTATATCAAACCTTAGCTTCTAGGAAATAGTAATATAATGTTATTCCTTTAGAGGTAAGGCCTCTAGCTTAGCCCCTATTCCTAGACACTTAGCCCCTGCCCCACCTAGTGGATCTTAGTCCCCCATAACTCTTTCTTCGTGGAGAGTCTACAAGCATCAATGTAATTTTATTGATGATATGTGTGTATTTACATATACAAAATCAAGATCATTGACCTTAGCATCTGGGTCACCAGCCTAATAAACACATAAGTCTCTCATCTTATAACTACTTGACTCACTAGCTTATAAGCATAATTACAATTCAGCAAGGGCTCAGCCTTGGGGTGTTACAATCCCCTCCCCTTATTTTTGCATTGTCCTCAGTGCAACTCTTTACACAACAACAATAAGATTTCCAAAATATTCAAAAAGATGTGGGTACTCTGCCCACATAACATATTCATGCTCCCATGTTGCGTCCTCAAGACAATACCAGGTCCATTGAATCTTTACAAGCTTGACGACTTGATTCTAGAGTTTCTTTCTCTTCCATTATAGTATGCACACAAGATGCACCTGTAAAGAGACTTCTTGTTCCACATGGATCACATTCCAATCAATCACATGATTAGCATCAGGTATATACTTCTTGAGAAATGATACATGAAATACATTATGAATAGTCATGGATGAAGACAATGCAAGCATATAAGCTACTGGTCCAATCCTTTATAGGATTTCAAACGGTCCACAAAATCTGGCTGCCAACTTGGAACAACTTCCCATTTTCGGGGAACTTTTGTTGGCTTTCATCTCCAGGAAAACATGGTTATCCACTTTAAACTCTATTTGGTTTTTTCCTTTTTCTACATAACTTTTCTGTCTGTCTTGGGAATCCTTCAAATTATGGTTAATATTCATCATTTTCTCTTCCATTTACTTGAGCAACTCCATCTCAACCACTTCCCTATCAGCTAGATTGTCAAATATTATTGGTGTGTTTCACTTTATTCCATAAATTGCTTCAAACAGGCTCATCTTCAATGATGCTTGGTACCCATTGTTGTAGGAAAATTCTACCAAGTGTAGATAATATTCCCATTTAGATGGTTTTTCCATCACATACATCCTTAGCATGTCTTCTATAACTTGGTTTACTCTTTCTATTTGTCCATCTGACTCAGGGTGATAGGTTGTGTTGAAGTTTAGGTTCATTTCGAACCCCTCAAATAGTCCTCTCTAGACCTTTGAGGTAAACTTTGAGTCTCTATCAAACACAATTTTCTTGGGAATATCGTGCATTCATGATACCTCCCTCATATAGATATCAACAACATTAGTTTCCTTGTGAGTGATCTTCAATGGAATAAAGTGGGCAGCTTTAGTAAGCTTGTCCATTGCTACCATGATTGCATCAAGTTGCTTTCTTGTTCTGGGAAATCTTGTGATGAAATCCATTGTCACCACTTCCCACTTCCACTCATGGATGGCTAATGGTTGTAGAAAACTAGTTGGGTGTCTATGATTAGTCTTTACCTTTTGACATTCCAAGCATGTAGCTATGTATTCAACAATCTCTCTCTTCATGCCTGGCCAATAATATTGGCTTTTGACTGCTGAAATTATTTTATGATATCCTGGATGTCCTGCATAAGGTACATTGTGCATTTCTTTTACAATCACACTCTTCAATTCAGAATATTTTGGTACATAAACTTTGTTTTTGTACAAGAGAATTCCATCAATTCCCAATTTGAAATCTTCATCCTTCTGTTGCATTTTACCTTGCTGCAATTTTTTTATCGATTCTATGTACTGTGAATCAAATTTTGCAGCCTCATAGATTCTTGCTTAAAGATCTGTTTGATACATGCTGATGGTTGTATCATGTAGTTCATGCACTCTCCTCTTGAGTGCATCAACCACTTTGTTCTCCTTTCCTTTGATGTGCTTGATATCAAAGTCATATTCATATAGGAATTCCAACCCTCTGCTCTGCCTGACATTCAATGTAGGATGATCAAACAAATACTTCAGACCATGATGGTCTGTCCTGAGCTCAAAGATATTTCCCACGAGTTAATGTCTCCATTTCTTTAGGGCGTGTACAATGGCTTCCAACTCCAAATCATGAGTGGCATACATCCTTTCATGGTTTTTCAATTTTCTAGACTCAAAACATATCACAAACCCATTCTGGTTGAGGACTCCTCCTAGTCCTTCTTTACTTGCGTCTTTGAAAACAAAAAAATCTTCATTCAGATATGCAATCTTCAAAATTGGAGCACTGGTTAACCATTGCTTCAATTGCTGGAAGCTTCTTTCACATTCTTTTGTCCATTGAAATTTCATTCCCTTCCTTTGCAAGGAAGTGATAGGGTGAGCTATTCTCAAAAACCCTACAATGAACCTTCTATAGTAGCCAGCTAGACCCATGAAGGAACTGAATTCCATTACATTTTTATCTATTGTCCACCCTTTAATGGCCTCGATATTTTCGGGGTCCATGGCTATCCCTTCTTCTGATATGATATGGCCCAAATAGTGAATTTTGTTTTGATAAAACGAGCACTTGCTTAATTTAGCATACAAATGATTCTCTCTTAGCACTTGCAACACCATACTCAAATGATGCTCATTCTCTTATTTTGAATTGGAATATACAAGGATGTCATCTAGAAAGACAATGGAAAACTTGTCCAAATATTCCCTAAAAACGCCATTCATTAAGCATATAAAAACAACGGGTGCATTTGATAAAACAAATGGCACCACTGTGAACTCATAATGACCATACCTTTTTTTGAAGGCATTCTTGCTGATGTGCTCCTCTTTAATCCTTATATGATGGTATACTAACCTGCGATCTATCTTCAAAAATATATTTTCATCCTTCAATTGATCAAAGATATCATCAATCCCTAGTAAAGGATACTTGTTCTTTATAGTCACTTTGTTCAACTGTCTGAAATCAATGCACAACATCATTGTTCCATATTTATTCTTTACGAAGAAGACTAAGGCACCCCAAGGGGATACACTTGGGTGGATATACCCCTTCTTCAAAAGATCTTTAAGCTACATTTGTAGTTATGTCAGATCTGGTGTACTCATTATGTAGGGAGTCTTTAACACTGGGGTTGCTCCAGACGTCAAATTTATAGAGAAATCAATATCTCTCTTTGGAGGTAGTCCTGGTACCTCCTTTAACACATCTTAAAAATCTTCCAGGACTGCATGGTCCTCCAGAATTGGCACCGTATACGTAGATGCTTCCTCCATATAAGCTACAAATATTTGACAGCCTTTCCTGTAACATTTCTTGAGCTGCATTGCTGAAATTTATCTAATAGAAACTGCCCTGGGAATTCCTTGGACTACTCTCTGATTTCCTTCCTCATTTAAGCAAGTGAATGCCTTATTATGGAAGTCTAAAATGGCATGGTGTTGTTCTAACCAGTCCATACCAATTAATAAATCATATGATCCTAAAGGAAAGATATTCAAATCTTCCTTGGTACTTAGTCCATTCATGACCATTGGATATGACTTAACTGACTCAAAAACTTTCCTCTTGGCTCCTGTAGCCAGTTGTACCAGCCAAGACTTCTCACGCTTGCTTCTCAGAAACCATAGTATTTACACAAATTTAGGATCTATGTAACTATGACTAGCTCCTGAGTCTATTAAAATAGTAAAGGCATGGTTGTTCATCATACCTTCAACTTCAATCATGTGTGATTGAAACTCATCTTGCTTGTTGTCCAGGGATGCATAGATTCTTTGTACTCTCCTCCACATGTCTTCCACTATTTCATCTTGCTGAACATTGTGAAAAAATCTCATCTTGTCCTTTCTATGAGGACAATCTCTATACCTATGATATCCTTTACAACCCCAACATTTCATAGGTGTCTGCTTTGGCCTTTCCCCACCTACTTCATCCAGATTGGGCTCTCTCAAAACCGTTTGTCCTTGAGGATTGTTCCTGAAAAATGGTGGTGTCTTTCCCTTCTACGTCCGCTCCCTCTTAAACTTCTTCTTGTCTCCCCAAGCTTGTTTGAAAGTAGGTTTTTCTTTTTGTTGATCATATAAGCATTGTTCTCTCCTTATAGTTTCTTCCATAGTTTTAGAATCATCATACAATATCTTGTCACTGGTGGAAGATGGCATCCCACTCAAATACATTTGAATATTAACTGTCTCATCCTTGATGAAGGGAACATACTTTAACAACTCAAAGAATCTTCTTTCATACTCATCAATGGACAGACTTCCCAGTTTGAGTTTAAAGAAATCTTTCATTTTATTATCATAATACCTCTTAGTTAGGTACTTCCTTTCAAAATTTCTCTTGAATTTCGTCCATGTAACTTTATTCTCTTTGTCGTGTTATACTTGCATTAGTTGATCCCTCCATATGGATGCCTTCCCTTTGAGTTGATATATGTAAATTATTCCTTCCGCATGAGAAGAATAATTATGCAATTGAAAATACTTTCTCATGCCCAACAACCATGTCTCTGAATCTTCATCATTCTTATTCTCTCCATCAAACATAGGAGATTTTATTTTGTTCATTTCCCCTCATAGCTCATCTTCCCCATACCTCGTATGCTTCCTAACAGGTGATGGACTTGAGTTGCTATGTGCTCTCTTATTGGAATGCCTCGGGGAGTGATGGTGTTGTCGGCTAATACTTCTTGTTCCTCTAGGACTTCCTGATTTTCTTGAGGCATTCTCCTTATCCAATTTCTTTTATATTCTTTCCAGGATCTGCATCAACTTCACGTTGAATTTTCTCTATTTCTCCCTGGATTTCATGAGCTTTTTGTTATCTGTTCGATGAGTTTGTACATCTTTCTGTAATTTTTTAATGATTTTCTTCATGTTCTCTTCTTTATCTATCTCATCTCCATGCCCATTGGAGTTCGATCCTTCAAATCCCAAATGGACATCCATTCCTCTCACTTCATCCTTTGAACTACAAGCATCATGTGCCTCCTCCATGCTCTGCACTATGAAAAAACTCGGTTCAGACCATGTTAACTTTGAAAAATTGTGCAGTCAAACGGAATTTTGTGAGGATATCAGTCTTTAATAATTTTCCGGAATAAACCAATCTGATTCAATAAAAAAAAATATCATATTCCATTTTCTGCAGGTCTTGTCCGATCAAGAACTCCTTGAGATTCAATCTCTAAGCCCAATTTTATTCTGTAACAAATTTTGGGTGCTAGCCCCTTTTCTTCAGCTCTTGGTTCGCATGTGACCACGACTGTTACCCAACGCTTATCTGAAACCCTGAAACTTTGGGATTTGGGCTTCGACAGATTTCAAAGCACATCACAACAAATTTCTTGGAGTGTCGTATTGGCAAACTCACGAAGTAGGGTGGATCAACAATCCACATCTCCAAGCATCCAACGATTGATACTTGCTATGGAACTCCAGGCTTTGGGTTTCCGGGACTTTAGAGGTTCAGGGCTATGGGAATTCGGATGATTGCACCTTTGCTCAACCCAAAACTCCTAAACCATGAGTCGTCGCATACTTCCACATCACCTCGGTGATGTCATCGTGTCACTTTACTTCGGTGTAACGAAACTTCAGGGGTTTATGCATTCCATCATGAGCCATTTCTTCTGGAGTGTCCAGTCTTCGGACTTCACGATCTGGCGCCACGTGTCCACTAGGGCCCACGGTTTCTGTTCTTGAACTAAAATATACGAAAAATTCACATCAAACTTTATACTTTTCAAATTGCAGGGACACGGGTCAGCAGTTTTGGAATAACTCACTGATCATTTTGCAATTGTCCCCACGCTACCACGTATCCCTTCTGGGAAACTATGGTTTGGATTGCGGGACCTCCTTGTACAATTATCTGCCATGCATCTTCGATCTTCGCAATGCCGCCCAACCGTCGATCTTGATAGGTCATGATCAAAGTTAATGCGGGCCCAATCCAACTGACTTCTTCGCCAATTTTAACTACCTTGTGTCACATTCTAACTTCATTTCTATATTACAAGGTTCTTAAATCACTAACACGTGGCACACATCCCATGTTTCCACGTCATCCTTAGTGACGTCATCAAGCCACATCACTTTGGGACTTCGGGCTTCGAAAGATTTCACCTTTTCATACCTCATTTCTCCCGAACGCTGAACTCCCAAAATTTCTTACCTTTCGCTCTTCACTTAACCCTAGATTTTTGATCCGTCCTTGGTCAAATCCAATGGTAAACACTCCCCCCCCCCTAAATCTACGGTGTGTATCCTCTTCGAAACTTCGAAACTTCGACGTCGACCCTTTCTTCTCTATTACACATAAAATTCGTTGAAGTCGCAAAGTCTGAAGTACTTGGGGGTTAATCTTCATGCACCTTTATCCATATCTGACAGTTGTGAAGGAACCTCCTTCTCCCGAACAGATCCCATGGCCCAACTTCAAACCTTGTGATTCGAAACCCATGGTTATTGCAGTCTCTTTTCTCTGCCACCATTCCATAAACCGTTATACCTCCTAAGCTTCATAACATGACCAAGGTATTCTCTTGGCACTCTGGAATTCTCTGAAATTGAATTTTTTCCCTTTCAACAACAATTCCCTCTGAAATCTTATCTCGCTAATCACTAACATGGCCCATCTAGGCTCAGTGTCAAAACCTTGTCTCTAATACCAATTTTTAACGTCCCTCGGCCAGCGACCCCAACTGGGTAATGCTATCGAAGCAACCTTTTCTTTTCCTTTACTACTCTGATACCATTTCTGTGACATTCACGGCCTTAAACAATAGGCTAGGCCATGCCACTGAGTAACTTTGAGGAAATAATCACATATAAAACTTAACCGGAAGATAGAAAGAACATATTCTATTCACACATATAAATATATATCTATCTAATGCAATTAAACAAACATCAATACTCTACTCATACACATGTTCATGTGGAACCAACATTAACACCTACATGCAACATATATATACAAGCATTACTCATTAATTATAATGCAAATACAAATACACAGCATACAACGAACAAAGAATTGTTGCTTATCTTTTAATAGGTCACCACCAACTATGTGCAGACCTTCCACAAACCTCCTAGCCTTAGACCACATTGCTCATCACACTCAACAATGGGTCACCCTCGAGCTGGGACTAAACTCCACCGAGCAAGGGAATTCTAGGCTTGGAAAGGACAACAAGGAAGTTGCACAGAACAATAGGAAGGATCTTTTATCCCAGGAGCCACTTACGCCCACAACCCACAGATCCTCATTCCCCACATGCCTGCTCCACCCTAGGAGGGTACACCTTCACTAATACAATTCCATGGGCTACTACACCTCCCTTACCTTGGGCTTCAACAATAGGCTGGACTAGAAGTCTCAGGGTATTGTATCTTCTATGGGACTCCCTCCAGAAGAACTCACTTCCCAACAAACTCTCTCACCTGGGAGAGTTTCTCACAGGCCTGACAACCTGCTTCTTCAATTCAACTCTTATGTCAAATGGACACAGGTGAAGTCAACAACAGAATTAGAGTAACACACAAGTGAAGTCAACCATAGAAAATGGGTATGGACACAAAATATGACATCAAACCAAGCTTAGCCAAAACCACGTTGGAAACAACCGCCAACCGCTACGACATAATACAAATCAGGAAAAATACAAGTTCATCAGGCTTCATAGGAAATACATAGGAAAAATCCAGTGTCTGCAGATTACACTGGCACGTGCATCAGTGGGGAGTATGATTATCTTCTAGGGTGGCTAACCTCGCGAGAGTGTCGATGCAATGGTGAAGTATCGTGACAGTTGTGATAATCGTGAGACTGGTGAGTGAGAGGACCCCCAACGAGCTTACTTTCCCACATAAAATTGCATGTACCCAAGTTGACACATGTCTCCCTAAAGTTGCATGAGCTCCTCTTAACACTCATCCCCATTTCCCCTAGAAACTTAGGACAACATGGTTATATCAAACCTTAGATTTATAGGTAATCCCTCTAGCTTAGTCGTTATTCTTAGACACTTATCCCCTTCCCCACCTAGTGGATCTTAGTCCCCCATATGTCTTTCTTCGTGGAGGGTATACACGTAGCAGTGCAATTTTATTAATGATATGTGTGTATTTACATATACAAAATCAGGCTCATTGGCCTTAACATATCTCTCACCAGCCTAATAAACACATAAGTCTCTCAGCTTATAACCACTCGGCTCACTAGCCTATAAGCATAATTACAATTCAGCAGGGGCTCGACCTTGGTGTGTTACACGGAGCAAGAAAGGAGGCACGTGGGATGAGGAGGGGGGTCGCATGCCAAGGAGAGGGGCAGGCCATTCAGTCAATGGGAAGGGGGCAGAGGAATATGTGGGGGACGGGGAAAGGGTGAAGGGGGACAAGGAGTGGGAGAAAGAGGGGTGAGGAGAGGGGTGAGGAGGCCTAGTGAGAGGGGGGGTTAGGGTAGAAAGAGGGGGTTGAAGGGAGAATTCCTTAGTTGTGAGTGGGAGGTCGGTTGTACCGACACAGTTTAGGTAACCAATCATAAGAGGAGGTTTGATTGATGACTAGGTGGCTCTCTTCTAGGGATTTCACAGCTTTAGCTAGGATATCTTCCTCGATGTCCTATGCGCGGAGGATATGCAAAAATCGTAAACTGATGAAGTGATGTTTCAATGTGTTTATTCGCGAGCAAAGGTCATTGGGAGGATGAGTTGCGGAGGTTGAAAGGCCCAGAAGATCCTTTATGACTATTTCAGACTCCCCTAGTACCATTAGAGTTCAAATGCTTTGGGCGTGAGCTAATTTTAGACCCATGTGCACTGCTAGAGTTTCTGCTATGTTGTTGGTAGTTTTCTCCAAACCCTAGGAAAAGTTAGCTACCTTTTGTCCATCAAAATCATAAATAACTCCCCTCACATCTCTTCATCAATTCCAAATATTAAATTATATTTTGTATTTTTTAATTTAATTGATAATATAAAAAAATAATATATTAATATTAAATTTTATCTTTTTTATTTTATTCATTTATTCATTAAGTAAGTCACTTCTCAAATGATCACAAAATTTTACCTTTAAAAATGATAAATAAATATAACACAAATTATTACACAATTTTACTTATTAAAAATGATAAAATAAATATAACACAATCATAGTAACAAATTCTATTCATTTGATATATGAAGCATTCACTTTTATTTAAAAAACAAAATTTTAAATTTTATTGATCATCATTTTTATTTCAAAGAAAAAAAAAAGGACAAATATATGTCACAATATATTTAATTTAATTGTAAAAAGTTGAATATATTTAATAATTAAATAAAAATATAATATAATAATTAAATAAATAAGTTTATATTTAAAAAATTGTTCACTAATATCTTATTTTTTGAAATTAGTATATATTTTGTTTACCTTTATCTTTAAAAATAATAAAATAAATATAAAATAATCATCTTAACAATATATGATATATGTAATATAATAATATATTTTAAAATTAGTATACATTTTGTTTACCTTTGTCTTTAAAGGTAATAAAATAAATATAAAATAATCATCTTAACAATATATCATATATGTAATATAATAATATATTTTAAAATAATTGTCAAGACACCAAATTAGTATTTAAAACCCCCTACTTATGGAACAAGACAAAACAAGTTTATTCTCTCCTTAGAAATTTGGCTATTAAAGTTTACCCCTATATATAACTAAATATATTTAAAATTATATATATACTTAAGAGTCCCAGATTGATATGTGAAGCTTGGCCAAAAACATTGATAGATAAATAGCATAATTCAGAATTTCCGAATAAAATATCATCTTGCTGCCAATCATGATCCCCAGCTTCATTCAGTATTGCAGCAAGTTGTAATATATTATTCAATCCACATGTTGTTGCCCTAGACCATATAATCAGGCCCGGAAGTAAGGTCAGCAAAATTGGCATTTTCTGCCAGTAAATCTTCTTTGAATTCCTGATGATCCATAAGAATATCTTTATCCCATTAAAAAACAGCTAAACATATATTACAACTTAATATATAAAAATCTTAAATGTATTTAACAAATATAAATAACATATATGGATAAATCAGCTTAGATTTTATTAAATAGTAAATTTAATAGAAAGAAATCAAATTGAATATATTTTACTGTTAAATATAAAATAATATAAATCTATTTCTGTTAAATATAAAATAATATAAATATAAAATAATATAAATATAATATAATATAAATAATATATTTTACTGTTAAATATAAAATAATATAAAATAGATAATATATTTTACTGTTAAATATAAAATAATATTTTTAGTGAAAAAAGTTGCTATATATCAATATATAGACCTAGACCTCGCCTTGTCTTCTTGCCTGCATCGCATGGATCTTGAGATGCAGATACAATAACAGAGAAAATTAATAAAAATTCAAAACAAGGAAAAACTTTCAATTCCAATAAAATTTAAAATCAAATAAAAGAGCCACATATGGCAAGCTCGATCAATTACATCTTAACTAGACTGGAGGACAATAAGTCATGGAAAGCTCGTTCAATTAGTTTTCAACCATATTAGAGGATAGTTTATGTTACTATAGTAGTTGAGGAAAGTAGTATTGTACTTTTTTATATAAATCTCAAAATTTACAAAATAATCCTTACTGAATATATGTACCTGCACTAGAGATCGACATCTTCTCATCTCCGATGCACACGCATAGTTCCGCACTATACAAATTTCTTTGAATTATGGGGGACGCCACCAAGATACTAAGCATTTGTTCTTTTGACAATTATCTCATCACCACAGAATTAGTTCCAGGCATGGAAAATCCCCTTGTCTTTGGCTTGAAATTATTAGTATTAACAACTCAATTTTCAATTCCAGCTCTGCAACTATCGATGGCATTGTAATTCAATTGAACATCTAATGGTGCAAAGTGCTCGCATGGAAATTCAAGCACCTGAACCTGGGCCTTGTTGGCCTCCTCAAGCATTATGGTTGTGTCACGCTTACTCATGCCGCCTGGAATAAGCCTCCCGACAGACCTAAGTTTTTACAAAATGAAAAACAAAGAAGAAAGAATTGGGAAACAGGAAATAAGCAAAGCGCAATAGTATTTAGTATATTACTGAGCATATCAATAAGAAATGAGAAAAGAGCAGAGTTAAATAGGCTCAAGCAAATCAAGAACATCAAGAAATGATTTTACAACTAGCCAGGATAACTGGCAGTTTGTCTCTGAAAATCAAATACGGATTTTCTTAGTGGCTTTGTAAAAATATCCACGAGCTGATCTCGTAAGCCACATAATTGAAGTGCAATGTCACCAATATTTACTATCTCGTGTATGAAGTGAAAGAGAGTGTCAATATGCTTGTTTTTCTTGTGAAACACATGGTTTTTGGATAAATAAATTGTTGTTGTGTTATCACAAAAGATAGGAGTTGGCTCATTTTCTGTATGTGACATATAATTCAATATTCTTCTTAGCCACATAGCTTGACAAGAAGTTGAGGTAGCAACAACATACTCTGCCTTTGCAAAAGATATTGAGACTATGGGTTGATTCTTTGACGCCCAAGAAATCAGGTTCGTGCCCAGGTGAAAAGCATGTCCTGAGGTTCTTTTCTTGTCATCTAGATTGCCTACAAAGTCACTGTCTGTGTAACCAGAGAGATGATTATCATCATACTGAGTGTACCATAAGTGAAAATTGAGAGTGCCTGCAACATATCTCAGAATCCTTTTCGCCATCTTCCAGTGAGAATCTTTGGGGGATTCCATGTACCTAGAAACAAAGATGGATGCATACATAATATTAGGCCTAGTTGTTGTAAGATACAAAAAACTGCCTACTAAATTTTTGTACATGGTAGAATCCATTGTAGGGCCTTCATCTTGCTTGCTCAATTTTATGCCTAGGGTTATAGGAGTTTCTGTTGGATTGCAGTCTTCCATGCAGAATCGTTTGATGATGTCTGTTGCATACTTTTGCTAGCAGAAAAAAATGTCTTTCGTTGATTGATCAACCGAGTCAATCCCCAAAAAATATTTCACTATGCCAAGATATGTCATCTCAAACTTAGATTGCATGGCATGTTTAAAACTAGTTAACTCAAGATTTTCAATATATATCATCCCACCAACATATAAACATACAATCAAAATTTTACCTCGTTGATCTGTTTTGGTGTATAAAGTTGGCTCATTTTGGCTTCTGCTAAAACCAATTTTGATCAGGTAAGTGTCAATTCTGTTGTACCGAGCTCTTGGATTTTTCTTTAAGCCATACAAGGCTTTGTTCAACCGATACACTTTGGATGGCTACTCTTTGACTTCAAATCCAGGTGGTTGATCCACATAGACCTCTTCTTCCAAGACACCATTAAGAAAATCTGACTTGACATCCATCTGGTATACTTGCTAGTTGTGTTGAGTTGATATGGCTAAGAGAGTCCTTACAATATCCAACCTTGCTACTGGAGAAAACGTTTAACCATAATCAATACTTGGTTGTTGTGAGAATCCTTTGGCAACAAGTCTTGCCTTGTTTTTTTCAATCTACCCCTTTTCATTGAGTTTAGTTTTGTAAACCCACTTGACACCAATACTTTTCTTGTGTCTGGGTAGATCAACAAGATCCCATGTCTTGTTCTTCTCAATGGAGTCAATCTCTTGGTTCATGGATTCAACCCAATGTGGCTCTTTACTTGTCTCTTTAAAATATGTAGCTTGACGTGTCATTAATGAAAAAAGACTGTATTGTTCAATGTCATCCAACTGCTGATAGATTTCTCTCAAACTTCGAGTTCTCTGATTTTGAAGTTTAGGGGAAGAATATCTGTTGGAAGTTGAGTTATCCCGAGAACTCTCAAATTTTCCTTGTACCTGCAGCCTTGGAAGAGAAGGTTGAGGTATCGACTGCCCTGAATTTTCTATGTTTTCAGGAATGGGTAACAATGGATTTTGACTATCCATTGGTTTATTTTCGGACTCATTCCATAACTGATTTTCCATAAATTTTACATCTCTTCTTAGAATCAATTTATTTGATATTGGGTCGTGGAGCCTATATGCTTTTGATGTTTCACTGTAGCCAGTAAAGATGCATTTCTCACTTCTATCATTCAGTTTATTCCTTAGTTCGGAAGGGATGTGAGAGTATGCTATGCATCCAAATGTCATGAGATGTGCAACATTTAGCTTTGTCCCACTCCATGTTTCTTGAGGAACCTTCATCTTTAGACTGGTGGTTGGAGATCTATTCAGAAGATAAACTGAGCATGCTACTAGTTCATCCCAAAATGTATTTGACATACATTTCTTTTCGAGTAGGCCTTTTGCCATGTTCATTAATGTCTGATTTTTCCTTTCATCCACTCTATTTTGTTGTGGAGTATACATGGTTGTAGTTTGCATGATGATGCCTTGTGATTTGCATAAATTTGAAAATTCTTTGGAGCTGTATTCTCCTCCTCCATTTGACCTGAGAGATTTTACATATTTTTTACTCTATTTTTTAGCTTCAACTTTGAATTCTTTGAACTTTGCAAAAGTTTCAGACTTGTGTCTGAGAAAATAGATCCAAATTTTATTGCTAAAGTCATTAATAAACGTTAGAAAATAAAAGATATGACCTATTGAATATGTTTGCATTGGTCCACATAGGTCAGTGTGAACCATCTCTAAGTTTGGTTTGTCTTGAGTGGAGGATTGTAGAAAACTAGTTCTCTTATGTTTTCCAAGAATGCAAGACTCACATGGGGGATTTTTCTCTTTGAAGATAGGGAGACCTTTGACCATGGAGTTCTTTTGTAGAAGACTTGGACTCTAAAAGGGAAGATGTCCAAATATTGTATGCCAAACCATAGTTTCATTGGGGGTGGATGCACTTTGTGCAAATGATTGGATCAGATTTGCAATTCTGAGGGTCAGGGGAAACATTCTATTCCTAGTCATGTGGATTTCAAAAATCAATTTTCTAATGGTGGTTTTATCATATATCCTACATGATGCTCCTTCAAAAAGTACCTTATAGCCATGTTCAATGAACTGTCCTACACTTAATAGATTATGTTTCAGATCCGGGACATGATAGACATTGTTTATGTCTTTCTTTACATTTTGTTTAGTAAGAATAGGTACATTTACTTTTCCTTGAACTTTGACTAACGAATCATTTCCAAGAGTAATATTAAATGAAATTGAAGAAATAAATTGCATGGGAGTAAATATTTGTAGTGCCCAAAATTTTTGTAGTAATAGCATTGTATGCTTGATCTGTCATTTGATCTTCTCCCTCATCCTCTTTGAGGATGGAAATTCTGATTCTCGTTCTGTTGTTTGTGACCTTGGAAATTCTGATTCAAGTTATGTTGTCTATGACCTTGGAAATTTTGATTCGGGTTTTGTTGTCTGTGACCTTGGAAATTTTGATTCGGGTTTTGTTGTCTATGACGTTCACTTGAGTGATGGTTACTTGGACTGCTCCCTATTCCTCGGTGACCTCTGCTTCTTCCTCTACCTCTCCCTCTACTAAAGGAGAATTGAGTCTTGAAAGCATTGGTTGTTGACTCATATTTGATATTTAGTTTAGTCTCATGTGTCAACAAAGAGCACATTAATTCATCTATTGAAAAAATTGACAGATCCTTGGATTCAAGGATAGCTATAACAACCATTTCAAATTTCTTTGGTAATCTTCTGAGGAATTTATAAACAATTCGTTGATCATGGATAACTTCACCAATCAATATGATCTGGTTTACGGTTCCCATGACTTTGGTCATAAAATGATCAACATTTTCAGACTCTGTCATTTTAAAGGCTCGAAATGGATCCTCAAGGTCTACAGTTTAACTATCTTGACCATGTCATTTCCTTGGTAGGCATATTTAAGGATGTCCCAAGCCTATTTTGAAGTAACAGTGCCTGGGAATTTTGAGAAAATCGAGTCATCCACTGAGTTTTGAATCCAAAAATTTTCCCTATTTTCTTTGTTCCTTTGCGTTGCCTGAGAATTTCTCTGTTGGGTGGTCATGGAAGCAAGGTCTATTGGATTTGGTTCCACATATCCAAGATCCACTGGATCCCAACACTCTTGTGCTTGCAAGACAGATCTCATTCGAGGAGACCAAAAATCATAATTCTTTCTAAGAAGAATCGGTCTTTGTGTTGGTCCTAAATTGCTCGAGGTGGCCATCTTTGAAGAAAAAAAAATTAAACAACAAAAAATTGTCTAAAGATTTGCATGCTTACCTATTTTCTGCCCGTAAAACCAGGTCTGTGAAGTTCTTTTAGTGACTTTCAACCGAAAAACGTGGGGTAGACCACTTCTTTAGCTTCGATCTAGCTGGATATGACTATTTAAGCATGAGATCTATGGTTTCAAAGCCTTGATCTCTATTCTTTAGCAACTGTAGCCCCTCTAATGGAGGAATCGAGCTATTTGAGTTTACTTGAGAGCCAATTTTTTTTTTTTATACTTTAGCTTCGCATGTGACCGAGGGTTGAGAACCAGGCGCTTCGGGATTTCGGGCTTCGGGAGTTAAGACACGTGAAGGTCTCAATTTATCCGAATAATCTAATTTGCGAATAAAGAATGTGCTGCAAAGATCAACGGTCCTCATTGATTTGAGATCAAATGGTCCACAATTACTTCGAGACTTCATGCCTTCGAGCCTTAGAGGCTTTGGGAGATATTCATTTCTTACCTTGCAATCTTCTGAACTCATGAACTTCCGAACAGGGGGAAGAGATCGATAGTCTCAATTACCTATTGAGATCTATGACTCATAATTACTTCGTAAATTCGGGCTTTGCGATATTTCACCGCTCACAATCACAATACTCACGAAGTGTCGAGGAGACGAATTATCTGTAGAGGTGTAGATCCAACGATGGTTAGGCTTCTACAAATGAATGGCCAAGATCTTCTTCCAAACTCCGACATTTGGGAGTTTCCAACTGTTAATGCGCGCTGACTTCCGGAGTGCGAATCTTCGAACTGCGAGATCTTCCTCCACGTGGCCTTTTGATTTGATGGCTGAGATTATCTTCAGAATCCCGGGCTTTAGGAGTTCCTTCTTTAGTTTTCCAACTTTCCTCCGAAGTTCTCTATCTCCAAAGTGTGGGATCGTGTGACGCATGTCCCTTCTGGCTTCAATGGACCATATCTACTTCACGCCTTGTGCCTTCGGGGCTTTGATCCCCTTCTTTTTCTCTTTCTCCCGAACAATGAATTAGCGAAGCACTGATCGTCTGTCGTGTGTCTCGTTCTTGGATCGACGGATATGATTTGTCTCAGACTTCGAAACTTGGGAAGACTTTGTTTCGTTTGCAACCTTTACATGAAATTGTCGAATACGCAAAGTTTCGAAGAACTTCGGCAGTTAAATCCTGCGCTCTTTTTCTTAATCTGATGGTTCTTGTTTCTCTCACCTCGATCTGACGGCTGAAACACGTTCACTTATTCTGCGTTCTCTTTGTCCTTTCTAATCTTGATACATGAAATCGTTGAATACGTGAAGTTTCGAATATCTTCGGTGGTTAAATCCTGCGCTCTTTTTCTTAATCTGATGGTTGTTGTTGCTCTCGCCTCGATCTTACGACTTCTTTATCTTGTCCTTTTTTGCTTCTGCAAAATTTTCTCCTGAAGAAATAATTTCACAAATTCTTTGGAATGTGAAAGAATTTCATGAATTATTTAAATACTCATGAGTCTTTAAGCACCATGTCCTTCTGTATCTATGCATCCTCGGGCTTTGTTGTCTCCAACGATCTTTTGAGCGTATTATGGACTGCGTATTGTTCTCCAATCTCTATGAATAATCTTCCATCACGTGCTCTCATAGACAGTGTAAGCTCAATGCTTCTTAGGATCGGGTTGCTCTCCAGACTATGTGAAGAGGCTTACATTTGATGCTCTAATACCATGACAAAATGAGAAATAGAGAAGACATAATTGGGAAACAAGAAATGAGCAAAGCGCAATAGTATTGAGTATATTATTGAGTATATCAAGAAAAGGGAAAATACCTGAGCTAAATAGTCTCAAGAAAATTAGGAACATCAACAAATGATTTTACAGCTGGCCAGGACAACTGGTAGTGTACAGTCAGACTCTTGAGGTTACATATATATTTAACAAGTTTGTCACTGATCTTCTTCCTTCTCTCATGAACAACAATGCTAGTCTGAAGCTCCACCAATCATGAGTGTTGTAATTCTCTCAAGTCTTTTCCCACTACCCAAATGAATCCTGACCACAATTTAAATTGTTGAATTCCCCATGCTAATGAGGTCAGAATGCTTGGGATATTGACTAGAATTGAAGGAGAATTCAAGGGTGCTTACATTTCTAATCGGACCGCCAATGCAGGCTTTCTTCAACCGATACACTTTGGCTGGATACTCTTTGACTTCTAATCCAGGTGGTTGATCCACATAGACCTCTTCTTCTATGACACCATTCAGGAAATCTGACTTGACATCCATCTGGTATACTTGCGAGTTGTGTTGACTTGATATGGCTAATAGAGTCCTTACAGTATCCAACCTTGCTACTGGAGAAAATGTTTCACCATAATCAATACCTGGTTGTTGTGAGAATCCTTTGGCAACAAGTCTTGCCTTATTTTTTTCAATCTACCCCTTTTCATTGAGTTTAGTTTTTTAAACCCACTTAACACCAATACTTTTCTTGTGTTTGGGTAGATAAAAAAGATCCCATGTTTTATTCTTCTCAATGGAGTCAATCTCTTGGTTCATGGATTCAACCCAATGCGGCTCTTTACTTGTCTCTTTAAAATATGTAGCTTGACATGTCATTAATGCAAAAAGACTATGTTGTTCAATGTCATCCAACTGCTGATGGATTTCTCTCAAACTTCGAGTTCTCTGATTTTGAAGTTCAAAGGAAGAATATCTATTGGAAGTTGAGTTATCCTAAGACCTCTCATATTTTCCTTGTACCTGCAGCCTTGGAAGAGAAGGTTGACGTATTGACTGTCCTAAATTTTCTACGTTTTCAGGAATGGGCAGCAATGGATTTTGACTGTCCATTGGTTGATTTTCGGATTCATTCCAGGATTGATTTTCAATAAATTTTACATCTCTTCTTAGAATCAATTTATTTGATATTGGGTTGTAGAGCCTATATTCTTTTGATGTTTCACCGTAACTAGTAAAGATGCATTTCTCACTTCTATCATCCAGTTTCTTCCTTAGTTCGAAAGGGATGTGAGAGTATGCTATGCATCCAAATGTCGTGAGATGTGCAACATTTAGCTTTGTCCCACTCCATGATTCTTGAGGAACCTTCATCTTTAGACTGGTGGTTGGAGATCTATTCAGAAGATAAATTGAGCATGCTACTGCTTCAGCCCAAAATGTATTTGACATACATTTCTCTTTGAGTAGGCTTCTTGACATGTTCATTATTGTCTGATTTTTCCTTTCAGCCACTCCATTTTGTTGTGGAGTATACATGGTTGTAGTTTGCATGATGATGCCTTGTGATTTGCATAAATTTGAAAATTCTTTGGAGCTGTATTCTCCTCCTCCATATGACCTGAGAGATTTTACATATTTGCCACTCTATTTTTTAGCTTCAACTTTGAATTCTTTGAACTTTGCAAAAGTTTCAGACTTGTGTCTGAGAAAATAGATCCAAATTGTATTGCTAAAGTCATCCATAAACGTTAGAAAATAAAAGATACCACCTATTGAATATATTTGCATTGGTCCACATAGGTCAATGTGAACCATCTCTAAGTTTTGTTTGTCTTGAGTGGAGGATTGTGGAAAACTAGTTCTCTTATATTTTCCAAGAATGCAAGACTCACATGGGGGATATTTCTCTTTGAAGATAGGTACACTTTTGACCATGGAGTGCTTCTGTAGAAGACTTAGACTCTCAAAGGGAATATGTCCAAATCTTTTATGCCAACCCATAGTTTCATTGGGGGTGGATGCACTTTGTGCAAATGACTGGATCAGATTTTCAGTTATGAGGGTTAGGGGAAACATTCTATTCCTAGTCATGTGGATTTCAGAAATCAATTTTCTGATGGTGGTTTTATCATATATCCTACATGATGATCCTTCAAAAAGTACCTTATAGCCATGTTCAATTAGATGTCATACACTTAACATATTATGTTTCAGATCTGGGACATGATAGACATTATTTATGTCTTTCTTTACATTTTGTTTAGTAAGAATAGGTACAATTACTTTTCCTTGAACTTTGACTGAGGAATCATTTCCAAGAATAATATTAGATGAAATTGAAGAATCAATGCATGAGAGTAAATATTTGTTACCTTTCATGTAATTGTTGCAGCCACTATCCAATAACCATAGATCTTTATGTTGTTCTTCAGTCTTGTGGCATGAGAGAAACATACCTTCTGAGGTTTCTCCTTCATGATTCGAGACATGTGCTATGCCTGAAAGTTGATCTGCTTGCTTCTTTTGGCATTCAGATTCATAGTGCCCAAACTTTTTGTAGTAATAACATTGTATGCTTGATTTGTCATTTGATCTTCTCCCTCAGCCTCTTTGAGGATGGAAATTCTAATTCTCGTTCTATTCTCTATGACCTTGGAAATTCTGATTCGGGTTCTGTTGTCTGTGACCTTGGAAATTTTGATTCGGGTTCTGTTGTCTATGACCTTCACTTGAGTGTTGGTTACTTGGACTACTCCCTCTTCCTCGGTGACCTCTTCCTCTTCCTCTACCTCTCTCTCTACTGAAGGAGAATTGAGTCTTGAAAGCGTTGGTTGTTGACTCATCTTCGAGATGTAGTCTGGTCTCATGTGTCAACAAAGAGCACATTAATTCATCTGTTGAAAAATTTGACAGATCCTTGGATTCAAGGATAGCTGTAACAACCATTTCGAATTTCTTTGGTAAACTTGTGAGGACTTTCTAAACAATTCGTTGATCATGGATAGCTTTACCAGTCAATCTGATCTGGCTTACGATTCCAATGACTTTGGTCATAAACTGATCAACATTTTTAGACTTTGTCATTTTTAAAGGCTCAAAATGCATCTTCAAGGTCTGTAGTTTAACTGTGTTGACCATGTCATTTCCTTGGTAGGTGGATTTAAGGATGTCCCAAGCCTGTTTTGAAGTAACACCGCCTGTGATTTTTGAGAAAATTGAGTCATCCACTGAGTTTTGAATCCAAAATTTTTGCCTATTTTCTCTGCTCCTTTGCATTGCCTGAGAAGTTCTCTGTTGGGTGGTCATGGAAGCAAGGTCTGTTGGATCTGGTTCTACATATCTAAGAACCACTAGATCCCAACACTCTTGTGCTTACAAGACAGATCTCATTCGAAGAGAGAAAAAATAATAATTCTTCTTAAGAAGAATCGGTCTTTGTGTTGGTCCTAAATTGCTCGAGGTGGCCATCTTTGAAGAAAACAAAATTAAACAAGAAAAAATTGTTTAAATATTTACGTACTTACCTGTTTTCTGCCCATAAAACCAGGTTTGTGAAGTTCTCTAAGTGACTTCGGACCGAAAAACGCGGGGTAGACCACTTCTTTAGCTTCGAGCTGGGTGGATCTGACTATCTAAGCATGAGATCTACGGTTTCAGAACCCTGAGCTCTATTCTTTAGCAACTATAGCCCCTCTAATGGAAGAATTGAGCTATTTGAGTTCACTCAAGAGCCAATTTTTTTTTTTTATAGTTCATCTTATCATGTGACTAGGGGTTGAGAACCAGGTGCTTCGGGATTTCGAGCTTCGGGAGTTAAGACACGTGAAGGTCTCAATTTCTCCGAATAGCTGAATTTACGAATAAAGAATGTGCTGCAAAGATCAATGGTCCTCATTGATTTGAGATCAAATTGTCCACAATTACTTCGAGACTTTGTGCCTTTGACCCTTTGGGGCTTTGGGCGATATTAATTTCTTACCTTGCAATCTTCTGAACTCGCGAACTTCCAAACAGGGGGAAGAGATTGACAGTCTCAATTACCTATTGAGATCTACGACTCATAATTACTTTGGAAGTTCGGGCTTCACGATATTTCACCACTCGCAATCACAATACTCATGAAGTGTTGAGGAGACGAATTATCCATAGAGATGTAGATCCAACGATGCTTAGGATTTTGGAAATGAACAACCAAGATCTTCTTAGAAACTCCAACGTTCAGGAGTTTTCGACTATTAATGCGCGCTGACTTCTGGAGTGCGAATCTTTGAAGTGCAAGATCTTCTTCCATGTGACCTTTTGATTTGATGACTGAGATTAGCTTCAGAATCTTGGGCTTTAGGAGTTCCTTCTTTAGTTTTCCAAATTTCCTCCGAAGTGTTCTAGCTCCAAAGTGTGGTACTGCGTGACACATGTTCCTTTTGGCTTCAATGGACCATATCTACTTCGCGCCTTGTGCCTTCGGGGCTTTGATCACCTTATTTTTCTATTTCTCCCGAACAACGAATCAATGAAGCACTGATCGTCTGACGCATGTCTCGTTCTTGGATCGATGGATAGGATTTGTTTCAAACTTCTAAACTTGGGAAGACTTTGTTTCCTTTATAACCTTTACATGAAATCGTCGAATACGTTAAGTTTCGAAGAACTTCGGCGGTTAAATCCTATGCTCTTTTTCTTAATCTGACGATTGTTGTTTCTCTCGCCTAACACTATGGTATTTTACCATTTATTTAGTTGTATTTATTGTATCACATAAATGTGTTAAAAAAGAACAACTTTAACAAAATATAAAATATAAAAACCTATGAAACAACACATATTTGAAAATACCATAGCTAATCTAAACATCTCTAAGCTTGAAGATTGGAGGTAAGTCAATATTGATAAATATTTGAGGTAAGTCTTATCGTCGATTGATTGTGGGAGATTCTTTAGACTCCATTGTCTGTACAGTGCCAAAATCCTCTCATGTTTTTGGGTTGTTCTTTCTATCCCTTTTCTTTACTTCTTATTTTAGACTCCTAAATTTTATGCATGAGTTTGTTATATTTTTTTATCAATATGGTTTAGTTCCCTTCTAATTGGTTTAGTTTTTTTAGGACTTCATTGCATTGAACATCTCTTGTTTCTAATTTTTTTTGTAACACATCCAAATCTCTAAGTATACTTTTAAGGGATGGAGTATTAAAATTTCATTTTTTTTCAATCATTTCAATACCTCTTCTTGAGGGTGTTATTGTCTTTTGCTTGTCAAGAGATTTCCAACGATCGTCATCATGCCCCAAACCAATTTCTAGATCAATAGTTATGGTATCCTGAATTTCTCAGGCCTCCATTACACCTTGACATGTGCTATGGTTCAGTAGA
>JZKD02S1670311.1:286503-299182 GCA_000966675.3 Picea glauca
ACACACACACACACACACACACACACACACACACACACAAGGTTGCACTATGCACTGCTACAACCACCCACCCTCTATCCACGATATGATGTCAAGGGGAAATTTATTAGAATAATTAACCAAGGTCCTCTGTTCTTTCTTGTCAAACCATATATTTCTATGTCTCTCCTTCTTCAGTGATCAGTATTTTTTGCAACCGTGTATCACTCTCCTTTCGTCTCTGTGTCCCCATTCTCTATCCTCTATCCCCTATTTTCATGTATCTTTCCCCAAGACTTGTGGGTAGCGTCAAGAGATTCCCAATGAGACTATGTCCAATCCTCTCATTTACTTCCAAAAGGAATCCCCAACCACCAACTAGACCTGTAATCAAAAATTTTGGCACAGGATGGTTTAGGGTCCGCACTCCTTTTATTTTTTTACGGAATACTATCTTGGCAAGGTCATTTCATCCAGTGAGAGTCTCCCTCTTTCACCATTCCTCTTCTGACATCGTAACCTATGAAGTCCATCCCTTCATCAATAGTTAAACATCTCCATATTGCATTAATAATCAAATATTTACATTATATAATTTATCAAAGGTCTATTGTTTTTCAATGTTCAGATAATAGACTTGTCTATAGTCTTCGTCACGATAATAGTTATATTTACATATTGGGGGAAAGAGTGTAGTGTCCCCAAGGCCGAGCCCCGTTATAGATCATGTTATATGAAAAGAATTGTAAATGTGTTCTATAGGTTGGTGAGCCAAGTTTGGCATAAGCTGTAGGCTTATGTGTTTTGATAGGCCAGGGAGCCTAAGTGTTGAAGGCCAGGAGCCTGTTGATGTACTTGTATGTATGCAGATCAATTAATAAAATATAAACACCGCCAGTGCAGACCGACCATGATGAATGAGTGATGGGGGATTGAGTGTCCACAGAGTGGACAAGGAATTAGGGGCTAGAAGGTGGGAAAGGGGCTGAGTGTTGAGACTAGGGGATAAGCCTAGGGGGCTTAGGCCTGGAATAATATTTTAATATTATTTCCAAAAAGAGCCATGTCCATATTATTTTATCCTAAGTCCTTTCGAAGGACACGTGATTTCCCAAGTGGTGGGAGGAAGGCGTACGGATGGAACGCATGCAGTTTCCAGGGTGACAAGTGTCAACCCTGGTGCATGCAAATAAAACCAATGCAGTAAGCCATGAGGGGGTTCTGATCCATTCGATCCGACTGACCTGGGGAGAGCCATGGAAGCCATCTGCCATAATACCCTGGTTTAACTCTGAAATTCGTAAAGCCTGTGGTTGTCTGGAGAAACCGTGTACACCCTGTCCACAGATGGGGAGTCTGTGCATGTCTTCGGGAAAACCCGTGTGCGCATTCCCTGAACGAGAAGCCTATGTTGAATTGAGTGGAAGTATCTTTGTTATTTGGGGAAGTTAATCTAGCCTGTGTGTGAAGTCCTTGTTCCGAAACCATCCCATGAGATTATCCTATGACCGCTGAATCGTTTTGGGAAGCATTTGTCTGTGTTTCCCATGGATTGTTGTGACCACGCAGTACTGGACTGCATGAGGCTTGTTGGCCTATGAGCGACTCCTCCAGGTGAGAGAGTGCGCAGAGGGAGAAGAGAACTCCTGGAAGGAACCCTATAGCTGCCATAGAACCCAAAGAATTTCGGTCTGGTCTGTTCCTGTAACCCAAGGTAAGGGAGACTGGCAGTCGAAGGACTGTCTAGGTGACAGAGAAGGTGCACTCTCCTGGGGTGGAACAGGCATGTGGGGAATGAGGGTCTGTGGGCAGTGAGCATGGGAGATTCCTGGGAGAGATTTCTTCCTGGTGATGTGTATGTGCTATCTTCCCTGTAACCTCAGCCTAGCCTAGGATTCCTTGCCTTGAGGTGGAGCTCGGTCCCAACTCGGGGGTGACCCACTGTTGAGTTGATGAACAATGTGGTCTAAGGCTGGGAGGTTCGTGGAAGTCCTGCACTTGGTTGGTGAATTCTACAGTTGTTCAAAGATAAGTATCTGAATTATGTTTTTATCAGCTTGGCATGACTGTGCTATTCATGTATCATGTTTTCCGCTGTGTAAATGAGTTACTGTGGAATTCTATGGAATGTTTAATTATAGCAGTAACCAGATATGTTTCACTCTGTAATTTAAATGTGTTTAATTGTGTTAAATGCGTGCGCTTATAATGTCTGTACAAATTATGTAATCATTCATGTATAGAATGGTAACTGGAAGGTTTGGAAACCTCGGTAGTGAAAGGGTACACTATAGAGTGGTATCAGAGCTAAGGTTTCGACACTGAGCCTAGATGGACCAGTTGAGTGGTCTTTGGACCGAGGGTGAGAGGATAAATTGTGTTTGGAGGACCAATTTCAGACCCTGGTTTGTGCCGAAGCGTCAAGGAGATACTTGATGAGTTTTTAAACTCAGGATGTTTAAGCGGTGTTGTGAAACCACAGCTGGTATGGTCTATGAACACAGGGAGACAAGTCTCTACACCAATGGTGTTAGAACCATTGGAACTATTCAGAAGGGAAGGCGAACCCTTGTAACCGTCAGATCTAGAGAACGTGCACAAGGTTTGAATACTTTGGATACTGCACAGGATTTTAAACTCGGGAGGATCGTGAGTCATAAGATCCCTGTGGGATTACTCATCAACTGTCCGAGTTGACAGAAGTTGCGCAGGACTTAAGTCCTCATGGGTAGAGGAGAAGTCCCGGAGAGGCGTCGGGATTTTAGAATTCAAGAGAATCGAGACCTTGTGAGTCTCGAAACACCGAAGAAATCATAGCCATAGGATCTCAAGGAGGACATGTGTCAGAGTCCTGGAGAGAGTCGGAAATAGGAGTTCTCGAGCACCTAGGAATCTTGTCACACGTAATCGCGATCCATGATTTCGCAACAAGATCTGGACCGTTCATATTAGGGAACATGTGGCAGAGATCTGCCATCAGGGAAAGTCCCGACAAGGAGTAAGTCCATCGGTGTTTGAAGTTCATTGGGAAATCAGGAACCTCGATGACGAGTGAGTCATACACTTTGAAACTTCGAACCTCGAAACCGCGATAAGCGGTCGATTATGGTCACGGGGTAGAGGTCACATGGACCTGACTTAACTGCGAAGGGTTAAAGCAAAAGGCACGTCGGCATATCGAGAATCGGGATATCGGAGATCCCGGAAGCAAAGGTTTTGTGCATTGGAAAATCACGATACACGATTTCCCAATAAGGCCTAGGAGCGTGGGGCCACACCGACTGTCAGGAGGACAGGTGGAAAATTTTTAGTGATAGGCAAAAGGACTGTTGACAAGTCAACGACTAAGACCCATCGAGGATCCCGTGAGCGTATGAGCATGACATTGAAACCGTCGAAACCCGACGGGGTAGGGTGGAGGTCATATAGTATGGTCATGTGGACCAGAGGCTGAGATAGGAGATCTAGCCAGTGTAAAAGCACATCGGGAATTGGAGGATCGAAGGTTGTGAATGCAAGTGCATCGTGACATCACAAATTCTGAAACCCTGATAAGAGGATTGATCACGGTCATGGGCAGTGGTCGTATGGTGAGGCTATAGCCCGGAGGGCTAGCAGGGACGGAGTCCATTGGAAATCGGGAAATCAAGGATTCCACTGTCAAGCATTTTGTCACATTTAGATTTGCGAAACCCCGAACCCCGATAAGGGAAAAGGCCGGGGTCACGAGTCAACGGTCACATGATGTAGAGTCCATAGCAAGGGCTACTCGTAAAGGTAGCGCATCGGGAAATCGGAAATCGGGGATTCAACCCACCAGAACACTGTCGGTTTCAAAATCCCTATAGAGGTAACCCTGATAGAAGGAAGGGAGAACTCGAATATTTCTCTGTGGGAGGAAAATTTTCTGATAAGGAAATAGGAGAATTTCAAGAAAACCAAAAAAAGACACAGAGACAGACAGAGCTCAGAAAAATTGTGAAGTTGAAATGTCTTTCGTTCTTGTTCGTATTAATTATAAATGTTGTGGGTTATTCATGAATTTTAATGGCCTAACAATTTTTGAATTGGATTGCACAGTGCATGTTCATAATACAAGAAAGGCCAAACTCTAGTTAATCAACGCCGAGTATGGAGTGGGGAAGAGTGAAAATTACCCCTGAAATGGAAGACGAGCGGGAAGGAAAGGATGTTAACCTAGGATTCGAAGGATCAAACTCTAATGGGCATGGAAAGGAAATGGATAAGGAAGGACATATAATGAAAATCCTTGAAGGATTGCAAAGAGAGGTGAAGGAGCGTCGAGCTGATAGCCGAAAGCTCATGAAAGTCAAGGATCGGCAAGGGAAATTAAACTTAATATTCTTACAGAGTTTGGAAAGAAAAGAGAAGAAACTTGAGAAAGGAAGAGACTCAAGTACGACGGAGAGTCGCAGAACCCATGGTAGAAGAAGTAGATCGAGGATTGGTAGCCGACATCACAGTCGCTCCCAAAAACATTCGGACAGGGAGACACCTAGCAGTTCGAGCTCGTCCCCTACCAGAAAACATTGGAAATATGGAAGGGAGGAATTGAAAGGAGAGATGAACAAGATTAAGCCTCCAACATTCGATGGAGAAAATAAGAAGGAGGAAGATGCTGAGACATGGTTACTGGGCATGAAGAAATACTTCCAGCTGTAGAATTATTCTGCCCATGCAGAGGGAAGAATTGCAATATACCAGTTGAAAGGAAAAGCGTCCATGTGGTGGGATCAGTTTGTGCAGGTGCAGAAGATTCAAGAGAAAGAGGTCACTTGGAAGGAATTCAAGAGATATTTTGAGAAGAAATACCTGACTAAAAGATACTATGACAGAAAGATGAAGGAGTTCTTCAAACTCAAGCTAGGTAGCATGACCATTGATGAGTATGAGCGAAGTTTTCTGGAACTGTTGAAGTATGTTCCATTCATCAAAGATGAGGCTGTCAAAATTTATAGGTATTTGAGTGGACTACCACCTTCTATTGGTGACAAGATTCAATATGATGATCCTAAGACCATGAAAGAAACCATAAGAAGGGAGAAATGCCTATACGAATAGCAGAAAGAAAAGCCTACCTTTTGGAAGGCTTGGGATGACCAGAAGAGGTTTAAGAAAGAACAGAGGTAGAAGGGAAGCAAGCCTTCCTTTTTCAGAAACAGTCCTTGGGGACAGTCATCTTTTAAAGAGCGCAAGAAAGTTGAAGGGAGTGAGCAGATGCCAAGGCCTCCACCCATGGAGTGTTGGGGATGTAAAGGAATCATCGATACAGAGACTGCCCCCATAGGAAAGACAAAGCAAGAACTATCCATATTGTTCAGCAAGATGAAACAGTGAAGGATATGGGCAGCAGAATGTCGAGGATCTACGCAGCCCTGGTCAATAAGAAAGCGGAATTTCAATCGCACATGATTGAAGTGGAAGGTATGATAAAAAACTGACCACTTGTTATTTTAATTGATTCAGGGGCTAACCATAGTTATGTAGATCCTAGGGTGGTGGAAATTTTTCATCTAACGAAGAGCAAACATGAGAAGTCTTGGTTAGTGCAGTTAGCCACAGGGACCAAGAGAAAGGTCACTGGATTGGTTAAGTCATGTTCAGTGGACATGAAAGGAATGAGCACTAAGGATGAATTGAACATTTTGCCTTTAGGATCATATGATTGCTTAATTGGGATGGAATGGTTGGACCAACACCATGCCCTTATGGATTGTCGAAACAAGAGGTTCACATGTTTGAATGAAGAGGGAAATCAGGTAACAGTCCAAGGAATTCCCAGAGCCATGGCTGTGAGGGAAATCTCAGCTATGCAGCTGAATAAATGTTACCAGAAAGGCTGTCAATTATTTGCAGCCCGGGTGGAAGAAGTATTCCAAAATGTGGTCTCGAATCTGGAAGACCATAGGGTACTCAAAGAGTTTGAGGACATGTTTCAGGAGGTGCCTGGACTACCTCCGAAGAGGGACATCGATTTTTCTATAAATATGATGCCTAGAGTAGCTCCAGTTTCGAAATCTCCTTATAGGATGAGTACGCCAGAACTGAAAGAGTTGCAATTGCAGCTCGAAGAGCTATTAAAGAAAGGTTACATTTGTCCCAGCGTGTCATTGTGGGGAGCCCCAGTCCTATTTGTGAAGAAGAAAGATGGGATGATGAGGCTGTGCATCGACTTTAGATAGTTGAATAAAGTCACTGTCAAGAACAAGTATCCTCTGCCAAGGATTGGTGATCTTTTTTATCAGTTAAAGGATGCGAAAGTATTTTCGAAAATAGATCTTCGATTTGGATATCATCAAGTGAGGATAAAAGATCAATACATCAGCAAGACGACCTTCAGAACAAGGTACGATCATTATGAGTTCACTGTGGTGCCGTTTGGACTATCCAACGCGCCTGTTGTCTTCATGTGCTTAATGAATGGAGTGTTCAGAAATTATTTGGACAAGTTCATCATAGTCTTCTTGGATGATATCTTGGTGTACTCCAAGATAGAGGAAGAACACGAAAAACATCTTAGAATGGTGTTG
The DNA here is from genome assembly GCA_000966675.3 of Picea glauca. NCBI lineage: Eukaryota > Viridiplantae > Streptophyta > Pinopsida > Pinales > Pinaceae > Picea > Picea glauca. Next base: position 293,034 of record JZKD02S1670311.1, read on the forward strand.
CAGGTGTTGAGAGAACACCAACTTTACGCAAACTGAGCAAGTGCTCATTTTACCAAAAGAAGATCCATTATCTGGGACACATTATTTCTGAAGAGGGGATCGCTATGGATCCTGAGAAGATACAGGCCATTCAAGAGTGGACAGCACCAAGAAATGTGACAGAAGTTAGATCCTTTATGGGTCTGGCAGGTTATTATAGGAGGTTCATAGCTAGATTTTCAAGGATAGCTCATGCTATCACTTCTTTGCAAAGGAAGGAGAAGAAGTTCCAGTGGACTGAACAATGTGAGAGCAGCTTCCAGCAATTGAAGCAGCTGCTCACTAGTGCTCCAATCCTAAAGATTGTTGATCCAAGTAAGGATTATGTAGTGTGCACAGATGTGTGGAAGGAGGGGCTGGGAGGAGTTCTCAGCCAAGAAGGATTTGTAGTTTGCTATGAATCCCAAAAGTTGAAGGAGCATGAGAAGAATTATGCCACTCATGATTTAGAGTTGGAAGCAGTTGTCCATGCATTGAGGAAATGGAGACATTACCTCATGGGCAAGAAATTCGAGTTGAGAACGGACCACAATGGTCTGAAGTATTTATTTGATCAACCAAATTTAAATGCGAGGCAAATCAGATGGTTGGAATTTATGTGCGAATATGACTTTGATATCAGGCATATCAAAGGGAAAAACAATAAAGTGGCTGATGCACTCAACATAAAAGTGCATGAATTACATGCTACAACCATTAGCATGTACAGAACTGAGTTGAAAGACAGAATTCTTGAAGCTGCAAATGCTGATTTGTAGTACAAAAGACTGGTAGCAAAGCTACAATAGCATGAGAAACCACAAACCAAGGAAAGTTATACCTTGGGAACTGATAGTTTACTTCTGTATAAAAACAGAGTGTATGTACCTAATGACCGAGAATTGAAGCTGGCAATTCTAAAAGAAATGCATAATGTGACTTATGTTGGTCATCCAGGATATCAAAAGACTGTGGCAGCAGTCAAAAGCCATTATTTTTGGCCAAGTATGAAGAAGGAAATTGCTGAATACATCGCCAGATGTATGGAATGCCAGAAGGTCAAGGCTGAGCATAGACACCCAGCAGGCTTGTTGCAGCCTTTACCTATTCTCAAGTGGAAATGGGATGTGGTAACAATGGATTTTATCACAGGATTACCCAGAACAAGCAAGCAGCATGATTCAATCATGGTGGTGGTGGACAAGCTTACTAAAGCTACCCATTTTATTCCACTGAAAACCACCCATAGAGCAACAGATGTTGCTAATATATTTTTAAAAGAAGTTGCATGATTGCATGGAATTCCTAAGACAATTGTGTCTGATAGGGAGCCGAAATTCACTTCGAATTTCTGGAAAGGAATGCTCAAGGGATTCAGAACGAATCTGAACTTTAGTACATCGTATCATCCCGAGTCTAATGGATAGACAGAAAGAGTAAACAGAGTAATTGAAGACATGCTGAGAATGTATGTGATGGATAAACCATCAAGGTGGGAAGACTACCTGCATATGGTAGAATTCTCTTACAATAATGGGTACCATGCATCACTGAAGATGAGCCCATTCGAAGCACTTTATGGAAGAAAGTGAAACACTCCAGTGAGCTGGGATAATCTAGCTGACAGAGCAGTAGTTGGATCGGAACTACTCAAAGAGATGGAAGATCAAATGATCAAAATCAAACAGAATTTGAAAGCTTCTCAGGACAGGCAGAAAAGTTACGCTGATAGTAACAGAACCCATAAAGAATTCAAAGTGGGTGACCATGTTTTCCTGAAAGTGAAAACTAACAGGAGTTCCCTGAAATTGGGAAGTTGCACCAAGTTGGCAGCAAGATTTTGTGGGCCATTTGAGGTCCTGGAAAGGATTGGTCCAGTTGCATACATGCTTGCATTACCTGCATCTATGACTGTACATAATGTGTTTCATGTTTCACTTCTTAAGAAATATGTACCTGATGCTAATCATGTTATTGATTGGACTGTGATTCAGGTGGAACCAGAAGGTGTTCTGCAGGTGCATCCTGTGCGCATATTGGATAGGAAAAACAAGCAGCTCTGGAATCGAGCTATAGAGCTTGTAAAGGTCCAGTGGACCTGGTAAGGTCCTAAGGACGCGACATGGGAGCATGAAGAAGTAATGCGGGCAGAGTACCCGCATCTTTCTGAAGATTTTGAAAGACTTGCAGAGACAGTGTGAGTTGCACTCAGGACAGTGAAAAAATAAGGGGAGCGGGATTGTAGTGTCCCCAAGGCCGAGCCCTGTTACAGATCATGTTATATGCAAATAATTGTAAATGTGTTCTATAGGATGGTGAGCCAAGTTTTGCATAAGTTGTAGGCTTATGTGTTTTGATAGGCTAGGGAGCCTAAGTGTTCAAGGCCAGGAGCCTGTTGATGTACTTGTATGTATGCAGATCAATTAATAAAATATAAACACCGCCAGTGCAGACCAACCACGATGAATGAGTGATGGGGGACTGAGCGTCCACAGAGTGGGAAAGGAATTAGGGGCTGGAAGGTGGGAAAGGGGCTAAGTGTTGAGCCTAGGGGCCAAGCCTAGGGGGATTAGGCCTGGAATAATATTTTAATATTATTTCCAAAAAGAGCCATGTGCATATTATTTTATCCTAAGTCCTTTGGAAGGACACGTGATTTCCCAAGTGGTGGGAGGAAGTCGTATGGATGGAACACGTGCAGTTTCCAGGGTGACAAGTGTCAACCCTGGTGCATGCAAATAAAACCAATGCAGTAAGCCGTGAGGGGGTTCTGATCCATTCGATCCGACTGTCCTGAGGAGAGTCGTGGAAGCCATCTGCCAGAATACCCTGGTTTAACTCTGAAAGCCGTAAAGCCTATGGTTGTCCGAAGAAACCGTGTACACCCTGTCCAGAGCTGGGGAGTTTGTGCGTGTCTCCGAGAAAACCCGTGTGCGGATTCCCTGAATGAGAAGCCTGTGCTGAATTGAGTGGAAGTATCTTTGTTATTCGGGGAAGCTGAGCTAGACTGTGTGTGAAGTCCCTGTTCCGAAACCATCCTGTGAGATTATCCTGTGACCGCTGAACCGTCTTGGGAAGCATTTGTCTGTGTTTCCCATGGATTGTTGTGACCAGTACTGGACTACGTGAGGCTTGTTGGCATGTGAGCAACTCCTCCAGGTGAGAGAGTGCGCAGAGGGAGAAGAGAACTCCTGGAAGGAACCCTGTAGCTGCCATAGAGCCCAGAGAATTCTGGTCTGGTCTGTTCCTATAACCCAAGGTAAGGGAAACTGGCAGCCGAAGGACTGTCTAGGTGATAGAGAAGGTGCACTCTCCTGGGGTGGAACATGCATGTGGGGAATGAGGGTCTGTGGGCAGTGAGCGTGGTATATTCCTGGGAGAGCTTTCTTCCTGGTGATGTGTATGTGCTATCTTCCCTGTAACCTCAGCCTAGCCTAGGATTCCTTGCCTTGGGGTGGAGCTCGGTCCCAGCTCGGGGGTGACCCAATGTTGAGATGATGAACAGTGTGGTCTAAGGCTAGGAGGTTTGTGGAAGGCCTGCACTTGGTTGGTGAATTCTACAGCTGTTCAAAGATAAGTATCTGAATCATGTTTTTATCACCTTGGCATGACTATGTTGTTCATGCATCATGTTTTCCGCTGTGTAAATGAGTTACTGTGGAATGCTATGGAATGTTTAATTATAGCAGTAACCAGATATGTTTCACTCTGTAATTTAAATGTGTTTAATTGTGTTAAATGCATGTGCTTATAATTTCTGTACAAATTATGTAATCATTCATGTATAGAATGGTAACTGAGAGGTTTGGAAACCTCGGTAGTGAAAGGGTACACTACAAAGAGTGTTCTTACAATCCCCTCCCCTTAAAGGAATACATCCCTCGGTGTTATATCTACCACAAAAACTATATATATGATAGTGAACAAGAAAGGGTATGCCTCTTTCATGCAACCCTCTAGTTCCCATGTAGCTTCATCGGGACCAAAGTGTTTTCATTGCACCTTGATTATTCTAAATGGACTATAAATCCATCACTACAAAATTCATTTTTAATTTATTTTGGTTTTTTGGTTATATATATTTTTCTAAGTTTAAGTTTTCTATAAATTCAATGCAAACATATGAGATGAAAAATAAATAGCACTACTGAAAGAATTCTTTGACTACCAAGAAGCTTTTTTTTTTCTTTTGTAAATGTGATTGTATATATAAGTAGCTCATAATTTCAATTTTTTTATTTTATTTTTAAATATGGCTAATTGTTTGTAGCTTGAATTTCCTTTTTATTTGTAAATATAGATAGAAGTTGAAGGGTTCATAGTCGAAGTGAAGATTTATACTATCATATGTTTTATATACAATTATGTTTAATGTGTGGATTAGAAATAGTGTTGAGATTGTTTGTACATGTTTATGTTTTTTCTTTAACTTGTGGTTGCATATGTTTTGTGTTCCCTAGTATTATATTGTCACTTTTGATTCCAATTTTTCACTTTAGAATGGCTAATTTGAGGCTTTTAGTATCAAAATTAACACTTTCATAGTCTATATTTTTCCTTGTTATTTCAAATTTCAAATTAAAATGGGGTTTATTCTTTGATACTCAACAAATACATTTCATAGGCTTATTGAGTGAGCCCTCTATGGAAATGACATGAAGAACATGTGTTTAGAAACACATTATTTCATGTCTTCTTTCATGATAGGTTTGTTAAAAGTATCAAGTGTACTAAAAGTATAAATTTTGGGTAGTATTGGATGCGGAATTTAATTTTTCATCTAGCAAATAACCCAACTTGATACTTTTAATAATCTTATGAGAAGATAAATTGAAAATACATGAAAAATGGTTTTCATTTATTTCCTCCACAATTCATAACCCTTATTTTATTCTTTTATTTAAGAAACCTATTTTAGACCTGAAACTTCCCGTAATATGAAACATAAAGAATTAATTAATTATAACACCAAGGAAGTCATATAATTGAAGTCCTCATTCACGTTAACATTGAAAATTTTGAGTGAGTTTATCTCTATGTGTTGTAGTAGTTTGTGAAATACATTAAATACAAGATACATGATCTCACAACTATCTCAAAATAGTACTTGGGTTGGTTAGTAATAATGAAATTCACAAATTATATTAATAATTATATTCCATTGACATCATCTTCTTCTTACATACCCATTGTAAGGGAATGGCGAGGATGGATTAAACTCATAAATGTTATTCTTTCAACTACTAATCCTTACTAGTGTAATGGACTCAACCCCATCATTCCTATGGCGACTAGTTTTGGGTTGCTTAATCCCTTAATTTAGAGCTATTGGTCTCATTATATGCATAGTAATAATACTTGGGTTCTTTTAGTGACATTAACCACATGTTGTCAACATTTACATCTTCCAATTTCCACAATCTGTCAAAACTATTGCAAGCATGGTCTCTAAAGTCGTGCAAATTAAACCTTCTTCTGCATTACTAAGCCTACCAACCAGTCATAAATCATAGATAGACTAGGTGGGATGTTGAAATTTTCCTCTGAATCCCTAAGCAAGTAACTTATCTAATCCATATCTGAGATGTGGTGGGATTGAATCTACTTTCCTAAACTGGTACTATTCATTTATTGTTCCATACTTCCAAACTCTTCATGAAAACTCAAACAACCTCCTCTACATTCCTATCTCAAATTTAATTTGGATGACACCATAATTGCAAGGATCCACCCAACATTCGATCTCCATAACCTGATGCCCCTACAAAATCCTAAAGTAATCCTTGTATTAAATTCAAATCACTCCCCAATGTTTTCCATCATCAAGAGGCTTGTAATTTATAGTGATCATATACACTTGCAAATGACATAGCTCGAAGGTAGCCCCTTATGTCGCATGTCTCTCTATCACTAAAGATAAACTATTTTTTAACTAGATTGTTAAGAACCAAACATCAATATAGCATATAGAAACCTCAGAAAAAGTACTCAACGCCTTAAAAAAGAGATAATTTCAGATAATAAGCCTCTTAGAGGGGGAAACCTCCTTTTACCCCACTTAAATGTTCAAGTACGAGATGATTCAAAATGAAAATGTCTCCTTGGTATATATAGGAGACTAGGAGGTATAA
>JZKD02S1670311.1:304121-322381 GCA_000966675.3 Picea glauca
GTCAAGTGGAATTTACAGTAACTTCCCCACAACTTGCCAATTTTTGGCCTTTCCAGGAGATCTCACTTGTATAGTGTGCCCCGCACAAAATAATTGATATAAAATTATGAAACTCGTACCCCAAATACTACAGACTGTCCAAAATCCAATGCAACCAGTCCCACACAATTTGGATACTCTAGGAAGAAGTTATGATTGTTTTACCTAGAACACCTTCTTGAGACTAGTCAATAGGGCTTGTCAGATACCCTATCTTACACAGGGTGTCTCTACAAATTTAAGATGAAACAGAAACTGAAATTTTTAACACAGATACACTACTAATTTATGTAAATGGCCTCCAGAGGGAAGGGTCTGAAACGTTACAGAAATTTTTTTATAATGAAAATTCCGCAATGACTCGTTTCAGGATGATTCCAGAACCCTATCTTGTACAGGTTGTATCTCAAAAAGTATAAGGCCTCAGGAGCTGAATTTTGAACCCAACATACCTTGATCCGTCTACTAAATACCCAACATTCCACGGTGTCTTAGATGTAATATTTTATTATATATAAATTTTATAAGATAAAACCCAATGGAATATAAAAACTAAATAAATAAAAATAAAATAAAATACAATTTAAAAAAACACTCCAAGCTTAACTATTAGTGAGAATGTATTTGAATATACAATATAATATTTTATGGTGAATCATGAATAGGAACCTCTAAAATATTTAGTATTCTTTATATTATTTTTTGTATATTCAAATATAAAGTAATTTTAAATCCAACCATCTATACTTCAATATAGAAAAAAAATAGGTGTTTTGTCATTAAATCCTTATTTCATGTTGTTAAAATATTACACATATGTTACATTATTTAAAGTATTACACATATATGTTACATTATTTAGATTGGGGTTGTTTAAACATTAGCTTTTTTGGATTTTTTTATCATAATTTTGTTAAAAGGATTTTGGTAAATATTTGTTTTCTCTTATTTAAATTACATTTTTGAAAGCATAAATGGATTCAACATCTTAAAAAATCTTCACCACATTTGAATTATATAGACTTAATCACTTAAAATTGGAATTAAAAATCTAACATTTAGACTAGGCTATTTAAATTCACTCTAACATTAACATACAAAATATTAAATGCTCTACAATCTAATATTTATTACAAATTAAGATATTACATAGATAATTCAAATTCAATCTAAGTGGACATATCTGGCATAAACTAGATTCAGTTTTGACAAACATATCTCAAGTGACGTTATAGCAATCTTCCCTTCCCAATGTCTTTTTTGGCTTTAAAATGGGGCAAAACCCCTCAAGTATGTTTTTGAAATGCATGAAACTCTGAGAGTACCAAACTCAAGCTACCCCTGAAAATCTAGCCCCATTTTTTTACCTGAAAAACTAGTAAGTTTGATCTTGAGTTAACCTACTCCAATTATATAACCTACAATGTTAATTGACATTTAAACAGATGAATTCATTGATATGAATAACCATCCCATCACAATATAAATTTGTACAAATTATATAAAGTACATTGTAATATAAATTTGTACAAATTATATAAAGTACCATGTCCATGGACATTTTAACACATGAATCCATTGTTGTGAATAAAGATACAACAAGTGTATATTTTATGTTTTTTGGTCCCATTAGAAAGTATACATCCCCTTCCGTACAAGTGTAGATTTTATGGTTTTTTGGTCCCGTTAGAAAGAATACATCCCCTTCCGTACAAGTCTAGATTTTATGGTTTTTTGGTTCCATTAGAAAGAATACACCCCCTTCCGTAATATGAAGTGAGGGGTGGTTCTATCTTTCATGGGTAGGATAGCTCGATGACACAAATGCATGAAACAGATCTAAGGCACATGGCCCAAAACATTCATATTCAATTTACTGCAACATATCTCACCTGACATTATAAAATTGTACAAATTATATAACATTACAATGTTCATCTACAACTTCAACACATGAATCCATCACTGTGAATAACAATCACGTGACAATATAAATTTGTAAAAATTATATAACGTAAAAATTAACATAAAGATGTACAAATTAAATAACGTACAATGACATTATAAAATTATACAAATTGTATCATATACAATGTTCATGAACAACTTTAACACATAAATCCATTGTTGTGAATAACAACCATGTGACCATAAAATTTGTAAAAATTATATAACGTACAAATTAATATAAAGTTGTACAAACTATATAACATACAATCTTCATGGACATTTTAACACATGAATTCATTGCCCTGATTAACAAGGTTGCATGGCAGTGGAGTCTCTGCCAGGTTGGGATGGGAGTAAATGTGACCTAGTACAGACACATGGCTAGAAAGTTGAAATATATTGAAATAATTTTATACATAGGAAATATGTACTTTTGTAATGGATCACGGGTTGTCGGGCTGGCAATATACAAAAAGCACCGACAGTTTTGCGATACAGAAATTGGGGCTCTGATGTTCTCTGTGATACAGAAATGGAGGAGTGCAGGTGCGGACTATAGAAATTCATCACAAATAAAAAAATTATACATACGAAATATGTACTTGTATAAAGTAGATATTTAGTTTTATACATACGAAATTTCTACTTTTATAAAGTATGGGGAAGAGATTTTATAGAGGATGCAGGGAGCCCTCATTGCATACTTGGCCAGTTTTTGGATCGCGGGTTCTCGCGCTGGCGGGTTCAAAATTGGGCCTCTGATGTTTCGTGGCCTACAAATAGCACCGATAGTTCCGCGATATACAAAATGACAGGCGGAGTTTAATTTGCTTTAAAACTAAGGCTTTTCTTGGACAAAAAGATATAGCATTGTTGAATTAGTTTTCTTTGCACATGTTTTATAGAGCATGCATAGAGCGGTCATTCCATACTTTGCCAGTTTTTGGATCACGGGCATTGTCAAATCAGTTTTTGTTGTAATTTATCAAAAAATAATAATTTATGTTACATGTTTCTGGAAATTGGCAAGTTCAAAATTGAGTCTCTGATGTTCCGTGGCCTACAAATAGCACCGACAGTTCTGCGATATAAAAAATGATAGGTGGAGTTGCAGACTATAGAAATTTACAAAAAATTAATGTTTGTTATACAATAGAATAGTAATAACGTTTTCTCGAATTAGCTTGCTTTAAAACTAAGGCTTTTCTTGGACAAAAAAGATATAGCATTGCCGAATTAGTTTTCTTTGTACATGTTTTATAGAGCATGTAGGGAGGGGTCATTCCATACTTCGCCAGTTTTTGGATCGTGCGTTCTCGGGATGGTGGTTTCAAAAATGGGTCTTTGTTGTTATGTTCCCTACAAACAACATCGAGAGTTCCACGATATACAAATTGAGAAGCGGCGTTGCGAACTATACAATACAAACTTATTATAAAATAAATAATGTATGTTACATATCTCTAGAAATTACATCAACGTCGTTGAAGACCAAAAAATTAGCATACAATAGGAGACAAGAAATGTAGCATATCTGAATTAGTTTTATTTGGAACAAACTAGAAAGGTTCCTGGAAACCCAAAATTTAGTATACAGTAAGGGCATTGTCAAATATTTTTTCTTTGGAATTTATCAAAAATTAATCATGTTTGTTACATGTTTCTGGAAATTTAAATGCGTTTGTCATATAGATTGGGATTGGGGCTCCCGTGGACCATAAAAATAAATAACTACAAGAATTAAGAACATTGAAAGAAGTGCGCGGCGGTAGAGAGGAAGACCTGAAAAGAAGAAATTGGAAGTTAAGAGTGTTTGGTTACAGTTTTCTATTAAAAGAGGACATAAATGGATTGATAAAGAAGAGAAAATGACAACATAGACTTAAATTGGATTGATAAACAAAACAAGATGGCAGTATAAACTGACTATGAAGCCGATGCATTTTTGTTGTTGTCGTTGATGGGCATTGTAGTCTTGTTGACCGGTTCTTTCCCTTCCTAGACGAGGACGTCCATTCTCTCTTGGAACCATTCTTCGATGTAGATTTTCATGGGGCCTGTGTTGGTTTCATCTTAGATTTCTATGTCGTAAAGGTCGTTTTCTAATTTCCTTAGATCCATTGAAATACTATGCAGAGTTTGTTCAATTTCTTCATTGTGTGAGGCATAGTCCAGTACCCAGCGCTCGTGCTCATCTAGACAATGTTCAAGTATGCTGTAAAACTTTTCGAAAGACAACCCCTTTAAAATATCATCTTGTTCCTTGAAGGCTTCTTTGGTGACTGAAAAGGATTTGAGAATTAAGTTAGGATCTTGAACCTCGTTGGTAGTTCCAGCTAAGTCCAGCTGGAGCAGGCTTGTGAATAAATCTTCCTTTTCTGATATGACTTGTTTACATGACTTGACAATGAGCTGTAGGTTGTCAACTTTATTTTTCCAGCATGATTTTACTTTTTTGGTGTGATTTGGCGAGGGGAGTTTCTCCTGTATTCTTTTCAGTTCTGATGTGTTGTCGACATATTTGGCAAAAGGGGTCAGTACCTGATCACAAAAAAACTATTCATTTTTTAAATTCGTCTCCAATTGTTCCAGCAAACCATTGGCCTTCTTTCCGAAGGAAACTAAATTTTGTGATGTTTCCCAGGCTTCAGTAACTACCTACATTCTTTTGTTAATGTTATTCTCTACAAGGGCTCTAGAGCATGCAAAGAGGGTAGAGGATACTTTCATATTTGCTTCAGTGGTAGAATGCATGATTTTTGCCAAAGGAATGGTAAATTCTAGAGTTGCAAGGAAAGCTTGCTCAAATTCGCTGAGGCATTGTTTCATATTGGCATTTTCTGTCTCAATTCCTCGAATGGAATCACGAAGAATGTCACTGGTTCCCTAGGGAAGTTGGCAGATTTGGGCTGGCAACATTTCGCTAAAGTTAATCCTTGCATGAGCTTTTCCTTTAATGTTTGTTACATCTCTCTTTTCAATGACCAGACTTTTAGATTGGCTGTCAAAAAAAGTGCTCTGGATTATGAAGGATTCATCTATGTCAAAAAAGTCGGTGTCTGATATTTCCACCACAGACGACCCAATTTTCTGCATGTGCTCAGCTTCAATTTCAAGTTGCAGTTTTCCACTTTCAATTTGGGGTTCCTCCACTTGCCTTGCATTGTTTTTTCTCTTCTTCGCCAGTGGAATTTTGTGATAACTATCAATCTTTATGCGAGTAGGGTTCTTATCTCCTCCTCCATTTGAATATTTTTAGGTTGCTTTCTTACTGGGGTGGACCGTCAAAGTGATGCTCCATGATGTCGTGCTCTTGGGAGTGCTGGAAAGGGACTGGGTACTCTTCTCACCAGATAATTTTCCATGTTGTTTGTACAATTCAGTGGTGCTTCGCAATCTCTTTGCGTCGCAATCGACAGAAGCAGGATTATTGTCGAAACTGTTCCTATCTTGGGTTAGGTGTTTATGGATAAAAGAGGTGTTAAAGCCAACACCCAATAAATGTTTTCAAAAAATTCCATTAGGGTCGAACCTTTTAGCCTTTCAGCATACGTTAGGTTCAATTTCTTGAAATGGGCGGCAAACTTGTCAATCTTGTTGATGTTTCTGCACACGAAGTCTCCAACTTTCCAAGGCAGAGGAATGAACTGTTTTTTTTCTTTTCATGGAAAAAATGCAACCATTGGTTGTATTGCCTTTCTATTTCTGCAACAAACATCTTGTTCGTGATATGGCATGGAAGGAAGGTAGGACTTTCCTTAGATCCAAAGACCATGAGGAAACTGTGATTTTCCTCTTGCTCAAGTGTGCCTTTCCTATTCAAAAACTTGGTTGCCTGGCCAGACATCCATGAAGCATCCTTGCCTAACAGTAAATATTTGAAAACTGAGACAGAGCCATTAAAATCTTCATAAAAACAATGGGAGGCCTTGTGTCTCCACAGTTCCTCGTTCTAGAATGTTACTGGGTCGAATCAACAGTTTATTTTATTGGAAAGAGAAAGTTTTGGAAATGGATAGCAATACACAATTGTGAAAATCAAGTAGGATGACATATAAAATTGATTCGATTCTTTGAATTGTGACAACTAGGAGCAGAGATGAATCGAAATTATCTTCCCCCAATCGAAAATGTATTTTTCCTTGACTGTGAAATACAAAATATAAATAATTATATGGGAAATGCTTGTTGTGTATGCTTGTCCCATTATTCTTGTAACCAGCCAAGCAATTTCCCGGAATGGATTTCTAAAGGAACTTACTTGCAACCTTGTGAAATCTTCAGGAACTGTTGTCAGGTCTTCTAGGAAGTCCGCTAAGATGTCCAACCCATTATGATTTTTTTCTAGAAATTGTTTGCAGTCTTGTCCTCTGAACGTCAATGTTGGGTTCGACAATTTTAACATTTCGCAGAAGAGACAAGGCGACAAAGAAATAGGAGAATGGTCGCGCAATGGAATAATTCTTTGGCCTGGAATATATTTTTTGGCACACCAAGAGACCACCTCTTAGAGTCAAAAGCCTCAGGAACACAGCCTGCACAAGCGATTCTAGAGGTCCAAATCACTTCATTTTAGGCAGAACAGGATGAATAGTAAAAGTATGCCCTGGACCACTGAAAGCTCTGGTCCTCTTGTGCGAACATATTACTATATCTCCACAAAACTACTGTCAACCTGGTGGAATAAGTATACAAGAATGTTTATTTGTTCCATTCGATGAATGAAATGAAAAGTTGGAAGGGATAATATAAACCTGCACAAATTTTGATCGAAAGCGTGTGAATGGGAGATGTCCTCGAGACTTTCATTGATTAATGACAATCTGGATGGTTGTTTCATGATGCGTTGTTAACATTAAACAGTACTAACTTCATACATAGAAATTCCAACATGTTGGATATTGCAATGAGCGATTAAGCATTGTAGATTTCTTAAGCGGACCAACACGAGGACGCTTGTTGGAGATGAACAATCGGAAGGGAAAAAATAACTCTCTGCACATCTTGGTTAAATGAATAATAATGGGAGATATCCTCGAGGTTTTTGGAAATTAATGACAATGTTAAGGGTTCCTGCATGGTCAGTTGTTAGCATGAAAGGTTTCTAATCGCATAGTAAGAAAGTACAGAGGTCGCGGGAAGGGGAAAAAAGACAGCTACAAAACAGGGTTGCAATGTACAAGCATTGAGGGTGAGGGCGTGAGGGTCAAATTGTATGTCTCGAAACTTTTTGAGTGCAATACGTGTAACAACAAAGAGGATATGGTAGGACAACCGAAATCACAGGAAGTTAGTGAGGATGGAAGGCAGCGAGAGATACTTTGAAACATTTGTGAGCAGTGGTAGAGTGACCATGTTGGAATTGTAGATTTCATGAACCAGGAAATAGGAGAATCCAAAACGGGTTGAGAAGGTGTCTGAAAAGGAGGTGAGGTCCGGACCTTCTAATTGTATCGCTCCAAACATTTGAATGCATAATCTGTAACACGAAAGAGCGGACGATGTCAGAATCTGGTAGTCAATTTGTATATTGTGGAGAGTGCAATCCCAACTGTTTCGTACCTCTGTGTCCATTTGTCAGTACTAAGAGATAATTTAGTATTCAAAATAAATTTTTAGATATTGTTAGATAGTTCATAGGGACTAGCATTTGTAAGCAATGGAAATCTCCACCCCGCCAGTCCTACATTCCGTGTGTCAATTTGTATATCGCGCAACTGCGAGCATTGTTTGGAGGAAACGAAACAATAGAAGTGCAATGTTGATTTAGCCACTCCGCAGGTTTGATTGTCAATTTGTATATCGTAGAACTGTGGGTGCTATTTGTAGGCCACTAAAAAATGGAGGTCCAAGTTTGAGCCCTCGCGCTCGAGAACCCACGATCCAAAATGTCGCTAGATATCGAATGAGGAATTTGTACATGCTCTATAAAATATCATGGGAATTAGTACATGCTCTATAAGATATCATGTGCATACCCTATAGTCCCATAATACATGGGAAGAAAAAAAAGTGAAAAAGAACGGAGTAGTTAGCAGTGGAATTGTAGATCACGAAAATTTAGAGTGGAATATGTCTATAACGAAAAAACATCCAAAGCATTGAAAGCAACAATGATCAGCCGGATTCGTTGTCTAATTATATAGATGGAGATAAACATATGTCAACCCGCCAACGCTGGAGTTGCATATTTCGTGAATCGGGAAATAGGAGGATCCAAAACAGGCTGAGAAAGTGTCTGCAAAGGAGGTGAGGCGAGGCCCGAACCTTCTAATTGTATCACTCCGAACATTGGAATTCATAATCTGTAACATGGAAGAACGGATGATGTCGAAATCTGGTAGTCAATTTGTATATTGTGGAGAGTGCAATCCCAACTGATTCGTAACTTTGTGTCCAGTTGTCACTACTAAGAGCTATTTTAGTATTCAAAATAATTTTTTAGATACTATTATACTGGGAAAAAATAAAAACTAAAATAATTTTTTAGATATTGTTAGATACTTCATAGGGATTAGCATCCGTAAACAATGGCAATATCCACCCTGCTAGTCCTGCACTCCGTCTGTCAATTTCTATATCGCGGAACTGGGAGCGTTGTTTGGAGGACACAGAACAATACAATGCAAGGTTGAGTTAGCCAGTCCGTAGGTGTACTTTTCAATTTGTATATTGCGGAACTTGGGGTGCTATTTGTAGGGCATGAAACAATGGAGGCCCAATTTGGAGCCCTCTTGCCCGGTCGAGAACCCGTGATCCAAAATGTCGCTAGGTATGGAATGTGGAATTTGTACATGTTCTATAAAATATCATGTCCATATTTTATAGTCCCATAATACGCAGGAAGAAAATAAGGGGAAAAGGATGGAGAAGTTCGTAGTGGAATTCTAGATAATACATGAGAAGAAGAGAAGGGAAAAAGAACCAAGAATCTCGCAGAAGAACATCTAGTGTTTTCTTATTAATGCAAATTCTTGCGAATTCCTGTTGAGTTCTCACCAGTTAACACATAAAGTGCAGATCACAGAAGTATATTTCGTATCACTGTGTCCACTTGCCACTAGTAAGAGCATTGCTGATGTATATGAGGAAGGATGCAAAGTTGTTGGGGATGGAAAGTAACAATAGATACTTTGAACGAACTTAATGTATACAAGGAATTTTAGATCATGGATGTTTTGAGTGCAAGATGTATATAGCGGAACGATAAGAAAATCGTTTTGCAAGAGGCATCCTCGCAACGACGGGCATAAAATTGTATAAGTATGAAAAGGAACAACAATTGGTTGGATCCATCGTGCAAGGATATAGATGGATATGTTAAGGCATGAATTGTAGATCACGGAAATATCTTTCATACCATTCTATCCACTTGTCACTGGTAAGACCATTGTTGATGTATGTGAGGAAGGACGCGAAGTTGCTAGGTATGCATATCAACAACAAATACTTTGAACGAAGTTAATGTATACGAGGAACCCATGGTAGAATTGTAGATCACAGATGTTTTCAGTGCAAGGTGTATATAGCAGAACAATAAGTAGTTGGGCTCGCAAGCGCCGACCCCGCAGCGGTTGGCATAAAATTGGCTAATTATGGAATGGAATAGTGGTTGGTTGGATCCATATTGCGAGGATATAGATGGATATAAAGACATGTCAGCCCATCGTACATAGAAAGATGAATAAGTATAAAATTAGAAATCCATAATGAATGGGAAAAGAAAAATGGGAAAAGAGATAAGTATCTGAGAGTCGGGAAAACCTTTTTTTTCTGTTTATTAATGGGAATGTTTTCGAACCTCTGTTGGCTTCTCACTAGTAAAAGCATTAAGTGCACATAACTGAAGTTCTTTTCCTGCAACATGTATATGACAAAACATGGGATATAGGTGTTGGATACCGCGAACCTGGGGCCTGGTGTCCAGATAATTGGCTAAGTATTGGCCAAGATGAAGTTTTGATATCTATTTCAATAATATTCATGCTAGTATCTATCAATGGAGAAAGTTTTTGTATTTATCTAAATAGTATTCATACTAATATATATTAATGGATTGTTTCTGTTTCAAATGAAAATGATCTCCCAATTTGCAAGATGCTCTTCGGCTTGCAAATTTCGTTGAAACCAAGAAAATTTTGACTGCAAGATGTACATAGCGCAACAAGAAACATGAATTTGCATTGTGGTCTCGACGACATAAATTCCTTATCATCTATTCATATTGTATTCATTGCAATGACATCAACAAATGGCATCTCTCCATAAACATTGATATTTAAATTAATTTAAAGGCAATCAAAATTTGTTGTGACTTTAAGTAATTAAAGCATAAATTGCAAACTATGGAAGTTCCTAGGCTACAAGATGTATATGAAGGAACATTGGACATATTTGTTTAATACCGCAAACCCAAAGATAACTACCTAACATTTGTCGAAGAGGAATTTTTCTGTATTTTTTCCAATAGTACTGATATTAGTATATATGCACGGATATTATCAAATAGAACAAGCTGCAATTTATCCAACATACTTCACGGGAACATTGCATTAACAGTTTAGCTGCCTTGTTGTAACTCATGAATTCATTCTATTTATGAAACCCGAAGAATGGGAGAAGAACGGGTCCCCCAATTTCTTTCTTTAAATACAGAGCCAGGGCCACATAAGTATGGCCTATGAAAAAGTATTTTTAAATGTAAAATGTAAAGAAATAACAGACCAGGTTTTATTTAGATTGAAGTAGTGAGCAGCAGAAACAAAATATTTTCCTTCATGTTTAATGACATAGGGAAAGAAGGTACAAAATACAATTAAAACAAATACCAGAAATTGGAAAATACTATTAGGAAATAAACCGAAATTATTCTATATTCAAATAAGATGTGTTACAAAATACAACAAAGGCTATTTGCGACAATGATTGTGATTTCACCTACCGTCAACCAATTAAAGATATGTACATTGATGAAGCTTCTTCACACTTTTCTTGACGTTCAAACTCTTTATTCGTAAAAAAATGAGTTGAATATCAATTTTGGGTTTTGTACTTAATCGGTGATGTGAAGGACATCTATCCTAGTTTTTTGAATACCTTGTTTCTTCCAGATATGGCCTGCTTGCAATGGCTGCTTATTCAACATTCCATTCTTTGTCAAGTATTAATTTCCTTCTGTCGTCAAAAAGTTGGGGTTTAAGGTGTTTTCTTTGCAATGTTCCTGAGAATTCACATCCGAGACAACTTAGAAATGCGATTAGGGCCGATTTCAAAGTGAACGGAGTCATTTTATGTCACAACAGTTAAGGCAGGGGAAACAAATTCAAGTATATAGTGACTGGTATTCTCCCTGTATTCGATTGTCTATTTGGTTGAGAAGGTTGCCTAAGGATTTGTATGTGGAACTTCTTTGCTTTATTATAGTAAATTGGAAGAAACGTCCAGCTCATATGAAAAATGCAAATCTGTTGAGGTACATAACTTCTTTGGGTATCTGAGGTGTGGAATGTGCATCAAATGTTGTAGAATGCACCAGAATGCATCAAAATATATCTTTCCTCATAGCGGGGGAGGTATGGCGGCCCACAGAAAGGTATGGAATGTTCATAGGTGATGCCTAATATGTGGACTCTACAATTACATCCATAGGAAACTGAGCAAACTTTGACAAAGAACATGGATTTCTGTCAATTCGTCTACCAGAGCCACATGCAGGTCATCAAAGTGTGAAGTAGAAACTCTTGTAGTGATAATATGTCGTTTTATCCACCCATACGGATTCTGTTACCAGCCTCTGAGGAAGACAAATACTTTTGCGATCTCTACAATTCAATACAGTGGCCAAATCTATGTGGTTGGAAGAAGTTATATACTCAAACAAAGAACTATCTTGTAGGTGACCTAAAAATCCATTACAATTCCCAGTAATAAAACAAATAAGTTCAACAAACAAATTTCCAGGCAACCTTTTAAACCAACCAAAGCATCGAACATAGGGAAAACACCAAAAATACTTGTTCTTTTTTTTTCGTCCTCTTTGAGTTTCTCTTGTATAACAGAGTTTTTTTTTACTCAAATATCACGTCACATAAAACCATTCTCTATTCTTTCATCTGCCCCTCGATCTCATCTCTAAGTTGTTCTACATGTCCATGACCAGGAACATTAGAACGAAGGCACCCTAAAGCGTAACTCTTTGATGATAGAGAGAAATGGAAATAAGTATTTAAAAGCAAGGCTGGATGGTCTTTTGTACATTTTGTGTTGATTCCTTTTAATGACAAATGTTCTCGATTTTTTTAGTTATTAATGCCAATATTTTTGAATATGTACACTGAATAGTGACTAGCAACATGTATTAAAATTCCCATATCTGAGTAGATTTTCAAATCTGACATCTAAGATATGCACAATATAAAAGAGTGAAATAATGTGAAGGCCTATGTAGGTCACACATTTGTGAGCTATGCTGAAGCTTTTTAGAAAACTAAAATTGCACAAGAAAAAAAAATAAAATAAAAAGTATTTTCGCCAATTCAAAATTCAAGCAAAAATAAATTACCAGATACCATAATATGTGGTTGTCTATTCATTTTAATGGAAGATGCCCTCGAGCATTCCAGTTATTAAATCCCATCATTTCGAAATGCACGGTATTAAAGAGGGACATGACATGAAGGCCTTTGTGGGCGACACATTCGTGAACTATGATCAAGATTTTAAGAAAACTAAAACTGCAAAAAAAAAAAAAAATCACTATTTTTGCAACTTCAAAATGCAGGCAAAAAGAAATTACCAGATCCCATAATATTCGCCTGTCTATTCATTTTAATGGGAAATTTCCTCGAGATTTTCATTTATTAAAGCCCATCATTTAGAAATGCACAATATTAAAGAGGGACATGATGTCAAGCCCTTTGTGGGTGACATGTTCATGAACTATGTTGAAGCTTTTAAGAAAACTAAAACTAAAGAAGCTAAAAAAAAAAAATATTCGCAAATTCAAAATGCTAGAAAAAATGCGCTTTCATAGGTAAGGCACTTTAGTAATCAATGTTCTTCAAATTCAATGACATTTTTATTATCTGAGTAAAGGGAAAAAAACATCTGACAACCTAGAAGGAAGGTCATATATGATGGACAACTCATTGGCAGAAGCCATAGCGAGAATGAGAATTGAGTATCTAATAACCGCAGAACTATGTTGTGTTTGAGTCTTCAGCTTTCCCTGCCTATTCAAAATCAAAAACAAGGAAGGGTTGTGTAGCGCACCTTTTCATCTACCAAGGTTTAATCTCTATTAAGAGAAGGTTATAACACCACTCGATACATAACTCATTTAAGCACAGAGTAAAAACATATTATTTACTGCTATAATTAACAATCCATATCATTCCATATTAATTCGTATGCACAGTGGAAATCATGATAACATAAACAGTAGAGTCATGCAAAACGTGATAAAAACATAATCAGATACTTATCTTTTAGCAATGGTAGAATCCACCAACCAAGTGCAAGCCTTCCACGAACCTCCCAGCCTTAGATCGCACTTCTCATCAGCTCAACAATGGGTCACCCCCGAGCTGGGACTAAGCTCCACCCCAAGGCAAGGAAATCTAGGCTAGGCTGAGGTTATAGGGAAAACAACACACAACCACAAGGAAGGGATTCTCTCCAAGGAACCTCCCATGCTCACTGCCCACAGACCCTCATTCCCCACATGCCTGTTCCACCCCAGGAGTATACACCTTCTCTGTCACCTGGACAGTTCTTCGGCTGCTAATCTCGCTTGCCTTGGGTTACAGGAAGAGGTCGGACCAGAAGTCTCCAGGCTCTGTGGTAGCTACATGGTTCCTTCCAGGAGTTCTCTCCTTCCTCTGTGCACTCTCTCACCTGGAGGGAGTCGCTCACAGGTCCAATAACCTGTTCTTCCAATCTTCAACCACCTCTCTCACCTGGAGAGAGTGTTGTACAAACTGGCCAACAAGCCACACAGGAACAAACAATACACGTCCACCACAATCCACGGGATCTAGAAACGAACACCCAGGGCAGCTCCAGATAGGTGCAACAGTATAACTAGGCTTAGCAGGGATGAGACACTTATGTTTTCTCAATTTGGCAACACATAATAGACTCACATTCTAGATTCTCAAGGATGCGTGACGAGTCATCCACGTAGAGGTCGATTCAGACTCCCCAGTTTAGAACAGAGAAGGGGTGTACCAACTTCCTGGAACAAACACAAACTCTTTCCCCAAATCCACGCAAGCTTCTCATTCAGGGAATATACACACTGGTTTTCTCAGAGCCAGACACGGGCTTTCGAATCACAGGGACGCACCAAGGTTCTCTACAGGAGTCGGGTTGGTAGTACTATTCCTCGGGCTCCATACTATTCATACAATCGGATAGAATGGGGAAGGGACCTTCTCACGGCTCATCCTGGCCGTTTTATTCCAATGCGTCAGGGTTGACACTTGTCACCCATGAAACTGCATGCATTCCACTAGCACGCATCTCCCTTGCATGTTCTCTCCTTGCCAGAAACTTAGGATAATCATAAAATGCACATGTCTTTTGGGGATAATATTAAAATATTATTCCCAGGCTTAAGCCCCCCCTAGGCTTATCCCCTAGGCTCAACACTTAGCCCCTTTTCCCACCTTCCAGCCCCTAATTCCTTGCCCATCCTATGGATGCGCAGTCCCCCTTCACTCATTCATCGTGGTCGGTCTGCTCATGGTGGTGTTTATGTTTTATTAATTGTTCTGTGTGATTACATATACAACAACAGGCTCCTGGCCTTCAACACTCAGGCTTTCTGGCCTAACAACACATAAGCCTCCGGCTTATACAAACTTGGCTCACTAGCCTATAAAACATAATTAAAATTCCTTTCAAAACATGGTTTACAACAGGGCTCGGCCTTGGGGACACTAAAATCGCCCTCCCCTTATTTTTGCACTCTCCTTAGTGCAACTTTACACAGCATCTGCAATATTTTCAAAAATTTTCAAAAAGATGCGGGTACTCTGCCCGCATAACATATGCATGCTCCCATGTCACATCCTCGGGACCGTACCAGGTCCACTGGACCTTTACAAGCTCTATGAATCGATTCCAGAGCTGTTTTCTTTTCTTGTCCAATATGCGTACAGGATGCACTTGCAAGACACCTTCTGGTTCCACCTGAATCACATTCCAATCGATATCATGATTAGCATAAGGTACATATTTCTTAAGCAGTGAAACATGAAACACATTACGTACAATCATAGATGCAGCTAATGCAAGCATGTATGCAACCGGCCCAATCCTTTCTATGATCTCAAATGGCCCACAAAATCTTGTTGCCAACTTGGCGCAACTTCCCAGCTTCAGGGAACTCCTGTTAGTTTTTACTTTCAGGAAAACATGGTCACCCACTTTGAATTCTCTATGGGTTCTGTTACTACAATGTAACTTTTCTGCCTGTCCTGGGCATCTTTTAGATTATGTTTACTTTTTATCATTTGATCTTCCATCTCTCTGAGCATCTCAGGCCCAACTACTACTCTGTCAGTTGGATTATCCCAGCTTACTAGAGTGTTTCACTTTATTCCATAAAGCACTTTGAATGGGCTCATCTTCAATGATGCATGATACCCATTATTGTAGGCAAATTCTAACAAATGCAGGTAGTCTTCCCACCTTGATGGTTTATCCATCACATACATTCTCAGCATGTCTTCTATTACTTTGTTCACTCTCTCTGTCTGTCCATCAAACTCGGGATGATATGTTGTACTAAAGTTCAGATTCGTTCCAAATCTTTTGAACAGTCCTTTCCAGAAATTCTAAGTGAATTTCGGGTCCCTATCAGACACAATTGTCTTAGGAATTCCATGTAAGTGTGCAACTTCTTTTAAAAAGATATCAGCAACATCAGCTGCTCTGTGGGTGGGTTTCAGTGGAATAAAATGGGCAACTTTAGTAAGCTTGTCCACCACCACCATGATTGAATCATGTTGCTTGCTTGTTCTGGGCAATCCTGTGATAAAATTCATTGTTACCACATCCCATTTCCATTCAAGAATAGGTAAAGGATGCAACAACCCTACTGGGTGCCTATGCTCATCCTTAACCTTTTGGCACTCCATACATCTGGTGATGTATTCAGCGATTTCTTTCTTCAGACTCGGCCAAAAATAATGGATTTTGACTGCTGCCACAGTCTTCTGATATCCAGGATGTCCAACATAAGCCACGTTATGCATATTCTTTAGAATTGCCAGCTTCAATTCTCGGACATTGGGTACATACACTCTGTTTTTATACAGAAGTAAACCATCAACTCCCATGGTGTAACCTTCCTTGGGCTGTGGTTCTTCACGCTATTGTAGCTTTGCTACAAGACCTTTGCACTGCAAATCAACATTGGCATCTTCCAAAATTCTGTCTTTCATCTCAGTCTGGTACATGCTAATGGCTGCAGCATGTAATTCGTGCACTTTTATGCTGAGTGCATCAGCCACCTTATTTTCTTTCCCTTTGATATGCTTGATATCAAAGTCACATTCGCATAGAAACTCCAGCCATCTGATTTGTCTGGCATTTAAGGTCAGTTGATCAAATAAATACTTCAGACCGTTATGGTCTGTTCTCAACTCGAATCTCTTGTCCATGAGGTAATGTCTCCATTTCCTCAAAGTGTGGACAATTGCTGCTAGCTCTAAATCGTGAGTGGCATAATTCTTCTCACGCTCCTTCAACTTTCAAGATTCATAACAAACTACAAATTCCTCTTGGCTAAGAACTCCTCCCAGCCCCTCCTTGTATGCATCTGTGCACACTACGTAATCCTTATCTGGATCTGCAATCTTCAGGATCGGAGCACTAGTTAGAAGATACTTCAATCGTTGAAAGCTTCTCTCACATTCTTTGGTCCACTGGAACTTCTTCTTCTTCCTTTGCAAGGAAGTGATAGAATGAGTTATCTTTGAGAATCCGGCTATAAACCTCCTATAGTAGCCTGCCAGACCCATAAAATATCTAACTTTTGCCACATTCCTTAGCGTTGTCCATTCTCAAATGGCCTCTACCTTTTTAGGATCCACAACGATCCCTTCTTCAGATATAATGTGTCCCAAGTAATGGATCTTCCTTTGGTAAAATGAGCACTTGCTCAGTTTTGCGTACAGCTGGTGTTCTCTTAACACCTGCAACACCATTCTTAGGTGTTGTTCATGTTCTTCCTCTGTCTTGGAATACACCAATATATCATCCAACAAGACTATGACAAACTTGTCCAAATAATTTCTGAACACTCCATTCATTAAGCACATGAAAACAGAAGGCCCGTTGGACAGTCCAAACGACACCACCGTGAACTCATAATGGTCGTACCTTGTTCTAAAGATGGTCTTGCTGATGTCCTCATCCTTTATTCTCACTTGGTGATATCTTGATCAGAGATCTATTTTCAAAAATATTTTCGCATCCTTCAATTGATCAAAAAGATCATCAATCCTTGGCAGAGGATACTTGTTCTTGACAGTGACCTTAGTTAACTGTTGAAAATCAATGCATAGCCTCAATGTCCCATATTTATTCTTCATGAATAGGATCGGGGCTCCCCACGGTGACACACTGGGGTGAATGTAACCTTTCTTTGGTAGCTCTTCGAGCTGCAATTGCAACTCTTTTGGCTCTGGTGTGCTCATTCTATAAGGAGCCTTCGAAACTGGATTTGTTCCAGGCATCAAATTTATAGAAAAATCGATGTCCCTCTTCGGAGGCAGTCTAGGTACCTCCTGAAATACATCCTTGAACTCCTTGAGTACCTCATGATCTTCCAGATTCGATACTACATCTCGGGATGCTTCTTCCACCCGAGCTGCATATAATTGACAGCCTTTTCGGTAACATTTCTTCAGCTGCATGGCTGAGATTTCCCTCACAGCCACGACTTTGGGAATTCCTTGGACTGTTACCTAATTTCCCTCTTCGTTCAAGCATGTGAACCTCTTGTTACGACAATCCAGAAGGGCATGGTGTTGGTCCAACCAGTCCATCCCAGTTAAGCAATCGTATGAGCCTAAAGGCAAAATGTTCAATTCATCCTTAGTGCTCATTCCTTTTATGTCCACTGAATGGGACTTAACCAACTCAGTGACCTTCCTCTTGGTCCTTGTGGCCAACTGTACTAACCAAGACTTCTCATGTTTGCTTCTCGTTAGATGCAAACTTTCCACCACTCTAGGATCTACATAACTATGGCTAGCCCC
>JZKD02S1670311.1:332086-344505 GCA_000966675.3 Picea glauca
TATATATATATATATATATATTGATGATGATGATGATGATGATTGGCATCTACTAAGACCGATTTGGTCTATATATTTTGAAAATTTGACCAACACCCAGTTTGATCTTCTAGATTAGGGTTGAATACATTTTTATAATACTTTAATTTTATTTTTTCCTCTAACTCTTTATCACACCACATTTTCTCCTTAAATTTTGATTTGACTTTTTTTTTAATAGTATCTTTATTCTGCAAAATGGTTTCTTCCATCTTTATTCCATCCTCACTTGAGTCGATGGTGGTTATAACTTGATTTTGAAGCAATTTTAGGTAACCTCTTGTCTTCCATGTTGTTTAATTGTTCTTATATATTAGGTATATAGTCATAGCCATGCTCTCAATGGGGGAGATCTAAGAGGAGGATAGGATAGGATGTATTTCCTTTAATTTTTAGATTATAGGTTATAAAATTCTTTTGTATTTGCTCTATCTTTCTTCGGGATTCACGAGAGATAGTACAACCGCAGACTTCACATCCATAAAGAATAACATGTGTAACAAGAGTCTCAAAGAGGAGTTTCTTCTTATCCCAAGTCCAAAGATGAGCTGATTTAGAATTGTTTTTAAGCCCATAATAAGCTTTCCATCCCCCAATAATCCTTTTCTCAATGCTATAATTTCAATTGAGCTTGTGGTGAATATCAATTCCAAGATATTTGTATGAAGTCACTTCCTCCAAGTTGTTGTTGTCATATGCAAAGGTATCATAACGGATCTTATTGGATTTAATAAACATGACCTTAGTCTTATCATTATTAACAGTCATACCCATATTGGAGCAAAAATCCTTGAGGATTCTTAGTTTGTTTTCAAGATCATGGGGACTCCTTGCCATAAGAATGATATCATCGGCATAAAGAAGAAGATTAATGACTATACCAGTGATAGTAGGGCCAACACAACCTTCTTTTTCGAAGCATTCTTCTAACTTGTCAATGTATATGCCAAAAAGGGTAGGGGACAAGGGACAACCTTGTTTGACTCCGATATTGCAGTTAATCTCTTTTGACGAACCCTTAGTGTTTTTAAACTTAGCAATAACATTCTCATACATCCTTATTGCAATAACCCTTAACTCGAGATCAACTTTTATCTCTTCCAACCTATTCCAAAGGTTTTTCCTAGGAACCATGTCAAAAGCTTTTCTAAAGTCAACAAAACAACAAAAAATATTGATTTTAGTATTGTGGAACTCCTCTGCAATGATCCTAAAGGTAACAAGATGGTCCACAGTTGAATGATATCTCCTAAACCTGGCATGGCCTTTAGCTCTTTTATCGTGACTTTCTAGCCAAAGGCTAATCTTCTTTTCCAAAATAATTCCATAAATCTTGGCTAAAATCGGGCTAATCATAATGGTCCTATAATCACAGGGAATGTTTCTATACCCATTTTTAAAAATAAGAACAATGAGCCTTTGCATCCAGAGTTTAGGGAAGTTGTGCTTGACTGCTAAATTGAAGAACTTGTGTATGTGAGGGATAAGGACTGACCCTCTGAATTTAAAATTTTCATCTTGGTAGCCTTCAATGTCCTTAGCTTTCCCATTTGCGAGCTTCTTAACCCCGAACTCTATGTCATCTAAAGAAAAAACTTCTTCCTTTGTAGGGACAATAAGAATCGTGTCCATGGAATTAGGGAACTCGTAAAGACTTTTAAGGTAGGAATTTCAGGTCCTGAAGGGAATCCTATTATTTTCTTTAGTATTGCATTTTAGAATTTGGCTCCAAAGCTTCTTAGGATCCAACTTGTATAGTTGTGAAAGTTGCTCTTGCCTTTTATTGATATAGTATGTTTTTTTCCTTTTAATTAGGGATTTGTACGTATTGATATTATCGAGTTTTAAGGACTCGTTAGAAGCATCCCTAATGGATTTCCTAGCAATTTTACATTCTTTATCATACCAAGGGTTGGTCATTCTATTATTCTTTTTATAGTACACCTCGAAAGAGAACTTGTTAATAGAAGTGGAAAGTGTAGTTTTAAAATTATGATAGAGTTCTTCAATGTTGTCCTTATAAGTTAGGAGGTTTAAATTACTATTTAAATCCTTTAACAAAATGTCAACTTTACTTTTGTCAAAGCACAAATTCCTTTGATTATCATAATTCTCTTCAATGGTGCTCCTATGCATGGAAAATTTTATAGTTAGAGTTAAAGGTTTATGATCAGAGTCAGGCTCATGGTCATTTAAAAGGTCAAAAGTTGTTATTTGGTTGGAAATAGGGATATCATATATAACATAATCTACAACACTACTACCTAGCCCATGAATACAGGTCATGTGGTTGCAGTTTGGCCACTTCATTACCCCATTGCAAATTATTAGGTCTTGAGAGCTGCAGAGCTTGACCAACTAACTCAGTACCAATCAAATTCTCAATTAGGTCTTCAGAGCTTCTTTTGTGGCTATTAGATACAACAAGGTCATCATCTAGCCATAAAGGATCATGGTTGGGGTCATTACTTAAAAGAGTAGCTTGTTTAGTTGCACTCCTAGCATTAAAGTCTCCTAGCATGAGGATACTACCTTCATTTTTCAAATTATAAATATCTTGTTCTAAATTATTATAGGGACAATTTTTATCTAGATTATTTTTTTTTATAAAAAGTAGAATTAATAGGTGCAAAATAACAAATTGCTACATACCTCTTCTTAGCATTGGTGTCTGAAATTTCTATCCAAATGTATTGATTAAGAGGGTCAATCTTATGAAGTTGAATGTGAGGAGAAATGCTCTTTCTAATATAACAAGTTATGTCTCCTATCCCTCTACGGTGGGATTTTTTGTTCCATGCCGATTACAAGACAAATCCTTCCATATTAGGGACCTTAGAAACCTCGTGCTCCCAAGTTTAAGCTAAACAAATAATATCGATTAAATATATACATTGATAAATAAATAATATAATTCATAAGCATGTTGTAATATATTATTCAATCCACATGTTTCCCTACACCATATAATCATGCCATCTTGTACTAGGAAATCTTCTTTGAAATCCTGATGATGGATAAAAATATCAATGTTATTGAATACTATCTTTATCCCATTAAAAAACAGCTAAACATATATTACAACTTAATATATAAAAAACTTAAATACATTTAATAAATATAAATAACATATATGAATAAATGAGGTTAATAATGTAAGATTTTATTAAACAATTAATATAAAGAAATCAAATTTGAATATATTTTACAGTTAAATATAAAATAAAATAAATCTTATGTGAATGCATTTTCAAATTGTGTGTGAGTTTTTCAAACTTCTTATAGATAACAAATTAAAAAATACATATATTAATATAATATAATAATAGTATAAGTGAAATATAATTTTAAAAACATAATATTAATATAAGGGAAATATAATTTTAAAAATATAATAATAAAAAAATCATATTAATTTTATAATATAAATTAATGATAATTTTAAAAATATAATAATAAAAATTTATGTTATTTATATATTTAATTATTCAAAAAATAAATATTTTTAATTTATAAAATATTTTTTAAAATAGATTTAAATGGAGTATAAATTTTATTAAACATTATATTTAATCAGTTGATCTAATGGTTAAGAATTTGTGTATCCTCCTAAAAAATCATAAGATATACCTGCCAGGAGATTACAACATTACTGTCAAAATATGTCTCTTTTACTACAAACTTCAAGAATTTTCAAGAATCGTAAAGAATCTTATTTAACAAATATGTAATTATGTGTTTTTTTTGGTTAAAGTGTTCTTAGATGTTTTTATACAGAGAGTATGCTGACAGTTAGAAAAAACATGAATTAATAAGCAAAACATGAGCATATAATAAGCAGAATAAAATATATATGGGAACCAAATTGCAGAATGAAATCAGTGGATTACTTAGACTCTGGAGTATTCAATTTACTGACAAAATATATGCCCTCCTTTGCCCAACAAGTTATATATCAATATATAGACCTCGCCTTGTCTTCTTGCCTGTATAGCATGGATCTTGAGATATACATACCATAGCCGAGAAAATTAATAAAAATTCAAAACAAGCAAACACTTTCAATTCCAATAAAATTTAAAATCAAATAAAAGAGCCACAGATGGCAAGCTCGATCAATTACATCTTAACCAGACTAGAGGACAGCAACTGATGGAAAGCTCGTTCAATTACAGTTTAGCCAGATGAGAGGATAGTCGATGTTAGTATAGTAGTTGAGGAAAGTAGTATTGTACTTTTATATATAAATCTCAAATTTACAAAATAATCCTGTCTGAATATATGTACCTGCACTACAGGCCGGCATCTTCTCGTCCCCGATGCACAGGCAGAGTTCCGCAGTATACAAATTTCTTTGAATTATGGTGGACGTCACCAAGATACTGAGCATTTGTTCCTTTGACAATTTTCTCATCACCACAGAATTAGTTCCAGGCATGGAAAATCCCCTTATCTTTGGCTTGAAATTATTAGTATTAACATCTCCATTTTCAATTCCAGCTCTGCAGCTGCCGATGCCATTGTAATTCAATGGAACATCTGATGGTGCAGAGTGCTCGCAGGGAAATTCAAGCACCTGAACTTGGGCTGAAGAAACTTCACGTACTTGTTGGCCTCCTCAAGCATTCTGGCCGTGTCACACTTACTCATGACGCCGGGAATAAGCCTCTCGAGAGACCTAAGTTTGTCACCGATCTTCTTCCTTCTCTAACGAGCAGCAACGCTAGTCTGAGGCTCCACCAATCCTGAGTGCTGTAATTCTCTCAAGTCTTTTCCCACTACCCAATTGAATCCAGACCACAATTTCATTGAATCCCCCATGCTAATGAGGTCTGAATTTCAAGGAGAATTCAAGGCGCTTGCATTTCTAATCGAGCCGCCAATGCAGGCTTTCACAGGCTTTTGTGGTAGTAGCCTTTCCATCATCTCATTCAATCTATAACATGAGGCCGTTCTCTGGATTTTGTTTGGTGGTTCAAAACATTTTGACACAGCAGATTCAAGAGTTCCGGATTGATACGTGAGGCTTGGCCAGAAGTACTGATCAGATGAATAGCATAATTCAGAATTTTCCAATGAAATATCAGCTTGTTGTCCATCATGATCCCCAGTTTTGTTCAGTATTGCAGCAGGCTGTAATATATTATTCAATCCACATGCTGTTGCAGCTTCAATTGATTCAGAAGAAGAAGGAAAATGATTACCTAGACCATATAATCCAGGCCCAGAAGTCGGGTCAGGAAAATTGGCATCTTGTGTCAGGAAATCTTCTTTGAATTCCTCATGATCCATAACAGTATCGATGTTACATGAATTTGTATCGGCGTGATTCAAAGAACAGATACCATCTTGAACGTTGCAGGAAAAGTGGGTTCCCTCCAGAATAGACTTAATATAAAGATCCATTGAGAGACTCACAGACAATTGCTGCCACACTGTATATAACAAACTGCCCAACGATTCTAAACCTGTAAAGCTGTACGGCCAACGAACATAGTATATTTTCATTTGTTTTTTTATCTAATCTGTGATCCAAACATAATCAGCATGGCGTACATTCTCTGAAATGGCATGAGAAGTACTACGAGAATTTCAAGGCTGCATCATATGGGAGACGGATCATCACGATGAAGAAAGATTCACTGCAAATTATCATATTTGTTTTGTGAAAATACAAAAAGATATGTTAAGAACTTATATGTGATTCTTGTGAAATCATTGAATGTCATGGTGCCTAAATGCATTTGAAGATATAAATATGTGATTCATTGACACGCTTGATAATCTATAATTTATCAAGAAGGCCGGGACAATGACATCTCATTAAATTAAAACTACGGATCCTGTAAGCCCTTCTCACTAAAGGTGGTAGGATTCAACTCAAATTAATTTGCGTTTACCATTTAACTAGTTGTATTTAGTGTATCACATAAATGTGTTAAAAAAGCACAACTTTAACAAAAGATAAACTATAAAAAACTATGAAACAACAAATATTTGAAAATACCATAGCTAATCTAAACATCTCTAAGTCAATCTCTTATGTTTTTGGGTTGTTCTTTCTATCCCTTGTTTTTACTTCTTATCTTAGACCCCTAAATTTTATAGATGAGTTTGTTATATTTTCTTATCAATATGGTTTAGTTTTTTTAGGACTTCATTCCATTGAACACCTCTAGTTTCTAATGTTGTTGTAACACACCCATCTCTATAAGTACGCTTTTTAAGGGATGGAGTATTAAAATTTCATATTTTTTTTCAATCATGTCAATACCTTTTCTTGAGGTTGTTATCGTCTTCTTTTTGTCAAGAGCTTTCCAACAACTGTTATCATGCCTCAAACCAATTTTTGGATCGAAATTTATGGTCTCCTGAAGTTCTCAGGCCTCCATTTGCTCAAGGCCACCTTACTGTTACGTGGCATCCACTTGGCCTCTTAATACTCTTGCCACTCTATGTGGAATCTGTCACCGAGCATGTAAAGTTCACATGCCCAATCATTTTTACTTCACTTTGTCGTCCTCAAAGTTTTACTCCCATGGAGTCTCAACACTCCAACACTCGGGACAAGCATATGACGGCTCTAAATGTGGCATTGCTACTATCTTGTGCAGGGGATAACACCCCTCCCATCTGATATTTTCTATCTGACTGTCCTCAAACCACTCATCAAACATCTCTCATTATTTCATCGACACGTTTATCATCATTGACATTCTTGGCTAACATGCATCCTTTCTAACCCTTCACATTTCGTCGATGAAACTTCAACGCACCAAATGGTGTTTTTTCCACATCCCTGACAAGATCAACAGTTCTCAACAATTCTCTTGACAAACCAGTTGTCGACACCTGTTATCCTCTGAGATATGTTGGCTACCACACTAGCGAAACATCCAGAACTCATATTGTGTCATGGCCACCCCTTCACTATGCCAAAATACCTTGACACATAGAATAACCATTGTTCGACACATGGAATTGACGTGGTGTACACTTCGTCACATATGTAATAGGCTTGCCCATTCAGGTGGTCACACATGTCCTACTTGTGACATGCTAACTCCCAAGCTAGCAGCTCCATCATCCTGATGTCACTCACATTTTTCTATACTCACCAAGGGAAACAGTAGAGCACATGACAAATTGACGACTCTCATTCATTGCGACCGCCCTTCGATCAACAATTTAGATATTTCCTTGGAGTGTCTCCTGTCAGAGAGACTTATAGAGTCTGTGATAGATTAAGGACAGTCGTTTCATCACGAACCTCTCCAATTAACGACTCGCATTCCCCCTCAGAATTCCTTCATCCGATTGTAACTCCATAATTTACTTGGATTACTACCCTACGAAGAATGGTTACGATATTTTCATGGAGATCTAACAGCGGGGATTAAGACACATGTCCTCAGGTATGAAACCGATGAGGTTCATACTCCACCTAACCTATGAATTTCAAATTAACACATGTCAACCTTTGTACATGTTGGTTTCCACCTGTCCTGACACATGGCCCTACCACCTGGTCGCGACATGTGGCGCTCATAATCCAACACAAGGTCCTACCTAAAAACTCGATTCTACTTGACAAGTGGCACGATTACCTCGTCACATGTGGGTCGTTCTTCGTATGCCACATGGACCAATTGGAATTGGATGTGCCATCATTGGGAGTATGGTCCTTGTCAATTCACAAGGTTATAACTCAAAACCAGTGTCTAGGATTTGATCTTCCTTTCATCGATATACGGTCCTCATCATCCCTTAGAGTTCTTCCTTCAAAGTGAATCTCCTCTATGTCCGCAACTTACTCCAAACGACATCCTCCTAAGATGACTAGGATTATTTATCTCGTCAAATCGATGGCCAAGATCAAATTTCACCCTTGCTTTGACTAATGGTCCTAATCTCCCCTCAGAGTCTCCTTGTCGGATCCCATCTTGATGGCTTACTCCAAATGAAACCCTACAATCGACAATGGTGATATATTCTCTCACTAGATCAATCATCAAGATTTGATCCTACCCCTCTGCTAATAAAGTGTATAGATTCAACGTCCATTCCAAATCAATCGTTACGATTCCTTTGAGGCAAAATAAGGGTTTTTCTCACGCTTAACAATCAGGTCCAGGACTTAGCCAATTTTTCATCAGGGTTTTGTCTAGTGATTTTCAATACCTCTGAGTTTTCGATAACTCTCCCCTAGGTCCAAGGCATTCTACTTCCTACCCAAGGTTCCTCTATTTTTTCTTATCCCACAAGGATTCCTTTGTTGCAAAAATTCAAACATGGCGACACATAGGTGCACACATATATATAAATACCAATAACCACAATGACACTTATAATAAGCAGGGATGTTGTGGCATGTCTTTCAACTTATTATATAAAAAATATTTTTTTTATTTACATATTCAAACGAATATATACATTCATCGCCTAATATTTCTATGGATAAAATACTCGCAGCTATTTTATAAAGACATCGACTACCATACATACCATGCAATCCTATATATTTTTCTTTCAACAAACAAAATATATATGAAACTTACTTATCTACAAATTTGAGTATATGTCAGCGACTATGGAAGGGTGTGTCTCTCTCCACCCATCCATAAGAAAGGTTGCACTATGCATTGCTACAACCACCCACCCTT
Organism: Picea glauca; assembly: GCA_000966675.3. NCBI lineage: Eukaryota > Viridiplantae > Streptophyta > Pinopsida > Pinales > Pinaceae > Picea > Picea glauca. The sequence goes on from JZKD02S1670311.1 coordinate 340,789, forward strand.
GATCCAGGATACAATGTCAAGAGGACATTTCTTAGAAAAATTAACCAAGATTCTCTATTCTTTCTTCCCAAACCATAGATTTATCTATCTCTCCTTCTCGAGTGCTCAGTTTTTTTCCCAACCATGTATCTCTCTCCCTTTGTCTCTATATCCCCATTCCCTATCCTCTATCCCCTATTTTCATGTATCTTTCCCCAAGACTTGGGGGAGGCATCAAGAGCTTCCCAATGAGACTATGCCCATTCCTCTCATTTATTTCCAAAAGGACTCCCCAACCACCAACTTGACTTGTAATCAAATTTTTTGGCAGAGGACAATTCAGGGTTCACACACCTTTTAATTTTTTACAGAGTATTGTCTTGGAAGGGTCATTTCATTTCCCTCTTTCACCATTCCTCTCATGACATCATAACCTATGAATTCCATGCCTTCATCATTATTTCAACATATCCATATTGCATTAATAATCAAATATTTACATTATATAATTTATCAAAGGTCCATTGTCTTTCAATGTTCACATAATAGAATCCTCTATAGTCTTGGTCATGATAATAGTTATTTTTACAAACTGGGGGAAACAGGGTTCTTACAATCCCCTCCCCTTACACGAACAACTCCCTCGGTGTTCTATCTACTGCAAAAACTCTATATACGATAATGAACAAGAAAGGGTATGCCTCTTTCATGGAATCCTCTAGTTCCCATGTAGCTTCATCGAGACCAAAGTGTTTCCATTGCATCTTGACATGTGCAATGGTTATGTTCCCGAGTGGGATTTTTTTCTTGTTTAGAATGCATTATAGCTTTGGAAGGAATTATCCCTATGGTTCCACCTGGATCACAAACTAGTCAATTATGTGAGCATAATCATATACATGTCCTTTTAACAATGAAACATGGAAAACATTATGTTCTTTCACCGTGGTAGGTAAATATAATATATAAGCTACAAGTCCCACTATGTTCATAATTTTGAAAGGTCCACAAAACCAATGTGTCGGCTTGGTACATGTTCTCATTCTCAAGGAACTTCTTCTAGGTGTAATTCATAGATACACATGATCCCCTACTTTTAACTCTTTATGAGTCCTCTTGTTGTATGTATAGCTCTTCTACATGTCCTAGAACACTTTTAGATTTTTATTTGAGCTACTTGTTGTTCCAACTCCTTCAAAATCTCTAGCCCAAGTGTAATTCTGTCCACTAGGTTATCCCAACTAATTTGAATATTGCATTGTCTAACATAGAGAGACTCAAAAGGGCTCATTTTTAAATATTCCCGATAGCCATTGTTGTAGGGGAATTCTACTAGTGGTAAGTATTCTTCCCATTCCTTGTGTTGATGCATGTTAGGGACTTAACCCCTCAAGTGAATAGAACAATATTTTCGGATGTAATAAAGTTCAATATTAATAAGGCCTTGTAATAAGGTAGAATAAGTCGAATGTAAGAAGCCCTAATAGAAGCTTCCGCTTCTAAAAGGATCTTCCTCTAGATGGTTCTTTTGATAGACATATTTAGTATAAATAGGAGTCGAGGGTATGAGAACCATAGCTTGGATATTATTGTAATAGAGATTTTCTTGACTAGAGGTTGCCCCCTCGAAGAGGCAAGTGAACATTTCTCTCAGAATCAAAGTGTTATTTCTGGTGTTATTCTGATATCATTTCAATGTTATTGTGGTGTTGTTATGGTTATATTGTTGTTTATCTGCCATTTCTAGCATTTTATTTGTGTTCTGCATACTTTTTATATATGGAATATTACAAGTGGTATCAGAGCACTTTCCTTAGCATAAAATTGTGGGTTAATTTTTTTTCAGGGTAGAGACATATTTCAGCGTCTTTAAGCTACAAAAATCTGTTATTACGTGCATAAACCCACATTTGAGGGATTCATACACACAGGAAATATAAGTGGTTCTTAAGTGCACATTTGTTGGCCACCCTTGTATCCCCTGTTGGTACCCCTTTGAGTGGTAGCGCATCAGACAACACTTGTATACGAATCGGCCTAGATTTCTTGAAGCCCTCTTTAGATAAATCAATCGGTCTCCTGACTGCTATAGTGTCACCGAGAACAACACTCGAGAAGATACTCTCTAGTACTTGGGTAGTCGGGTAGTACGACTAAGGGCACGGTTTAGCCTCCTTAGTTGGTTCCCTGAGATATTGAGCCGAGTACTACTGTTGGACCCCGTACGTATATCAAAGAGATATAGCACAGGGAAAACTCTTGTTTGTAGAACCCTTGAATACCTAACCCTTCGCGATGTAAACAAAACCTAAAACATACAAGATCTATTGTCGCGCAACTATGTTCGAGTTGCCAAATCACTACACATTTATTTCTGGTTAAGAATTTGGGAATTTCATCATTGTAGTATTCTTCAGGCCAGAGTATAACTCTACAGGTGTTAAAAAAAAAAAAAAATCTATAAATTTTTGCACCATTATTTGAGACCTATTCCATTGGATTTATCTCTTCACCCTTATCACATTCATACCTATCATTTTTCAGAAAAAGTTCTGAACCCACCCCCCCTTTTCGGTTCCCTCGTCATCATGGCCCATACCCGTAGCCAAGACTTGGAAGCTCGCTTCAATACCTTGCAATTTAATTTCACATAGACCCAACAAGAAGTGAGACAACTTAGTGCCAATATTGCCACCATCAATCAAAATATGCATTCCTCCATCATTGCATCAATCACCGAACTCAAAGAAGAAATCAAACAAGTCATGACTACCCATCTTGAATATGTCGTTTCGATGATCTGCACCAGGTTGCATATCCCTGCAGATCCCCCTTTATCTGAACCACCTTTTCATACCGAAGATGAAACTTCCTCTCATTCCCATAATTCTTAGCCCCATCACTTTCAGCGTGACCTACACCTTCCACAGGTGGATGTGACCAAATTTGATGGCTCATATCCCACTGGTTGGGTAAATCAAATGGAACATTATTTCTCTTTGTACGACATTACGGATGATTTGGCCAAACTCCGATATGGTGTTCTCCATCTAGATCAAGAACGTTAGCAATGGTGGCACTATAGAAAAACTTCCCATCAAGGGTATGTTGCTTGGACACACTTTGTGGTATAGCTTTATGAACTCTTTGACATTGACACCAACCATTTAGGCCATTTGAAAAAGCTGAAACAATCTGGAACAGTGGAAGACTTTATAGTTTCTTTTGAGTGACTGACTTTTCATACAGAGGGCATGTCTGATGTATTTTTCCGAGAACGTTTTATTAGTGGCCTCAAGTGTAATGTCCCCACTTTGGGACATCATCACAGGGCAGAGATTTATGATGACCAGAATAGCCAGATGGGTGCTAGAGCGAGTACATGGGTATTTGAGAGGCATTGTGGGGTCCATCTTGAATTGATGATCATATTCCATCATTGTGAGCCATTCCGCACAGGTTGGCTTTGGTTTCGTTACATTCTGACGATTTCCATGATTTTGACTATTTTGAGCTATAAGTCAATGGAATTCACTGAAGAGGTCATTTTGGGCACATTACTTGAAGGAACCTCTCAGTGTAATAGCTCATTGAAATCGGGAGGAGAAACACTACAGGATGGGATGGCTAGAAGTGACTTTCAGTGGCTAGGGAAGCCACAAGGAGAGATAAAGAGCTTTTCAAAGGTAAAAAGGTTAATTAATTAATTAAATATTAATAAAATGAAAGTCACTTTGG
>JZKD02S1670311.1:388376-404169 GCA_000966675.3 Picea glauca
GCATAATATTTTACATCACTCTCGTACTTAACCATTGATTAGAAATGCATAAGTGTCCAAAACTGCAGATTAGCATTTGAGGCCTATTGCTAAAACACAGAACTGTCCAAGGTCACTGTTGTTGAAACATAGAACTGATGCTGAAACGCGGAGCTGCTATACAGTCCGAGGTCGCAAATGATGAAACACAGAGCTGCCTTGTAGTTTGAGGACGCAGATATTGAAACACGGAGCTGTTACACAGTCTCGAGTCACAGATGCTGAAACACAGAGCTGTTACACAGTCCAGAGTTGCATATGCTGAAACACAGAGGAAACTGCCAGAACTGATGATGCTGAAACACAAGGAAGTTGTCACAGTCAGTGGTCAACATAGTCAGAGCGCAATTCACGTGGCTGAAACAGCCCACGAATTGCGATGCTGAAACAACATCCGCAACAACGAGAAGAAGTTGTTACACCAGCCGTAACAACAACACCTCATTCAGCTCCAGTAATAGCATTTGGTTGCATGAGACTAGGACATCCTATGCTGGTTTAGAAAGAAGATCTGATTTAGGATAAGGCTCAGATATGCATTGTAATTATTGTATCGAAGGGATTTCCTCTTTAAATCAGAGGAAATCACCATTCAAGGGATCCAAGTTTTATGTATTAAAGCAACTCCAGAGAAGCGGGACGTATTCTATTTTCCAAATTGTAATGTGATATTTCGACAGATGAATATAAGACTACTTTGAGTATCCTTCTCTAGCTTTTTCGTTTCAGGGGAATCTTGTGAGAACGGAGGGCCCACCTTCTTCACAAGATTCACCCATTAGTTAGAAGTGTGTTAGTATGGTTTATGTTCATGCTTTGTTTAACTGTCATTTATTGAAACACTGTTTTTTAATGGATTCCGCTTTGCTGAAACACTACTGACTCTGTCTTAGTTTATTGAATGGAATTTGTAATTCTTTTTATTAGCAATCTTGTGTGATTCTTTTATGAGGCTAGTAGAGATTGGGTTAAAGGTTCTTGCTCAGACAGGAAGGAATCGGAATATCCTACCCTTTGTAGATTTCATTTACTTATGCCAGTGTGCTAGCCAGAGGTTTGGTTAAAGGTTCCTTCTCAGACAGGAAGGAATCAAAACACCTTGTCTTCTGTAGATTTCATTTACTATTGCAAGTGTGCTAGCCAGAGATTTGGTTAAAGGTTCCTGCTCAAACAGGAAGGAATCACAACACCTTGTCTTCTGTAGATTTCATTTACTGCTGCAAGTGTGCTAACCAGAGATTTGGTTAAAGGTTCCTGCTCAGATAGGAAGGAATCACAACACCTTGTCTTCTGTAGATTTCATTTACCTCTGCAAGTGTGTTAGCTAGGGATTGGGTTAAGGGTTCCTGCTCAGAAAGGAAAGAACCAAAACATCCTGTTCTCTGTAGACTTCCATTTGTGCTAGCTAGAAACTGGGTTAGGGATCCCTGCTCAGAAAGGAAGGGATCAGACTGCCCTGTTCTCTGTAACCCTCAACCTCACAAGTGTGCTAAAACAGAAATAAGGCTCAAGGCTCCTGCTTAGAAAGGAAGGAACTAGGTGGCTTTGTTCTCTGTTAGATAGAGTTAATCGTTTTCTGCATTACTGTTTCCATGAAAGAGTGTTAGTACTGAAGTCTCTGTTTGAGAGTAAGGGTCATGTTCTCTGATTGCAGAATAATTGTTCTTTCCCATTGCAAGTAATCCAGGATTCTTATATTGATCTTTAAAGAATTGCAATAGGGAAGTTACTTTCCTGTGATTTAATTCAGAGCTTCAGTTCATTCAAGCAAGTGTAATTAGTATAAGTTTCTTTACTACAACACTAAGTTTCTTTTGGAATTGAGCATATATAGTGCGTGGTTATATTTGAAATAAAAGACTTCCCTGGGTTGATAATTTATGTATCACTTGATTGTTTAATCAATTAAGCAATTATAGTGACCAACAGCTGTGACCACAGCCTTAGTCGAAAATGCATTTCACACTTTTGCATCTCGGGTATTCTGTGATGAGTCCTCTCGACTCTCCATGTCACGAACTCCGAAATATATCTTGGATTTTCTAGCTCTTCTCTCCAGCTCTCGACAATGTGACCACGAGATATGACCACTCGCCAATCAAACGAGCACTTCACTACTTTGACTTTCCAGTCAGTGAAACGATAATCTTTCACCATGTGTCCTATGGAACCAATGGTCCAGATATTATCATGATTTCAAAACTTCAAAAGCCTTTGTAATGTTTGATCAATGGTCCACGATCTCGATGATTCAACAGTCCAGATCTTTTCGTGATTTCTCATATCGCGAGTTCCCACACCATGCTCCATTGAAATGTGCAAGTCAGTGAAATTCCAATTGCTTTCCATGTGTCCTATGACTCCAACGGTTAGGATTGTTATTGCGAGTTTGAACCTCTTTCCTTTGGATTTCTCGATCTGTGAAACTCATAAACAAAACCTTTGTCGTGATTTGACTATTTTCCTCCTTTTGAGCTTACACTCTTGATCTTGCCATTGTCGCTACGCTACTGATCATGTTAATCTTCGCCATCAATGATAAACAAGCATACTCTGCCTCTGTCTAAAAACATGCCAACATAAAACAGAGAATCATGTCATTCACTCATATTGGAGGTATCTAAGCACTTATCATAGAGAGGTATATTAGATCTAGTAGATTCAAGAACCAAGCTCATTCACATAAGTCAGATCTAACATCCATACACATCAATATCACAAAGCATAAACATATCTATCTATATATATCAAACCACTTAGTAGGTAAAGACGTAAACACATCAATATATTGCACAAAGCATAGAAACACAACATGTATGTGGTTCACCCCCACCCTGGGGCTATGTCCACCAACTCTTATTCTTTATTATCTTTGTCCAACTGCTTATAGGAACATAGCATCAAAATCCTAATCCAAAGAAGATATGAGATATGCGCGCACTCTACCAGATCCTCCTTCTTTGCACTATGGTACAACACCAAGCCTTCTTACAATTACTTTCACGTAACTCTACAAGTCTCACATAGTATGCACAGATAACTTACAATCCTATGATCACATAGATCTAGCACTTATCCATTTTTCTAACATCACATAGATGCATTATCTTGTCCCACTCTTACATAGCCTATACATCTATTTATACATTACAAAATAGGCCTAAACATGGGTAAACCCATGGGTTGACATCCAATACCCATTACATAATCCCAAATCCCAAAAAGGGGCCGGGATCCCATGATATCTTCTTCATCTTGCGCTCCACCTTCGATAGGTTGTCGAAGTCCAAAAATAGGTCAAACTTGACCAAGGATATCTCAACACTCACCTGTGACTTGTCCCAAGTCACTCTGATCTGGGTAGTTTGGCTTCGAAAGCCTCACGCTTGGATCGAGATGCTTCGACTTATTTTTGTTCCATGGCCTCTTGTTCAACGATCTCTTGGATGACTTCATCATTCACGGGTCCCTCCAGGGATTTTTCAGCTACAGTGACAACCTGCTCCAGTGCTGCTCCTTGGCCTTCGACCTCTGTGAAAAATTGGTAGGCCTTATCTTGTACAGGTTGGAGTCTCTAAGTTATTTCCATAAATCTACTCTGGATATTGTGGATCTTCTGCTGGTTTTATCGAACTAATTGGTAGGTGTGGGCACTAACAGATCTCCCTAGATCCACCTGGATCTAGAACAAAACAGGACATGACATGACTCTTTCCCTAAGTTTTGACCATTGAATTAGCTAGTAGGAAGGAACAAGTAACATACCTTAGTATGTTACTAAGGGTATGTCTTGATCTCATGTATCACAATCTCAGGGTCGATACCCAACATTTCTTCATAGATCCATGCGAATATGTCACGAAAATATTTGAAAAGGGATGTGTAGGTGACAACTTCGTCAGAAGAACATGAAGCTCTGATATGGACATTTTCGACAATCCCAGGTTTGACGGATATGTCAAGGGGAATAGTGGGAGAGATATTGATTAAGTTCCCTTCGGAAAACACATCGTGTGCAGACTCGGGAATGGTGGAAATGACAACAACGGTCGACGGGGTCGAGATGCGTTGATAGTTCTCAATGGTATGTTTCTCCAGAAAGAGGATGGAATGATGATGCCCATCGTCCCAAGGGGTTTCCTCCATGATAGACATGATCATCTCATCGGTGGGAAAAATGACACGAAAAGGATCGGGAGACAACTCACCAAGAGAGGGGGTAGAAGGTGTTGTCGATTGAATGGCTTGATAGGCGGATTCAATTGGACTTAATGGCATTGCATTGCCGTAATGAAGATGATCTCTAGGGTAAGGTACTATCCAAGGGTCATGATACGTAGGAAGTTTGTGATGAAAGGTGGAGATCATGTTGATGGAAGCAACAGACGAGCGTGGAACATCGGGCGGTGGAATGGGGAAAGTACCCATTAACGAAGAGTCCTTGAGAAGGTCTACACTGACGTTCTCATAACCCAGTGGGGTTTTAGAAATAAATGGTATGTTTCCAGTATGGGTATTGAAATTGAAGGTCTACACTGACGTTCTTCTGTGACCACTCCACCCATGGCAATGTCATGACCGATGTCATTCACAAACGATTTGGTGAACCATTCTGCCAGCAACTGATCGGGGAGTTCGAGTTTAATAAGACGTTGTCACTGTCGCCACTCATGAATGTGATCGGATATATGAGTGGACTTGTTCTATTTGAAAGAAGTCAAAATATCGGTCCCCATGTCATAATGAATCGGTAACTGGTAGTGTGTGAGGAAATACATGGTTAGGGTGTTGAAGTTAGAGAAGAAACCTCGTGGCAATTCGATATACCACTTCGCAGCAGAACCCATGAGAGTTCGTTGAAAAAAACATAAACGAATAGAGTCATCCATCAACGCGTTGGATGAACACCATAGGTGAAAATTCATAACGTGATTGTTTGGGTCCTCTCCCACTTTTCCATTGAATTTAAGAATGTCTGATGGTAGCTTGGCTGGGATAGCAGGCCATTGGGAAGAGTGACGAATCGAATCATTTAAAATCCTTGACAAGTCCGGAAGATCCAAAGTGGCTATGAAGGGTAACTGTCAATTCAGCTATGGATACTGGTGGCTTTAGGGAGGAAGCCCCATCGGCAAATGTAATGATCCCAATCCATTATGCAAGGATCATCACTGTTTTGGTGTCTTTTTAAAACTTTTTCTGAGTGAGGTATTTCATCAAACACTTTGTCGATCTACCTTTTAGATGTGATTATATGTGTGTATGCAGCAAATAACAAAAAGAGATAACCATGGAACATACCTAAACCATATGCAATAACATAGACAAGCCAAAACATATCAATTCTTCTTTATTCATAAAATAGAGAAACCTGCTACAATGAAGATGTCGATCCAGAATGCTCAACAGATGGCCAAGAAGATAGACAATAGATAAGAGCTGCTACAAAATGCTCCTACTAATACAAAATATGCCTCCAAAGGATGAATAAGAAATGAATATCAATACCAGCAGATCTGAATGCCAAACTCTCAAGATGAAGAATTCCACACTCCAATAGAAGGCTGAAACCCTCAATAACTTGGCCCTACTTCCAAAAGTGTCCAATCACCCTAATAAATATGCCAACTAATAGATCGGGTGATGGTAAGAACATCCCAGGTGACTGAATCTCCAAGATCCCTCTCAATCTCTGTAGATCTGAAATCCCCCACTGAATGGTGTGCCCCACTAGATGACTGAAACCCTAGATAATTTCGCCCTGCTGAAGGAGGCCTCCAAATGATCTGAAACTCTCCACAATGATAGATCAAGATGCTACAATGAGAACCCAAGTGCTCAAACAATCAAATACCTTCTAGATTCTTAGATCTAGCTACCCTCCAAATAATGGTGCTCTCTCCCCTTGGGAAAACGTCCCACTCTCAATACAAATTGATTCTCCATTGAAAGACTCTGGAAAACCACCAAGAATGATGCCAAGACACCTGCAAAGGAAACCCAATACCTAGAATTACCGGAATCCCCTCTCCTCAGCTAGGACGAATCCCTCCTCAATGAATGGTGTGCCCCCCTTGTTGGAAACCCCCAACTGGTGCACCCTCTCTCTATCTGCATAAGCAACCGATGTAGAATCCTCCTGCCACTGAGTAGATCTAGAACTAGAATGGTGTGGGAGAGTATTTCATCTCTGAGACCAATCTTGGGACAAGATAGGTGGAATCTTTCACCACCGAATCGTCCTCTAGGGTTTGTTATGTCAAAACCCCCAAAACCCCCAATATTGGGCTCACTAGCTAGAAGCCAGAAATCAAAATAAGATCATACATGAATGAATGAGAAGAGGCCCTTGAATTTCCTTTATACTTTTTGGCTCACCTTTTCCCTCCAAAGTGACTTTCATTTTATTAATATTTAATTAATTAATTAAATCACTTTAATTAATTAATTAACATTTTTATGTTTGAAAAGATCCTTATCTCTCCTTGTGGATTCCCTGGCCACTAAAAGACACTTCTAGCCATCCCATCCTATAGTGTTTCTCCTCTCGATTCCAATGAGCTATTACACTGAGAGGTTCCTCCAAGTGATGTGCTCAAAATGACCTCTTCAGTGAATTCCATTGACTTATAGCTCAAAATAGTCAAAATCCCGGAAATCATCGGAATGCAATGAAACCAAAGCCAACCTGTGCAGAATGGCTCATAATGATGGAATATGATCATAAATTCAAATTGGACCCCACAATACCTCTCAAATACCCCTGTACTCACTATAACATCCATCTGGCTACTCTGGTCATCATAAATCTCTGCCCTGTGATGATGTCCCAAAGTGGGGACATTACAGCAAACCAGTAGAACCATAAACAATCTGCATATAATGTGAAGATCCAGGCAGATTCAGTGGTGGTTGAAGAGGATAGTAGCTCATAGGATTGTATCCTGGAACAGGGACTTGAGTTTGAGCATTCGCCCCCCAAATGGGATTGAACGAACATGGATATGGTTGGCCCACACTAGGGGGTATTACAGATGCAACTGGAAACTGCTGCCCCCCAGTTGATTGAGGAGGATGTTGTATCAACTGATTCCAATACTTGGCCAGGGATGGAGGTATGTTTTTCCCATAAGGTGGGGTCGGTCCTCCCACCAAAAGTGGTGTTCCAATTGGGGGCAATGTTCCAATTTGGGGTTGTGTTCCAATTGGGATTTTCATTCCAAAAGGAATTTGTCCACTGAGAGGGGGTTGATTCATACCACCTTGGTGAAATTGTCCACCGACGGGAATACGGTAATTTGGTGTGAATGACGGAATAGTGCCACTAGGATAAAGACTGCCAGTAGAATACGAAGAAGGTCCTCCAAAAGGAAATTGAGGGAGTGTCGAAATAAAACCGAGAAGAGAGTGCCCAGAAGAAGAAGGACCACCAGGAGAGCCGGATGGGGTTTGCGTAGGAGTGGGAATGGAAGCATTCAACGCATGGTACCCAGGTGGTAGTGTCGGAGTGACATTGGGCATTCACGGTGTATTTATGGGAGCAAGACTAACTGTAGTAAACCCGGTTGGAACACTCGTAGTATCTATGAGATGGGCCATTTTTGCAGGGATGGTAAAGTGATAGGCGGTAGTCAACGGTAATGTCTCTGGACTACAGATGTCAAAAATCATAGGTGGTTTGATTTCGGAAATCACAAGTGATCCTGGACCAAAAAGGTCCTGTCAGAAAAAACCTATAGACCAAAAAAGATCTTGGCCTTCTATGCTTGGAAAGGGTCCAACTGGTGATCCATAGGACGTAACAACTAAGTCTCCAGAAGAATTCAATCGCATAAATGGTCGCTTGGAATCAGGGTGAAGTTGAAAGTCCTCTTGAGTATTTGTAATTCTAAAATGTTCTAGAGAGTCAGTTTGTTCCACTTGTGTCGTGGTGACGACTGTGACTTCACTTTGCCGAGGAGAGCCCTCAGGTGTACTTGTAGGCAAGGGTTGAGAACCTTCCAGATGCTCTGGAGATAAAACCTGCATTCTATGTGAACGACGTGGAGGAGCTATTGTAAATGAGTGATAAACTTCACGAAGAAAATCTTATAGTCAACTTTGAGAAACAAACAACACGCGCTAGTAAACAAAATCTAGGAAGCAACACCAAGCAAAAAAGAACTTCTAATTCCAAAGTCACTAGTTGGTGATTAAATCCAACGTCGCAACAAAAAGATGAGAAGGGGCTGGGCTAGGGTGGAAAAGTTACGCTGATGACCTACTTAACGGACTTACACCCTGGTGCAAGCTCCCACACATAATCGTGGGTATACCCTCCAAGGAGCCCAAGTGAGTTTCGTCAACGTCAATTCCAGGTACTGTGAAGACTTTCCCCTTCATAGTCACCTCGTGTAAGAACCTAGAAATATAGGCCACTAAGGTTACCACCAACAACAATAAAGCCTGGGGGACAGTCGATAGTCTGATCCACACACAAGGGCAGGGTATCTAGCCCGAAATCAAATCAAAAGGCTTCCACTCATCATTGTGGGTATACCTCCGAGTGATCCCCGTAATACGTGCAATCTCTATACCGATATCAACAAAGCAGGGTGAGTAACTCTGCCAATATCAATGCGACCTTGTGCTTGACCCTTGTGTGAGAAGGGCTTCCCAGGACAAGATGTTGCAAATGGAATTTAACACTCCTTAACACAAGATGTTATTGTGTGTTTTATGCTTTGGAGATTCTATCTCTCTTCCTACTCCAAAGCACTAGCCTAGCTAAATGTTGGTGTAATAGAGCCCTAGAAAAGAGTTACTAGGTAAATTTTACAATTGCGCAGTGTTATTAAGAGTTGTTGTTTAATCAAAGGAAATGGAGATGAAACTGATGTTGTATAAGACTCTGACCCAATGATGCATGGATGAGAATGAAATATATCGATTTTCGTTCAATGAATCCTATGTATGAGAGGGAGAGAGAAGTGTTCTAGATCTAAATTGGAACTACAAGACACAATTTCCTTTAAAATGCAAATGCAAAAAATCACGCATCAATAACAGTTCTTTATTGTTTCTTTTTCAATAATTTCAACAATTGATTTTCAATGTTTTCGAAAACGACAATGATTTTTGAAAGAAAAACTTTGTTCACTTTTCAAAAAGGACCCACACCATGATAGTGAGAGTACAGAAAATCAAAAACCAATGAACAAGCAATGATAAAAACCTAAACCACTCTTTCAATGAAAACAAAAATAAGAAGCAAACCAATCTAGTCTTTTCAATCGCAGAAGAAAAGTGATCTTTCAAACAATAAGCAAATGATAAAGACCACGAAACTCAACTTTCAACTGATCATCGGTCCTTAACCATACAAGCACACTCAGATTCCAAAATCAGAGAGTATGGCTATGCTAAGAAAAGTCAAGAAATGAAAGTCAAGAACAATGTGACAGGAAGAGCCTTTGAAATCCTAAGATTGTTCATGCACAAGAACAAAGACAAGAAGAACATCAAGCAATGGTCCAAGAAACTCTTTTGAGGCACCTAAATTGATCTGGGCAATTAAAGATGAAAAAACTCAAATCCAAAACTTTGAAAAAAAGGGTTCGCAGGCTAAGGGTGTTACACAGTGCAAGAATGAGTGATTCTCGCAGGTGAGCTTTGATCGGAGTGCGATAACCTCACAATGAACCTAAAGGTAGGGTGCAAACTCAATATGTTCTCTCAAGTTACTATGGAGTGTAGTGCGAGAACCTCTTAAACTAGTCAAATTTTTGGAAAATGAAACAAACTTTGAAGAGGCCTCTGGACCCAGAGGGTCTATCAGGGTATCTTGAAGACTCGGAGATTGATATGAATGGAGAAAGGTAAGGAAATAACAAATGGCCAAGGGAAAATACCAAAAACCACAAGAAAACGGGTTAAACTCCCTAATAGAGTCACCAATTTTGTTATCGGACTAATAGGTAGGTGCAAACACTAATAGATCTCCCTAGATCCATTTGGATCTAGAACAAAACAATCCAGGACATGACTCTTTCCCTAAGTTTTGACCATTGAATTAGCTAGTAGGAAGGAACAAGTAACATACCTTAGTATCGCTTCATAGGGTTTATGTTTCTTCCACTTCACTCTGGTGCTCTCGTGAGGTCAAGACCAAGACAACACAAACCAACCAAAGTGAAGATAGCAAAATATATTCAACTGTCAACTTATGTGTATGATCAAGGAATTACACAATAAAGTGAGAATAGATTTATGGGAAAGGGACATTCCACTATATCATATTGATTGATAGTAAATATTACAACCTGATTTCCTTGATGTCGTAAGCTTCCTTTCGATGGCTCTTGGCTCCAACACACACACTTTCTCAATCCTTGTATGAAGAAGATCAAATCCTCTTAATAGACTTGCTAGAGTCTCCAAGCTCCTGTTCAAGCTAAGTCCTTCACACAATTCTTTCACCAATTCTCAAATAAATCTTGCTTAACCTTTTCCATGAGAATTCCATCAATACATAGGAGAGAATGAGATGGTTACTTAGATAAGAATGATCCCACAATATCAGGGAATCCAGTAAAAGGATAACCATTCGAATGCCAACCCATTCTTCTAGAAGATTCCCTTCTAGAAACATCGAGAATTCATCTTTTTCCATGCTTTAGAGAAGGTTCTCACCCTAGGTATGTTACACAGTGCGAGAAGTTCACACCCCAGTTTAAGGAAGCCTGCGAGAATCAGGCATTCTCGCACCCTGGGATACTAGCAACCTACAAACTCTCTTCAAAAATGAGTTTTTTGGGAAGAGATGAATATAACTTTTCTCATGAGAAAGTTCTTATGAGGAGTCTGAATATACCATCATCAATACATCATCATGATGACCAAAATCATGGGTAACGGTTGGGCAGTGCGTTGCTCTTGGGATCGCTTCATTCTTTCCACAACTGACAAGGGCTTCAATTGAGCCTGTATCATTTCATCTTGATACTTTTCCTCTTGGATCTGCAATTCCAATGCCTTCAGTTCTTAATTCTCAGTGAGTTACTCGTAGGTCTACTCACTGTGATCAGTGAGTTTCTTACATTCCATAGTAAGGGATTTTAGACTCTCGACTACAATTCGAGTTGTTGCTTCTCTTTGATCCCTTACATCCTGTGGAGTCTCAGGCATTGCACAGAGCTCTAAGTATGTTATTCATTGTTGTATCTATTGGATAGCTTTTGTGAGATTCTCCACTTGCTACGTGACTCGATCCTCTGCCTTTATTTCTATGACTGTCATAGAGTGAAGTGCTCGGCTGACCACTTCTTTCACTTAGAGTTGCTCCGCGAGAAACTGTTATTTTCCTTGTTGTATCTGTGCTTTTTCTTCATCGAACTTTACTCGGAGAGAAATATTTTCCTATTCTGTAGCTCAGCGCTTCTCTACAAGTACTCCTTGTACTTGCATCAAAGCCTGGGTGGCTTGTTTTGTTTCCTCTTGTGCTTGTCGAAGGCGATCTTCAGTGGCATCTACTAGTCGACGACGTTGGGCTGGATCATCTCCCAACTCTAGTTCTCCCGACGTAGTGGAGATTGCATGACTAGATTGAAGGGCCTATTGTACCCCTCAAATTTTGACTTCAATCCTATCATACATTTCTTCCTGCTTCTCTCCTTGTTTGTCTGCTATTTCCAATGAAACATCGTTTAGGGCTACTATGATGAAGTCAAAATCATCGGAGGTGAAGATAGTCTACATCTTGGTCATGGTAGCTTTCAATTTCTTCTGGCAAGAAGGTTTCGAGGGGGAAACCTTCCTCTTCTTTGAAGGGTCAACCTCTTCTTTGGGCAGTGTTACTTCTCTTGGTTTCTGTTCAACTTCTACTTCATCACCACCCCCTCGGTCAGGTGACATGGACGTAGTCTTCCTTGAGGTGTTTCTTAAGTTTTGGTCCTCCTTATTCTTCTCATGTCTGTTGGTTTTGGGTGTATCATGTTATTTATGAGTGTCCTCTGGGCTGCCAATATCAGATATATCTACAAGGTTGGCGAGGATAAGGAGGTCAGCGGACCATTCCTTAGTGATTTTCTCAAGGTCTTCTTCTGTAATCTTATAATATGACTAGAGTTTCTCTTTATGTTCATCTACTCATGTTGTAATGTAGGTGAAGTGTCGATCTATGCTAAACTTCATCAGGGGTCAGAACCTCTGTAAGGTGTTTGGAGTCATACGAGGCTTGGCTTCGATGGCTCGCTTTAGCTGGAGGTAGTATGTATGAAACACAACATTCGACTGCCACTGTTTTTTCATATCAGTTGAATACCATAGGGTAGTGAACTTCGTGGCAATTGGTTCGAACAGATCTATGTCAGGGAATGTTTCTCCTTCTGACATCTCCCAGGAAATAAATGCAATGAGGACCAGGAGCCAGCTAAAATGAAATTCATAACCCTGATTCTGTGCTTCTCGGCAATCTAGTTCTAACTGGTTAACTAGGTACTTCGCCCAGTTCATCTGTAGGCCTTCCACACACTTCCCTGCGAGGTCAACGACAAAGCTAATGACTTGTGTAGGTCGGTTTTTCCTTACTAACTTTCTAGCTATTAGTTGACATGCTAGGTGAACTATGCCACTCTAGATGGAAGCTACCTTGTAGCCTCGTGTTCCCTTCTCAACATCGCCATATGTATCCTTGATCTTCTGTGCTAGTGCACGATCTATGGCTTTTCCTGGATAAAATTATTACAGGTCGGGTCCTTGCATACTCAGGCCTGTGATCCTATGGATTAACATTGGGTCAACTGTAATGTGGCAGTTTATCCATAAGTAGTCACCATGGTAACACGATAGTAGCATCTTGACACAGGCGTTGACTTGTTGGTGTCTTCCAAAGTGTGGGATATTCATGACGTTCAACAGGGTGGACTACGCGAAGTTCATTTTCCATGACTGAGGGATGATCTTTGAGTTCATCCCTTTTGTTCTAGTCAGGTACTTGTATGGGGAGAGAATACCATAGATCTTGGGATCTATGAGGTTGAATTCGTTGAACTTTAGTGCTGCAATCTTATCCTGGTCTGTTCAAACTACGTGTATCCCCTTTAAGAGGTACACAATAATTATGGTGTGCTCAAAATCATGTGGTACACTATCACAATTCATCACACCAGCCAGAGGCGAGATGTAATTGGGAAATATGGTTGGAATCAGTTTTTTATTTGCAAGGTCATATTTATGCTTAGTTCTCTTTTCTGTTGATGGTCGGGATGGTCTGGCTCTGCGAGTAGTTGACGGAGAGGTTTGCACCATTCTCATCGATCAAGCTTGTACACTTGTAGACATCACATTACTCTTTAAGTCATGAGGTCGATGAGAACTTCTTCCACAACTTTCTTTGCAGCACCGAACTTGTTCGACATACATGTTGAAGGTTGGAAATCTCAGATTTAGGGAGTAACTTAGACACTACAATAGGATAGAGGGTAATAGCGCAATGATCACTGTGTAAAATCAATGAGTTTTTGGGCTCAGATTCATGGTTATCAAGATTTTTCTCAGGGCATGGCATGATAGGATAGATAGATAACTTGGCAATGGATTGCTTGCAACAGTCGAGAAGCCTTCATTAACTCTATTATGTCCATTAAGGTTCGGTCCAACAATCTGGTGGTGAAACATAAATTCCTTTCTACCTATTCAGAGGGTAGTATGAATGGTTGTATTGGTAACAATGACTATATTTCTTCGCCATGGTGAATTTCCATGTGGCATTGTTCTGTTATCTCGACGAAGCTCCAATTTTGCAAATTTTCCTTTTGCGAAGTTCCCTCTAGAACCTTTTGTAACTTGTCGATCTTAGCTCTCTTCTTACTTAGTTTCATATCTTTCTTTCCAATGAGCTTCATCTTGGTATGCCTTTTCCATTATGATTCTTATCTTCTTTTGGCATGGTTACTTCGCACTATTGAGATTCTTTCCTAAGATTCGAGGGTGATACTTCTTCTTTATCTGGAATAGGTACTTCAATCTTTTGCGGGTCATCTAGTGTTCTTGCAACTTTGACATTTGGGTCTCTGGTGTTAAATAGATTTGATTTGTTCTTCGGTTCTTTAATCAAGTGTGTGATCCTTCTAGTCATGAAGTCTTTTAAATATTTCTTATTCTTATCTAAAACTTCTTATTCTTCTTTCCTTTTGGCCTGATTTCTTTCAGTCCAAGGTTTTCCTAGTAACATGGTAAATGGGGCGATGTTCTCAATAAATTTAATAATATCAAAATCTTCTTTTGTCGAAGTTCCATTGGCATTCATAGAAATCTGGGTGAGCTTTCCACATAGGTTTATCAACTTTCCTCTAAATATCCCTATTCCTCCCTAAAAGTTTCCCTAAAAGTTTCCAAGTTATTTCTATCATGATATTCACCCATGTTTCCTCATCTAGAAAAAAATCAATGTCAAAGTCTCCTATTCTTTCTTCAAGGCATTCTTTTTCTTTGAAGATATCTGATAAGATGACATCTCGGTGGTCATTCACGGTTTCTTTTATCTATAGCAATACTTTCTCTAATTCTTTATGGGGTTCTTCCATTTCTGGATCTGCCTTAGGGTTTTCTTGTCTCATGTTTATTCCTTCAAGCTTAGCAATCATTCTAGGGAAATCCATTACTTCATGGTCCATAGCTTTGCAACAAAGACAACTAGGTCTTCTTACAGGGAATTCCTTAACAACATGTCTCGATTTGTTGTAGTTGTAATAGAGGATTAATCCTCTCTTTCTTTGAAATGATTCCCAGATCTTTCTGTACTGCGCGTTAGGATCATAATAGCTAACCTACAAACATTTATTTCTAGGATCTTACATCCACTTTTTATTCCAAACATTCTTTCTGTGTATAGGTATAACATATCTTTCACTATTATTATCAGATCTACACATATAAAACCTTCTTTCATCTATTAGTTCCCTATTTTTAAATCTAGGACAAAATCTATCAAACATACCTAGATCCATACTGTTGAAACAAAAAATTTCAATTATCTTACTTCTACAGAGAACAAAGATTTTAGATCTATAAATTTTCACTATTCTTACCTTTATCAGAGCACGAAACTTGTAGGTCTTACCTCTTTTCTTCAAATCTGACCTCTTTTCTTCAGATCAGGCTTCTTTCTTTAGCACATAGCTTTATTAATCAAGTATAATATTGTGCACTAGAATGACAGATCTATGCATAGAGCTTGCATAGTTTTAGGTCGGATCTTTGCACAAAACTTCTTCTTCCTTAGCTCCCAACAATCACAGTTTTAGATCGGATCTTTGCACAAATCTTCTTCTTCCTTGGTTCCCAACAATCACAGTTTCAGTCCCGACAATGAAACCCTTTGTTGCAACAGGGGCAAACCCAGGGTTCAATGCTACAATAGCACACCAAAAAAATCCTAACTACCATCCCTTTCAGAAACACCTTGTTATCCGCATTTTTGGTTATCGGGATGATAACATGATTATGTCATGGTGACAGAAGATCAAACTCTTCATTAAGAACATTTTCCAGAAGAAGGTTACATTTATCATTTTCTCAAAATCATATTTTAAGAATAGTACGCAGGCTGCCTATACACTATCCTACGGAAATCCTTAATTTCCGCATGTTGTACTCATATGGACTGCGAACTTTCCACACTGTGTTAATGGTTAGGGTGCGGACATGTTTCTAAAGGAGAAAATGAATAAGTTCTCGATCCTTCTAGAAGGAATCTTCTAGAAGGATGAGTTGG
>JZKD02S1670311.1:424701-448025 GCA_000966675.3 Picea glauca
AAAGGAGGTTGCCCCCTCGAAGAGGCTTATTATCTGATATTATCTCTTTTTCAAGGCGTTGAGTACTTTTCTAGAGGTTTTTGTATGCTATATTGATGTTTGGTTCTTAACATTCCTTAACAGGAAAGCATCCCAACAATCGCCATTCAAATTCAACTGATGAACCATAATAATTTTAATCAAACAGTGGTGGAATAGGCTGGAGTCGGATTTCTCCCTTTTAAAATGCATTTCCATTTTGTATAAACTTAGAAGGAGAAAATAGGGCATGTTTAGAGGAAAATCGATAAAACTCATGAGCAACCGCAAGTGATATAATAAAACCAAACCATATCTACCCTCACAGGTAACGAACTGCTTGACAATAGCTAACAAGTCATGCCATCTAGGTTTTAGAGTTGTAACGGTCATACCTTTGTCGCAGCTGGTAATTTTCCTTGAGGTAAACAACAGTGACCAGGGGACCTCCTCAACCTTAGAGTTTTTAAACCATTTTTATCCCACGGCTGGCAGACCAGTGGCTGAGCTGATGAAATCTTCATTTAACTCAAGCTGGACTTCTCCAATTTTAGCTCTGCAACCATCAAACATTAGCGCGAATTTTTGAGCTACTGCCAAATTAAAACCCTCAAACTTCTCAACAAAGACCCGCCAACCATTCCTCTCTAAGTCTTCTCGAGCATTATCAAACAATAACAAAGTCTGAACACCGTTGGGTTCTATTCTCACTACGGGAGCCATAACTAATGGCACAAAATCGAGAGGGTATTCGGCGATAGGGTTTGACAGAGTAGTAACAGATCTGTTTGCCCCAAGCTTCCCAATACAATGCAAAGGCAACTCGAAATGCTATGAAGGAGCGTTAATTCTAGGCGTGTGAGGATAGTAGTGTAGATCGAGGCCATGCAAGAACATCATATTAGGCTATACTTGGAATGACAGCTTGGTGTAATGGTACATAAAAATCATAACAGTTAAAAAAACATTATATGCATATCCAAAAATTCGATCAAAATGTCAAATGAACCATTACATATCCACGATTTGACCCAAAAAATCAATATGTCGAATAAACCATTGCATCAAGGATTTTATAAATAAAAACCATATTAACAATAGTCAAATGCATAAATGGGTGGTGTTTTGATACATATATAACCAATGGTGTGTTTGAGGCCAAGGAGTCATAACCATATAAACAACCATGCTCATAACTAGATGAAACAACTCGAAGATAAACCATATAAAAATCAACCCTTTGATGGAATCAAACATGAACTCCAGTTTTTTCATTTTCATACTTGTAGTTATGAAAATGGAATTGAGAAGCAGGTATGAAAAAGTGAAGGATAATGGTATCATTTAATGAGAAAAGTTGCGATGAATAATGAGAAATTAAAAAACCATGTGTAGGCAGCTGGTAAATATAGAGATTAATATAGCTGCCAACAATGGCGACACACTGGTAGAAGAAGTTATCTCTACCAAATGAAAAAATCCAGATTAGGATAATAAACAAAACTTCAACTCGAAAAGAACCAAGAAACTGTTTGAACATCATTATCAATCATAAAAAATTCCAGTTTCAGCTTGCTTGTTATTTTAAAAGACTAAAACTGATGACAATCTCAACAAAATAGAGTCACGATGTTAAGGTTAAAATCTTCAATACTGTTGACAGAGCCACTACTGCCAGTAGGCATCCATAGCCTCGACAGGGATGTCATTTAACCCACTCCGATATTTGTATCCTACCAAGAAGTTTTAGATCAGAACGAAGGATATTTAAGGTCAAAATATTTCATATCTGAGAATTTTCATATACCCGACATTCAGCGGGCCTTTTCAGTACCCTGACGAAGTTATCTTGGCATCATGCATGCATTTACTCGCTACCAGCAGACCTGTTCAGTATCCCGATGGGTTTACAAGCACTTCCCACAGCTCTTTGAAGATTTATTTAGTTTTAAAGATATTTAATCGAGCGGGGTGACGCTGAAAATCCTGATATTTTGGACATATTTTAATAAATTACAGACCTTGAGAGAATTTTTAGTTGTCCTTCATTATGATCTAGAGACAGTTTGTTATAAACTGACTTTCGAAGGTAGGGAGACATCTTCTGAGTTGTTCTCTTAAGGAACAGGGACAGCGTAACAAAAATATTTTTTATGGATGATCGTGACAAGCTTCAGTTACAGATTGAAATCAAAAAACACTTTTAAAACAACAAGCTTTATTTAACATGGATTTAAACTTCAGAAAAGTATCACAGTTGATGTTTTAACAATCTTCAATAGTCATTTCAAAGGAGAAATTTTTCTGTTCTCTTTGTCTAAAACAGTTCATGATGCAGGTATGTGTGTTTCAAAAAAAATGGTAAGCATAAGGGAAGAATCAAAGCCAAAACAACAAAGAAAAATGAAAAGCAAACAAAAGAAAAATATTTACACAGTGTACACAGGATTGCCATCAAGTGAAATACCTTTTTAGAGCTTGGCCATTCACCGGATAGGTGTCTGGATGTCCCTCTAGACTCTGTAATCGGAAGGAGCTGGGACCCAATTTCTTAGCAATCAAAAACGGTCCTAGCCATAAGTTCTGAAACTTTGTATGCTCTCCCTTTCCCTCATGCAGTTTGTCCCATTTCAAGACAAGGTCACCTACCTCAAAATTTTTGTCAGAGGTAGAATTGGAATCAAACCAGCTTTTAACAACGAGTTGATGTTGATCCAATTTCTGTTTCGCTTGAGCCCTCACATCTTCTAATTTTAACAACTCGTTAATTCGATTCTCCAAAGGGGGGCAGTCCTCTTATTGTATTTTCCGCGATAGTTGCAGTGAGGGAAGAAGAACATGTGGTGGAAGAATTACCTCTCTATCGTAAATGAGAAAGAAGGGAGAGTTACCCACAACAGTTTTTGGAGTCACTCTATCAACCCAGATTGTGTTTAACAGTGCATTATGCCAATTTTTATGGTTTTCAGATACCGTTCTCTTGATAATTTTAATGAGATTTTTATTAGTTGATTCTCCCAATCCATTACCTTGAGGGTAATAGCTGGCAGAATATTTTAATTTAATTCCTTTTCCTAGAGAGAAATTACTCATCTCAAGAGATGAAAAATAGGAAGCGTTATCAAATACTAGACAGTCAGGGATACCAAAACGAGTAATAATATTTGAATTCAAAAAGGCAATTAACTGACTGGTATTTACAACTTTTAATGGGGAAGCTTTAGACCACCTGGTGAAGTAATCCATGGTTGTTATGATAAACTTATGCTACTGTGAGGATGGAGGATTGATAGGACCTATAATATCAAGACCCCACTATTGAAAAGGGGAGTCTACTGAAACAGGCTGCAGAGGGAAGGCTGGTTTCTGTATCTGTCCGAACGCTTTTTGACAAATTACACACTTGCGACACAAAGCACGAGCATATTTAAAAAGCGTAGGCCAGTAGTAACCTACTCTTAATACTTTATGGGCAGTGGTATCTCCACCAAAATGCCCACCATCTTCTCCTGAGTGCAATTCTAATAAGACCTTTTCTGCTTCATTTTTCTCAAAACAACGCATTAGTACTCCATCAAAATTCAAACAAAATAGAATACCATTAATCAACTGAAAGGAATCAAATTTCAATCTTAGTGCTATTATTTTAGTGGGATCCAGGTGACAGGGAGCTGACCCATGTTCAAGACAAAATTTTATATCATCATACCAGGGACTAACAGGGTTTTGTGCACAACAAATTAAATTTTGGTGGTGTTGTCCTGGATTTGACATATCATTTTCCTCTTGTTGTCCTGTCGCTAAGTCAACAAATAAATTTCATAGCCCTTGACCTCTCACTATTTGTGTTGGGGTGATTTTTATGTCATACTCTTGCAAGGAGGTGACCCAGTTCGCCCTCTTTTTGCCTAGTTCTTTCTGTACTAACAGATTTCTAACAGCCGGGTAAGGGATGATAATTTTCGTCCTAGATTTCAAAAGATAAGATCGGAAGTGCTTTACTTCTTTAAAAACAACATAGGCTTGTTGATCTACTACTGGGTAATTAAGTTCTGCGCCTTTGAAGGCTGAGCTCATAAAGGCAATTGGGGCTTCATTTTTTTCAGCATTCTTTTGAGTTAGGATAGTAGTGTAGGAGCGGTCAGAAGAGAATGTGTAGAGAGTAAAGTCTTGCGAAAATTTTGGGCTCATCAGAGAAGGAGCATCTATTATGGCCTTTTTTATTGAATTAAAAGCTTGGTTTTCTAAGGGTCCCCAATGATATTGTATGTCCTTTTTTATTAAGTTTTGTAAAGGTCTCACCATTTCTGAAAAACTGGGGAGGAATCTCCTGACAAAGTTTATCTGACCTAAGAAAGATTGCATAGAATTTTTTGGCGAGGGAGGGGGAAGTTTTGAAATGACTTGAGTTATTTCAGGGTCGATAATCATCCCTTTGGTTGATACAATAAATCCTAAGAGCTTACCTTGTTCTACTGCGAAGATAGATTTTTTAGGATTCAAATAAATGTCGTACTTACGACATCACTGTAGAACGGATTTTAAATGAGCTAGATGATCAACTTTGTTTTTTGAGAAGACGGTAATGTCATCCAGGTAAACTACAACAGATTGATTGATTAAGCCTTAGAAAGAGATGTCCATCACTCTCTGGAAAGTGGCACCGACATTTATGAGTCCAAAGGGCATTTTCCTATAAGTGTAGGTGCCCCAAGGAGTGCGGAAGGTGGTTTTAAGTTGGTCTAGAGGGGACATCAGGACTTGGTTGTACCCTGAAAAACCATTCAATAAGGATAGTCTTTCAGAACCAGATACCTGTTGAAGGATCTGTTCCATGGGTGGGACAGTGTAGTTGTCTTTATCAGACGCTCGATTAAGATTTCGGAAATCAACACATAAGTGTATTTCACCACTCTTCCTCTGGACAGGGAAAAGATTAGAGACCCATTGCGTGTGCCTAACTAGGAAGATTATCTTAGCATTCAGGAGTTTATTTAATTTCTTCTTGATAGTTGGTTCGAGTTTTGGGTGCATTTTCCTTAACTTTTGTTGAAAAGGTAAGGTTTGGGGTTTCATAGGAATAACGTGTTGTATGATGTTAGGATCAAAGGTTTTTAGGTCATCGTATGTCCAAGCAAAAACGTCTTTGAATTCCTTAAACAATTTAATAAATGTCGCTTTCTCTTGTTTAGAACACCCCACCCCTAAATTAATGCACTGTGGATTGTCTTTGGCTCCCAAGTTTACTTTTTCATACATTAAAGAGGAACTATTCATTTTACAGTTCACTGATTTTTTGAACTTGTCCTGAAGATCATAAAAATTTTCTAATCTAACTACAGATTTAGGGATAGAATTTACCATGTCCGATGAAGATTCAGGATATTTCGGATCTGGTATTACCGTGAAGTCACGAAGATTTTCTTCATGAGTACATTCGTCGATCACTGTGCCCTGGAAAGTTTCTTCCATATGCAAGAAACTTATAATTTATTGATCGTTGTTGAAGACTCTCCAATTCATGATGTTGTCGGGGACGGATGGCCTGAACAACAGTTTGACGGAGAATGCATTTGGGGACAAGCCTTCTGCGGGAAAGAGTTTTGAAGCTACATTAGCTAACAAGTTGGCTTCCGAATTATTCAATCTAGGAATAGAATTTATGTTAAATGAAAAAAACTTATTCATCAAATTCCATACCTCAGATTGGTAGCTTTTAAGGTGCAGAGATAAACAGTGGATAGAATTTTTTACCTGTCTAACTACAATTTTTGAATCGCCAAAGATAGTCAAAGTTTGAACATTCATATCTAATTCTTTCCTGAGGCCTTGCAATAAAGCCTCATATTCTACTGTGTTGTTTGTACATTCAAATTCAAACCTGCATGTAATCAGGGTTTTGTTACCTGCTGGATCAATAATTATGTAGCCTGCAGCAGCTCCTTGGATTTTGACCCGTCAAAGTAAAGAGACCATATTTTATTTTTGTCGGGTGCATGTGACCATTGGGTGGAAGCTGCTGGCTGCATATATGTCACAATTTCAGACTGCTATTCCGGGTTAGTGATAACGGAAGTTTCGGCCATGGAATTTCCAAAAAAGATATCCATCCCTTGTATTTTGGGTGAATCGGCAGAAGGTGTAAACGGTTCATTGGGATCATTTAAATCTGTCACTATGAACTTTAGGTAATGTTCACGATTTACCTTGATTTTGTTGGGCTTTCCATTCTCGGGCAGCCACAAGTGAGACCAATCTGTCGCGAAATAGATGTGTAGCTATTCTAACCAATCTCTGCTTAAGAAAAAACCATAAACTTTTGGTATATCTACAACAATAATATCAATCACTTGATGAACTTTAGGGTTATACAACAATCTTATAAGCACATTCCTTAATTCGCCTATAAATTTAACACTAGTTCGATCAAGTTGGATGATCTTTAAGGTGGATGGTTGAACTTCAGCATTAATCTTCTGACACACAGACCATGGAATTACATTGGATGACGCTCCTAAATATACCATACAGTTATGCATGTTCCTATTGAATATTTCAAAAGTTAACAAAAATGGAGGGACATTTCTGCGAGTACTAATGGTGGAAGCTTGTTGCTTTTTACCTGCAACCTCTAAAACTAATTTATCTACATTTGTTACATTATTTACAGGATGGTATTTTTTCTCATGAGGATCAAAAGTATTCTTAGCGGAGGCCTTCTGAGGAACTTTTGGGTTGTTCTGAAAACCTTTGTTACTGCTTGGATTGTTGTTTTTGTTGTTCTCTGCGATATTCTATAACATTTTTTGTAGTAGAAACGAGAATTTTAATAATTCATAAACAGAAATGTTAGCCCTTAAATTTTTTAGATCTTCAACCAAATCATAATCTAAGATTGGGTTCACATAATTTTGTTTAATCTCAGTTGTTTTAGCCTGTTTTGGGGGCAAAGTTGTAGTGTTTTCAGAAGAAGACTTGTTTGTTGTCTTACTCCTAGTATTGTAAGGATGTACTGTCTCGAAATTATCTTGGAAAATGATATTTGAGAAGTGTTCAAAAATGTTCGGAGAGGGTTTATCTTCTTCTACTGTCTCTTGTTCAGCTACTTCCTCAGGGATCTCAGGAGGTATCAAGTTATCCTGTGCTTCTAGAATCGTTTGAATAGCGAATTGCAGACTTTCTAGATTGAGGCCTTCAATATTTGAATTAGGTCGGTTGGTGGGAAAAGGCTTCCTAAATGGGGGTTTGTAAGGCCCTTTGCTCGAAGAAGATTCTTCAGCCATCCTTTTCAAATCTATAACTTGATTGGAAAGTTTTTGAACAACTTTTTGTAAGTTTTCTAGATCAGAGCTTTCAGGTTGTGCTTTGTTTTGGGCAGGTCTAGGGAGGATTTTGATTTTCTTTTTGGAAGATGAACTAGTCTCTATTTTGTTTCTAGCAGTGTCTTTTAAGCTGAAGATGTCTTTCTTGATCTGACTGGCTTCTTCGAATGCCTCTAACAACGTGGCTTTCTTAGATCTCTTAACCCAAATGGCTATGCTTTGATGTAAGGCTTTCGTATAATATGCTATGATAAGATTCTCGGCAGGCATTGAATTCGTAGGGATTCAGTTCTTTAGTGTTAAGAATATTTGATTAAAGTCTTTGATTTTCTCTTTGGGGTTCATTCTTACACTAGAAAGATCCATGACTAGAACTTCTGGGGACTTGTCGTCACCAAATTTCTCAAGAAAGCAGGATTCAAACTTCTCCCATGACACGATGGTATGGGGATGTTGGGAAAAGTACCAAGTAGAGGCATTTCCCTTGAAGGTATAGGGAAACAATATATAGACTACATCTTTGTGCTCAACATTAAAAAGTCTAATGGCTAACATAAACTTTTTGATGTGATCTTCGGCGATCTGTTTAGAATCTGGGTCAAATTTTGGGAGCCACTTCTCTAGGTGTTTGGGTAAGGGATGCTGCGGTCTGGGTATGGCCACTGCATCTTGGTCAAGCTAGGGTCTGGTGGGATTGTTCTGGTTAGCCATTTTTGTGGGTGGTGTGAAAGGATGGGATGAGGAACTGCCTTCGTTAGAGGATTCTTCTCTAGAAGAAGAAGGGGATGAAGGAGGTGGTGAGGGTGGTATACCAGATCCTCCTGCTACAGGAGTGAGGATTGGATCTGTAGGGTTTAAAGTGAGGTTAGTGCTTCCAAGTTGTTCTCTGATACTAGAGAAATCTAATGTTTGGTCCAAAGGTCGGTTTGGTTTTTTTAAACGGGTGAAGTCACTGTGTGTTCTTATGAGAGATTGGCGGACAATCTCTTGTTCGTCACCACCTGTAGGATTTGGAGTTACTGGTTCAACTGTGATCCGTAGATTGATGTTTGATGTGGTTGTTGTTTGAGGGATGATGTTGTCATTTGAATGAATTCTTGTCACTATAGTTGAGCGGGTAGGTGGTGGAGGAGTCTTACGACCACCTCGTGCCATTAATAATTTTCAGGCCCTCCTTC
Organism: Picea glauca; assembly: GCA_000966675.3. NCBI lineage: Eukaryota > Viridiplantae > Streptophyta > Pinopsida > Pinales > Pinaceae > Picea > Picea glauca. The sequence continues at coordinate 433,220 of JZKD02S1670311.1, forward strand.
TAGCGCCATTTGTTGACGGGCGAAATTAACCGCTCGTCAACTGGAGGAGTGAATCCGGTCCGGAGTTGTCTATTTAACCCAAGCTATTTGGATTAATCCACTCCGATGGGTTTAGCAGCTCCATTAGCCTATCTAAGTCCTATGAAAGTGAAAAAACAAAACTAAAGAAACTAACTTAATGAAAAACAGTTGTTGAAAACTATATACAAATCTAAAATATATTAACATTTTACTAACTAATATTTATAAAATAGTAGTTCTACTTATTATATAAACAGTGTATTGATATGATTAAATCTATAATATATGTACAATATTCACAAAATGCAAATTTTTATCAAAATCTGTGAAATCATATATGAATTGATTTATGACAGCGAAGCTATCATTCAGTGTTTTTTGATTTTTTATAACTTTTAAAAACAAGAAATGAAATGGCAACTATCTAATTGAGAAAAAAAAATAACAAACAATATAATGTATTTAGACTACAGGAAATTCTTATATTAAACTAACAAAATGAAACTAGCAAACTAACCTGTAATCGCATCTCCTATTCATCCTATGCATAGCATCTTATTTAGTTGTTTGATGAGGCCAACTCACACCAGATCTTACCAATGCTTCTCGTAAATGTGAGGCAGTAACAATTGAATGCTAATGATAGAACATGTAGCGACAACAATTTTATAACTTAACAAATGATCATATTAAGATAAATCTGGCTATGAAAATTAGCATATAACTGCTCATTGAATAAAGAAGATTAACCTTCTAATCATCAAATTATAACAGACCAATTGTTGTATATGAAATGAGAGACATAAAACATGGACATTATATAAATCCCATCACATCAACCTGTAATAAATCATGATATCTAAAGTAGCAACAATTTGATTACAAGTCAAAATGATCAAAACTTGAACAAAAATATGAAACATCGAAGCTAAAGCTGTGCAAATATCCACTTTCATTCAAGTCTGTCAATCACAAATCCATAGTTTCTACTCCCAGGCCATGATGGTTTTTGGTTTACAAAATAATACATTTATAAAGGCCACAGGATTAAAACATTTCCTGTGGAAATTATCAAATTTGTTCCAAAAATTGTGGGGAATACAATCTCCCAAATTCCCATTGTCATCAAAACTAACAGCCTATTCTAAAACCAAGTAAAGAAATAGCATGTTCAGAGATGCCACTAGCGATTCAATATCCTTTAGAAATCGTATGTACCTGTAAACGCATAAGAATACACGATTTCAGATTTCTTTTTAGTTGTAAAATAAAAGAATTCGAATTTTAGTAACTAGCTACAGAATCTCACAATTCTGTAGCTAGTTATTATTATAAACAAAATCATGTTTTATCAAATCAATCAAAATAGAATAGATGCAATTTGAGAAAACAAATCTTGTATTCTAATTCAAAACAAAAACAAAATCATCTTAAAATTAGTTTTAAAATACCATACCTCAGAATCAGGGATTCATTTTAATCAAGCAATTTTCGAATTCACAATGGCAGTGGCCGCTTCCACATTCTTAAACACAACAGAGCCTATGTTTTTTTTTCTTTTATCATTAGCTTGAACTACATTTTGCAATCTATCATTTTATTTTGTTAGCACTTTCACCTGGTCCTCCAAGGACTTGATCCGAGACTGAAGCAAAGGCACATCTCTGTAATACCGATAGAGCCATGACTGACATTCATTGCATTGCGACTGGATAGAATGTGTATCAACAGGTGGGGAATTTTTCACTTGGCTTGTAGGTTCTCTGTCGAGTTTGATTCCAGGGAAATCGGGGTTGTCTTTAAGACATGGTGGGAGATTTGTCACATAGTCATAGGGTTTAACTGAGCACATTCCATACGAATATGGATATTCTTCAGTTAGAAACCGTTCAATTTTTGAGTCGGAATCCTCGCTTAACTCAATTGGGTTTTGGTCTGCATTTTCTTTAGGTTTATTTTGGGCACACCGTGAAACCCAATGCGCAACCCTTTTACCCTTTTAATTGATATCAATGTTACCCTTACACTTTTTCTTTGCAGATTTTTTAATAGGCTTACCACCATCTTTTGGATACGAATGAGGTAGAGCATCAGTTTGGGTAGTGCCCGGGTAGCTCGAGGGTTGCACAGAGGGAAAGAGTGAAGGAGGGGGGATGACGGGCTTGACGAGGGTTTTTGTAACAATGGACTTGTCAAATTGTCCTATTTCAAAACCATTCCTTAACAGGAAAGCGTCCCAACAATCACCATTCAACTTCAACTGATGAACCATAATAATTTTAATCAAACAGTGGTGGAATAGGCCAGATTCAGATTTCTCCCTTTTAAAATGCTTCTCCATTTTGTATAAACTTTGAAGGAGAAAATAGGGCATGTTTAGAGGAAAATCAATAAAACTCATGAGAAACCGCAAGTGATATAAGAAAACCAAACCATATCTACCCTCACAGGTAACGAACTGCTTGACAATACCTAACAGGTCGTGCCATCTAGGTTTTAGAGCTATAACGGGCATACCTTTGTCACAGCTGGTAATTTTCCTTGAGGTAAACAACAGTGACCAGGGGACCTCATCAACCTTAGAGTTTTTAAACCATTTTTGTCCCACGACTGGCAGACTAGTGGCTGAGCTGATGAAATCTTCACTTAACTCAAGATGGGTGTCTCCAATTTTATCTCTACAACCATCAAACGTTAGCGTGAATTGTTGAGCGTCTGCCAAATTAAAACCCTCAAAGTTCTCAACAAAGACCCGCCAACCATTCCTCTCTAAGTATTCTCGGGCATTATCAAACAATAACAAAGTCTGAACATTGTTGGGTTCTATTCTCACTATGGGAGCCATAGCTAACAACACAAAATTGAGAGGGTATTCGGCAATAGGGTTTGACAGAGTAGTAACAGATCCATTTTCCCCGAGCTTCCCAATACAATGCAAAGGCAGCTCGAAATGCTATGAAGGAGCGTTAATGCTATGCGTGCGAGGATAGTAGTGTATATAGAGGCCATGCAAGAACATCATATCAGGCTGTACTTGGAACGACACCTTGGTGTAATGGTACATAAAAAACATAACAGTTAAAAAAACATTATATGCATATCCAAAAATTCGATCAAAATGTCAAATGAACCATTTCATATCCACTATTTGACCCAAAAAATCAATATGTTGAAACCATTGCATCAAAGATTTTATAAATCAAAACCATATTAACAATAGTCAAATGCATAAATGGGTGGTTTTTTGATACATATGTAACCATTGGTGTGTTTGAGGCCAAGGAGTTATAGCCATATAAACAACCATGCTCATAACTAGATGAAACAAATCGAAGATAAACCATATAAAAATCAACCCTTTGATGGAATCAAACATGAACTCCAACTTTTTTGTTTTCATACTTGTAGTTATGAAAACAGAATTGAGAAGCAGGTATGCAAAAAGCGAAGGATAATGGTATCGTTTAATGAGAAAAGTTGCGACGAATAATGACAAATTAAAAAACCCTATGTAGGAAGCTAGTAAATATAGAGATTAATATAGCTGCCAACACTACTGCAACAAATGAAACAAGAGTTAGGAGGCATTTCACTAGATCATCAGCCCATAAAAAAAACGTGGAAACAAAATTCATAACCAAATCTTCTGTCACAAAGAAAGATAAGGGTAAAAGTGATATTGTTGGGAAGCCTATTGAGGTCATGACCAAAGCTTCTGTTTAGAAGAAATAAAAGGTAAAGGCGAAGCTATTGAGAATCCTATTGAATTCATAAACATCAACACTCCCCCTGATAATCCCACCTTCAAGATATTGATCAGACAACTCTGGGATGCTAGAAAGGAATTTTCCCATTTGAAGGAAAAAATATTGGATAAAAAGAGGAAGATGAAAGAAATCATGGACATGTACAATGAAACCCTTAAGCTGGATAGGTTTATAGAAAGAATATTCTTGTCCCTCCATAGGAAAATTCAGAATTTGTACAGATAAAACAGAAGCATACATTCCCAAAACGAAAAGCTCAAAGAATAATTGCAGCCCTTCAAGGATGATCTATCCCAAAGGAATTTAAATGTTCAAGCCCAATAAGAAATAGAGAGAAATTACCATGCAGTAGAGAGAACTTCCTCTGCAAAAGAACGAAATGCTACTGCATCAGAGGAAAGTTCTCCTGCAACAAGGAGGAGTGCCAGATTGAAAAGATGAAATGGAAAGGTTGACAGATCCATTTTTTATGATGATCATTTTTTTCAAGCTTGAATTATTGAGGGAGGTATTATGATTTCACCTACTAGAGGCATCTACAGGCTCATAATCCATATACTAAGACTTTTTGAGTTTTTTAGGTTCATTGCATGATACACGGAGATTTTGTAGCACCTAGCGCTACAAAATCATCCACATAGATTGTTCTGTAGATTCTCTACCGAAAGGGATACAAAATCACCTAGATAGACATCAAGTGGCAGTTCGCTACGGGAAGTCGTTTCATAACATTATTACAGAAAGGCGCTATGGAAATGACTACCAATTGCGCTATGGAAAGATGCTACGAACTGGCTATTATAGTCAACATCTTTGAATTCATTGCTTCTTCTTGGATTTGATGATGTGGAGGGAACCAAAGATCAACAGGTAACATATGGAGCTCAACACAAAGGCTTGGTGGATACATGGGACTGGAGGAGATGCACCCAAACAACAACAAATCATGTCATTTATATCTTGTTAGAGTTGTTTCCAACAGGCTCCTTAATTCTAGCAGTATGTTAGATCCAACTGTATAGATGTTAGATTAATAGATTTTTTTGTAGAATACTAGGATAGAAAGGCCATCTCGCACCTCAAGTTGTTTTCTATTGTTTTTTTTATAAATACATCAGATGAATGTTTTGTTGGGTTCGAATGGTTGAGCAGAGCTCCCTATTTTGTAATATTTTGACTAAACATAGTTGTTCTCTAGTTATGTATGAGATCTGAGATATTTTGATTAATAGAAGTCAACCTCTTTTTCAATATCTTTCTTCTTCTTACTTTGAATGTTCATTGTTGGATGATCCTTATGAGATGTTATAGTTGTCTTATAATGGATGTTTGATTATGATGATGTTGTAAATGTTTTTAGTGTTTTAAATTTAGTTCAAGAAGTTCTTGTGACTGATTTTATCTTCACCTAGCTGCTAGAAAGATTGATGCTTATAGAAAACCTATCCATCTTCCTCACCAAGTATTCCATCTATTCACATTTATTCTTAAACCACTGACTGGACTTAACCAAAACCTTATTTTCTTATGCATACTAGCCCAGATTTTTCTGTGTTGAAACACTACTATGTTGAGTTTTGTCCATTTGTCCTTTTATCATTAATATACATTTACAAACCATTTTTTATGGGTTTTGGGCTTATCCTCTTGCAATCTGAGGGTGACTCTTTGTGCTAACAACATAAAAATAATTAAATGCTTAAAATAAATATTGAATGACCTTGATACTCTAAGTGTCAAAAGAGGTGAATGTTATTTAAGATTAATTGATTTGGAATTAGTTGGAACTACAGGAGACGTTGATGAAACAAAAATCATTTTAAATTTACTATTTATTACTAAGGAACAATTTGAGGTAAAATTGGAATCTTTTAAATCTGCATCGATGGAAAGGTTCAATGGTCTAACGTAATACTCAAAATTTGAGGTAGAAACTTGGTTAGTCAATTACGTGAATAAGAACAAGGATACATAAGACACATTATATAAATATCCAATTGACTACCGAGACATTGAAGATTCATTATTTGATATAAGAGTGAGACAAGAGGTAATTGTCACTCCCATGAGGGATTATGTTGAAAATTGGTTAAAGTAAGCTTTAATCAATATAATTTAAGAAAATCAATAAGTGGTAGTTACAAACAACCCAAAAAATACAAATCAAGAGAATACAAAAGGAACATTGGCAGGAAAATAATGATAGAGAGAACACTATCATAGTGAGTAATATTGATCACATTCTTCTCAATTATTTTATCTTCCCATTAAGAAGTCATCGAGTTGTGTTTTATTTGTCCCAAGAAAAACATAACTAATTTCTGATCGCTTTCTTTTTGTCTTCTTTTTAGGTCCAACCTTGTTCCGTTCTTTTATTTTATGGTCCATGATGTTGGACACACCGACCACACTGAGAGGGGGGGTGAATCAGTGTGTGACTCTTTTCACAATTATTTATTTCTTTAGTTAACAACTTCTTCTAACATTATCATTCACTACTTGCATTCAAAAATAGTTTCTTGCATGTAAACATATATCAACAACATTCATCAATAATGAAGAACTATGAACCATCATCACAATGTACACAATGAGCACTAGATATATGTGTAATATTTTTGTATTATGTTTTTACATGAGACTACAATATCTAAGTTTTATCAACACAAATTGAAATGAGCAACAACTCCAAGAGAGTACCAACTCTCAAAGATAAGACTCGACACCAACTAAGATGTGAGGAATCCTACCCTCATGTACAGGACCTAGCTTGTAGATAGAATAAAAAATATGTCCAATTGTACCAACATATACACGACCTGTCTATATAGCATCATGCATATGTACACAACCTGTCTATACTACAACATGTGTATGTACGTGACCTATCTATACTACAACATGCATATGTACGTGGCCCATCCTCTGTCAACCTGCGTACACCTTCAGAAAACTAGGGTTTCCAATTTTCTGAAACTTTGAAACTTATGACCCTTTAGACCTTGTCTACCTCTATCACATCAACTTGTAACTTGTCACTGACCAACCTAAATGCATACATGTACCATGTCATCAATGAAGAATCTCCAACAACCTATGCATTTCCCTCATGCATACATCATCATACAATCATGTATACATCATCATATAACATAGATATCCATTAACTTAGTACAAGTAGCTCAAATATGTAAATTAATGCCTCAATAATTCACCATATTATAAGAAAATGTAAGCATCAGAACAAACATGTAACCATACCAGAACTTATGTAGTTGATTTGAACCTGTAGAATACTGACCTAGAACTTGCTTTCAGACTCTAAAGACCTGACACCAACATCTACTTAAGTTTTCATGGCCTTTTTATATGTACACGACATGTCCTCTTTCATCCCATGGATGTACATGGCCTATAATTTTGTGGCACGTGTATGTACATGACCTGACCTTCTACAAACCGCGTACAACTTCATAAAACTAGGGGTTTTTTTGAAACTATGCAAATTTGAAACTTTCACCGTCAATCCTCCTTTTCTACTTCATACTTGCATAACTTCAGATGTATCAGTGAGTACCTGCAATGAACCTTTCACAGATAATATATATTCAATATACTCAATAGTAGGTCACAATAAGAGACCCTTTCTCTCTTATTTATACTCTCCAAGTAGCTTCCTCTAGGGGTTATCTTCTAACCAACTTCCTTCTTTTAGGTCTAACCCACTTCTAACCACTTTGTCCACTTACAACCAATTTATCCATAAATAGTAAATTCACCATGTCTAGTTGCAACTAATTTGTTTTTAATTATTTTCTTATTGCAACAACTTAACCCATAATTAACTCCTAGTTGCAAACACTTTGACTAGTCAACCTATTCTAGGAGATTTTATAATAATTTGACTTCTTTGACCTTCTAGGGGCTTATAGATAACTCATGAGGGTTCTCCAACTTCACTAAGCCATAACTCCTTAATCATGAGGAACTATGTGATGTACCACATATCACCGAAAACAACGCGATATGTACTATCCATCTAGAATAGTCTCACCTACAAATTATTGATCTTCATTAAATTATTCCTCAACCAAAATTGGGTTCCTTACCCATACCTATGGAGCTAACGAAATGTGCTATCAAAATACTCAAGGTTTGACATCAATCTCTAAGGGTTTCCTTCAATATACAATATAACTCTCCAAGGGTTGACATCAATGACAACCAACTATCCAAACCAATTGTCCATCAATCTAAAACAATTGTCTAACAATCTCCCCCTTTTGAATTGATGGAAACACTTATTCATGACAACATTCATGCTCATACTCCTCATCAAATTTTCTATCTCTTCCCCTTTGACATCAATGGCAAAGGGTATATCTCCTTGGGGATGCTCCCCCTTACTGAACTCTCCCTTTGACAAAGGATTAACTCCCCTTGCCAATCTGACACTATACCTTCTCTAACCAATCCAGGTTAAAATAATATCTCCTCCTGTGGGTATGTCTCCCCCTATATTCTCTGCAAGATTACATGTACTCATTGTGAACAATATGCTACCACAGTAATCTTCTTCTGCTACGGATGTTGCTACTCTACCAGAACATTGATCAACTGCTCAAAAGTATTGTATCAAGAATACCATGATATGTTATTCCTATGATGATCCTTGGACATGTCCATTCATCATACATGCATCAACCTACACCTCAACTTGTACCATCAACCAGTGCATTAACCATGCACCAAACTTGTACCAACAATCTATACCAACACACATGGATGAACTATGCACAACACAACCTATACCATACAATGCATAAAAACTGTGTATATCAACCATGTACATTAATCTCATCAAACAAATCAAATCTATTCACCAAGATCAATCATCAAGAAAACTCTCAACCATATGCACAATATCACCAAGATGTGCATCAACCAAGACTACTCACAAACATCAACAAGATGTACCACAATCAAGATGTGCTTCTAAAATTATATCTATACATATATTTCACATCATCCATAACCCATATGGAAATAATAGTACTACCAAGTGCCTCTAAAAATGTACCAATTAGGTACCAATCATGTATCAACACCACTAAAAAAATCCTCTCACATTGCACAATAAAGTATGATCCATGTACTAAAACAAATCTACCTCAAAACCATTCACTACAACAAGTATAATGCAACAATAATGTCTCTAGACATGTAACACGAATATGCCTCAATAGATCAATGATGTACCTCTATCTACTATCAAATTACCCATGATATACCTCATAAACAAATTTCCATAACCTTACTGATAATTACTTAACATAAACACCATTGTACCTTAACAGAGATGCCTCAATCCACACACTAGGGTTTGTACCATGCATCCAAGATAGGCCTCAAGCATATGCTCCAAAACTCAACCATATATCATCACCATACATGCATCAAACAATATTATGTTCATACTTGTAGATTTTTTTACTGACCTGGAACATCAAACCTCTAATAACCTGTGTTGTACCATCAAACCATGCTGCAACTCATCCATACACCCTTTTCTTTCCAATGCTTTACCTCAGGTACACAATTTTTCTTTAGACAGATCGCGTATGTATACACTTTCCTCCACTGCAGCCCATGTATGTACATTCCTTCCTCCACTACATCCCACATACACCTCATACACTACTTTACATTAATATTTCCTCATGGAAATCATTCAAGTCTAGATGTTCAGTCTTCTTCATCCACTTATGAGAGTGTCCTAGTTTTTCAGTACTTGTTTTCTTAGATTCCATTCTTTTATCTTTCTTCCATGTTTAATTTTCTCTTCTGGCCATATTGTATGAAGAATTTCTCATTGACTGTCTCCTTGAATTCCAACAATCCTAGAATTTTTGGCCAAACCCACTGCAACTGTAACATCTCATGGTGTGATAATGTGCAACAATGTGTCCGATAAGATTACATCTCCAACATCTTAAGATGTTATTGAATCTTCCAACATATTTCCTTGCATAATGTCTACAATCCAAATCGTTGTGAACATAATCGTTACATGAGAAAAAATTACCATTGAAAACATTTTCATACCTTGAAGGTATCTCTTTTCTGAATTTTCTTTGAGGTGTAGGGATGTATTCTTGGTGTCTTCCTTGGTCTGATCTTCTGAATATTTTTTGGCTTTGTGTAGGTGCTTGACTTGCATCTTTAATTTCACCTTTTGAAAATGAAGGACCTACATCATGCTTCTTAGAAGTGAAAAATTAAAAGTGTACAACTTCATTGTTGTATCCAAGACCAGATTTATCATTTGGCAATATTTGAATATCCATGATTTCATCCAAGATTATTGAGTTTTTTATGAACTTGACATGAGCGTTTGACCTCTCGGATTTCCTTTTGAGATCAACTACTTATGCTTCCATCTTATGGAATTATTCTTCTTTTTCATTTACCTGATTATTAAATAGTTCCACTATACTATTGGACTTTTCAAGTTGGGTCCTCAGATTGACATTAATTTCTCTTGTTTCTTTAAGATCCTCAAGGATTTTTCTAAGCTCATCATCTACCTTCTTCTTTTCTTTTGCTTGAATAATTTTATCAGTATTTAGTCTCTTTATATATTCTTCTTGTTTCATGATAATTTTTTTTAGTGACATGATGATCCAGGTAGATATCATTGGCCACCCACCTATTCCAACTATCTCAAAACATTCTTCTGGTAATTTACAATTTTTAGCAGTTTTTTGGTTCCTAAACTTTTGAGGCCATTTTGAGGGACTAAAAAAATATTTTTGTGATAGGGAACATCAATTATAGCCAAATTCTTTAATTGATCCTTGAAAATGAATATCCTTGTCGATACCTTTCCAACGATCTATATTGCACCCCAAATAGAGATCGTATGCCAAAGTTACGCCCCCGGGAAGCTGATACACCAAACTACCCAAAACGGGGTCCCGAAAATTGTTGTCTTTTCATCTTTCGAGGTTAGGATTTTGGATTTAATTTATGTTATAATGTCCCTTGGAGCCTCATTGTAATAATAATCTTCTTTTGAATGTGAGTATCCATCACATCTCTTCTCAGAGATAAGATGCCAACATTCTAGCGAGTCTTGTATTTCTATAGTTTTGTACATTTCGCTCATTAATAGAAATTGTGTATTATTGTATCTTTGTGTTTATGGTTATATCTATGATAAATATTTGTTATATTATTGGATATATGATATATCTCTTTACATTTATTTATTATATCTCCTCTCTCATTTAGTGCCGAAAATATTCTGGATCAGTGGTATTAGAGCAGGATGCTCTTGACAATTTTCTAGTGCATGTCCCCGATGAGGTCCAAGTATAGAAAGTTGGGTCTCAATATTGTCTCTCTTGAGGAAAATCACTCTCATATGCCCAATAAAACTTCCATGGTAGAAGAAAATAAAAACAACGGATAAAAATATTCTATTAATCTGTTGCTTGAGCAAGCTCTCACGCGACAGAGGGACGAAATGATGGAGAATTTTGCCCACATCCTTCCACGTCTGCCAATAACATCAGACATGTACTCATCAAGAAACCATTTTGGAGGCACTTGTTGGCACAGGGGCATACCTAGGGTTCAACACTACAACAACGCACCAACAAAACCCTAACTATTGGACCTTTTAGCAACACCTGCGAAGCAGATGAAGTCTCACCTGAGGTAGAGGAAGGGGTGGTTGCAGGAATCCAGTGTTTGCAACCTTAGATAGGACACAAATATGTGATTAAGACACCTTAACAAAGAACTTAGTAGTTACAACTTGTTAATATTCAACCTTACTTTAGAGCGTAGCTAAACCCTAACAACATATCAACGCAGTATTTATACAGATCCAATAGATTCAAGTACTAAGAATACAAACATAGATCATATCTAGCATTTATTCACATTATTCAAAACTAAGATACCATATTATATCCTTCTAAGAATACATCAGTGTACTAATCATTCAATCACATAGACAAGAGAGAAACCATAAAGCACATAGCAACCCCAACACAGGATATACGTGGTTCACCCCCACCCTGGGGCTACATCCACCAACTCTTCTTATTTATTTATTTTTGTCAATCTTCTACATGCACAGAGCCATGATAACTTACTTCGCAGAGGAAAGGAGATCTACACACCTCTCTAGATCCTCCTTCCCTGAAGTACAACACAAATCCTTCCACAGTCTCTTACAATCACTTGCACTTAGCTCTGCAAGTCTCACATAGTATGCACAAAGCAATTACAATTACCACTTGCACCTAGAAATTAACACTTAGCACTTAGCATCACATACTTGTCCCTCCTTTGATCACATAGATTGAACTCTAGCACTTAGCACACACTCCCTCAATCTTACATCACCTATCTCTCTATTTATACATTACAAAATGGGCCTAAGCATGGGTAAACCCATGGGCCTACATCCCCATTCCTGTTACATAAGCCCAAAACCCATAAATCCCTAAAAGGGTCGAGATCCTGCGATCTTAGCTTCAACTTGTGCTTCGTCTTTGACAACCTAGAGAAGTCCAAAAAGTAGGTCAAACATGACCAAGGATCCTCAAAACTTGGCCAAGGGTCAACAAGCCCCAACACTCACCTGTGACTCATCCCGAGTCACTCTGGTCTGGGTAGTTGTGCTTCAAAATCCTTGAGCTTGGCTCGAGCTTCTTCGACCTGTTGTTGTGCCAGGGCCTCCTGATCAACGAACTCTTGGATGACTACTTCATTTATAGGTCCCTATAAACATTGTTCGAATGCAATGACTACTTGTTCCAACTCTATGCCTCAGCCTTAAATATCCTCAAACAATTGTCAAGCTTCGTTCTGGACTAGTTGGAGCCTTTGAGTCACTTCCATGACTTTTCTCTGAATGGTGTGGACCTGCTGTTGAGAAGTGCATTGTTCATGGGATCGCTTCATCCTTTCAACTGCTGACAGGAGCTTCAACTACACCTGTACTATTGTTGCTTTCTTCTTTTCCTCCTGGAGCTGTGACTCTAATACCCTCATCTCAGTATCTTCAGTGAGTCGCTCATAATTTTTCACATTGTGAGCACTTAGCTATTTTCTTTCCAGAGCGAATGCTTTGATCCTCTCAACTGCACTCCAGGCAATGGCTTCTCTTTGATCTCGCGTGTCCTGTGGGGTACTTAGCATTGTTTGTATCTTGAGGTATGTGATTCTCTGTTGAAGCTGTTGGATAGCTTTCACAAGCTGGTCTACTTGGTGTTCCACTAGGTCTTCCTCCTTTTGCTCTAATCCTGTCACAGAGTGAAGTTCTCTATTGGTTGTTTCTTTTACTCCCACCTGCTCTACGAGAAACTTCTCTTTCTCTTGTTGGATCTGTGCTTTCTCTTATTCAAACTTATCTTGGAGGGAAGCCTTCTCTTGCTGCACAAATCGATGTTTCTCTATGACTACTTGCTTTAGGGCCTATGTGGCTTGTTCAGTTTCTTCCTTTGCACGATGAAGGTGAGCTTCGATCGCATCATCTAGTCAATGGAGTTGTGAAGGATCATCTCCCAACTTAGGTGCTTCTGATGGTGGGGGTGCAATGGCTATTACACGGCTGGATTCGAGGGCCTATTGTATCCCTCTAAGTTCAACCTCAATTCTATCATACATCTCCTCCTACTTGGCTTCATGTTTTTGCAAGATGTCCTGTGAGGCCTCTGTTGTGATTACAACACCTTAACAAAGAACTTAGCAGTTACATATCATTAATATTCAGCCTTATTTTATAGTGCAGCTAAACCCTAACAACATATCAGTGAAGTATTTATACATATCCAATAGTTTCAAGTACTAATCATACAAACATAGATCAAATCTAGCATTTATTCACATTATTCATCACTAAGCTACCAGATTAGATCCTTATAAGAATACATCAGTGCACTAATCATTCAATCACATAGACAAGAGAGAAACCATAAAACACATAGAAACCACAATGCAGAATATACGTGGTTCACCCCCACCCTGGGACTACGTCCACCAACTCTTCTTCTTTATTTATTTCTGTCAATCTTCTACATGCATAGAACCATGATATCTTACTTCGCAAAGGATAGGAGATCTGTGCACCTCACTAGATTCTCCTTCCTTGAAGTACAACACAAAGCCTTCCACAATCTCTTACAATACCTTTCACTTAGCTCTGAAGGTATCACACAGTATGAACAAACCAATTACAATTACCACTTTCTCCTAGCAATTAACACTTAGCACTTAGCATCACATATGTTTCCCTCCTTCGATCACATAGATCGAACTCTAGCACTTAGCACACACTACCCCCTTCTTACATCACCTAGCTCTCTATTTATACATTACAAAATGGGCCTAAGCATGGGTAAACCCATGGGCATACATCCCCATTCCTGTTACATAAGACCAAAACCCAAAAATCCCAAAGGGGCCGATATCCCGCGATCTCAACTTCAACTTGCGCTTCATCTTCGACAGCTTTTCAAAGTCCCAAAAGTAGGTCAAACGTGACCAAGAATCCTCAAAACTTGGTCAAGGGACAACACCACATCTCCTTTCAAGGTACAGTTTAATTTTGATACTCCCATATTTTAAGGTCAGATAGATGAAAATGCCCAAGAAAAATAGTTAAATCTGTTGGAAGGTAAGTTCTTTGTTCACAATTTTTCTGAGAGGTAAACTATCACCTTCACACTCCTTAAGGCTCTCCCCCATGTCAAACATTGGTGGGAAACTTACTGGGAGAAAATTTCCTTAGAGGAGTCTGGAATATATGGGATCAATCCCACTTGTGATATTTTTTTAATGCGGTCAAGGAACAATATTACCCTATTAGTAACTATGATGACCATTACATGAGTGATCCGGATTTATGTAGGAACACAATGAAATACAGAAATACACATAAACACAGAGATGCAGCGGAAATAAGACTTCATTTCATTAATAACAAATGACTGAAATATGCT